>QLNU02015003.1:167411732-167424269 GCA_006491805.2 Dysdera silvatica
CACGTCTTACCACCCATATTAAAACTTTTATCTACTTACATTATGTTGCTGGCTAATTCTTCACATTTACGCTTCTTTACCGTGCGCTCGTTTTCTTTAAAGTCTTTCCCTCTCGACTACCATTCACCAGAACAAATTCTACCGGCTCCGAACCCCTTTCTTAATAATTAGAGCAGTAAGACTAGAACCGTGAGCTAAATGGGAGAAACTTGAACAGGCATGGAAGTTAATTCTCCTGTCGCTCTTCCTTTTTCGAAACAAATTATCTCTTGTACGTTCTCCCCCGACATTTATGGATTAACTTCAAAACGAGAAGAGAAAGTTTTAGCTACTTATTTCCCATGTGAACTGAACATAATTAAGAAAAGGTAAAATGGAGGAGATGGGGAGGGCCCTACTTTGAATATTATGGTTCGCGAAATTAATTTTTCGGTCGCTGTAATGTCAAGGAATAGTATTTTATTTTAAAAGTTTTATTAAAAATTCCATTTTGATAAATCAATTTCTTATTTATTTATTTGATGTAGTTAGAAATTATATATGTTGAAAGATTTGTAAGCCATGTAATGTCATGCCATTTATGATACTGGTCACTTCGTTGTATAGAAGCTCCTCGGTTATCACACTTTCATGCAACATGGTGAAAAAAAGTATGTCTCATCATGCTGGTCAGATATG
The DNA here is from genome assembly GCA_006491805.2 of Dysdera silvatica. Lineage (NCBI taxonomy): Eukaryota > Metazoa > Arthropoda > Arachnida > Araneae > Dysderidae > Dysdera > Dysdera silvatica. The sequence goes on from QLNU02015003.1 coordinate 167,412,411, forward strand.
TTGGCAAGCTGGGCCTACAGCTTAGCGAGGAATCCGAACTTCGACCCCCCACAGCTGATATCCTGGGTTATGGCAATCTTCATTATGTCATCCTCCTAAAAAGTGACCACTGTCCAGTCCGTTTAAAATTCGCTACCTAGAATGTAACCGGTATTCTCATCAGAAGACGGGTTGTGGGTCGTTAAAGAAAATGCGCATTCGGTGTAAAAAATGTTTATGTAATTTTGAAAAGTTTCATTGAGGCTTCGCAAAAACTCAGGATACTATATCAAAGGAATATATAGCTTAACATTTCGTATTTTCAAATGATAATAATAACTTCATTTAAGATAAGATACAATTTCTTTTCTGAGTCATTTAAAACATGTCTGAATTTGACTTGCTTAAGCGCCTGTGGATGAAGATTTTTATTTCTAACGAAGCCTATACAGCACTAGGTGTGAGCAATATTTTTATATGAAACGAGAGTATTGTGGTTTCGGGAAGACTTGTGAAATAGGCAGTCCTTTTGCCATTTGCTTGTATTGCTAGTCAGATGATGTGCACTGACGAGGGTAGATGAGCTAATGTCAAGCAGACCAATATCAATCACTAGTATAACCGTTATTTTACTGGTACCTGCAGAACTAACACTTAACGTCCATCAATCTGACTATAACGTCAGTTACGCTAACTGTAACATCAGTTCTTCTAAGTATAAGGCTAATATAACAACGGTAATCACTCTCTTGAAAAAATGAGCTTAGTTGGTTGTACAGCAGAAAACCTGATCTGGAGCAGCTTTTAACCATGGGAAGATTATACGGTTGATCGAGCTCAACATTTTAATTTTTTTCTGATAGACCACTTATCATTATTATATGAGCATTTTTACTCACTTTTCTGTGTTTCATTTTCTCATTATTCGTGTTTTGCATAGACATATTAAGCTGACGGCTGCAGTTTCAGTAATGAACTTACCGTATGCAAGGTATACATAGTACATCAAGCTCTTGTAGAGCAATAATGGAAAGCGATGGATAGCAAAGCTTAAATTGCTTTGACTGTTAAGCTGGGAGGATGTAATGAACAGACGTTTTGATAAATGTTTTTTTTATTTGTAACCCCAAAAAATGCACTTTTCACGATTTAATAACATTTAAGTTGTTACTCTTTTCATTAAAACGTGCAATAGATAAATGATCTTCTGGTTTAAATGAGGTCTGCCTGCAGATTCAAGAGATAACTTTAAATACCCTATATTTGTGGATCAACGTTACTGCCCTCGCATTGGTGCACACAGGGAGTGTTGTAACCCCCATTGCAATGAAATTTTGTATATTTAACATAGGAATATGTGAGTTGTAGCTCTATAAACCCCCATTGAGCCTATAACCCCCTTACAAACTTTCTGCATATGCTTATGTGCCCTCGGTTAATAATATTATATGCCATTAATCAGTACGTCATGGGGACCTCGATAGCTCAGTACAGTATTAATAGAAAAAGTGTCGGCAAAACAGCATTTTGCGTTCAACACGGGGTAGAAGTATTAGTCCCGACATGGCAAACGCATTTCCTTTCTTCTCTTTTTTTTTCAAATTTCAATTTTCAGCCAGCAAATGCAGTCCTAATTTGTGATACGAAGCGATAGTCATATATAAAGGGAAAAACGGTTCATGAGCAAGCATTTTGAGAAACAACGTCTATGAAATAGTCTTTTGCTTTCAACACAGGGTAGTAAGTACGATTCCCGACACGGGAACGCAATTCTTTCAAATCTTAATTTTCTGCCTAATAAATGCACCTGATTCTGCGAAACAAAGCGAGACATATATAGCAAGTGGAAAAGAACGAGCATGATCAAGTATTAATAACTAATGCATGCATGCATGCACTTTATAATTCTGGTACATATATATATATCATCATCATCATCATATTCAACCATTATCTATCCACTGCTGGATGAAGGTCTCTCCAAATGCTTTCCACACAAGTCTATCCTGAGCAATTCGCTTCCATGTCACCCCAACCTGTTTTCTTATTTCATCCACCCATCTAGTTTGAGGACGTTTTCTAGGTCTTCGGTGGTCTCTTGGAATCCAGTTCAGAATTTCTGTTGTCCATCGTTGATCAGTTCTTCTTGCAATATGCCCAGCCCATCGCCATTTCAGCCCTTTTACTTTAACAATGATGTCCTCTACTCTAGTTTACTCTCTCACCAAAGTGTTTCTTTTTCGATCTCTCCTAGTTATTCCAAGCATGCACCTCTCCATGCTCCTTTGCGTTGTCTGTAACTTTCGTATTGCTCCAACTGTTAGACTCCATGTCTCTGATCCATAAGAGAGGACTGGCAATACACACTGGTTGAAGACCTTTCTTTTTAGACACAAAGGCAATTTCCCCTTCAGGATAAAACTGTTTCTTCCAAATGCACTCCAGCCAAGTTTAATACGTCTGTTGAGTTCTTTCATAATGTTGCCATCCATTGAAATCAGCTGGCCAAGGTAAATATATGAATCAGCAATTTCTAGCTCAATGTTGTCAACTTGTATTTTTGTTTCCTCTACGAAATTATTGAACATGATCTTAGTTTTTTGTAGGTTCATCTTGAGTCCAACTTCTTTACTTCTAGTTGAGAGCTCCTGTACCATGTCTTGGAGTTCTGATGGGTTCGTTGAAAAAATAACAATGTCATCAGCAAACCGCAAATGATTTAAATATTCACCATTTATTTTTATTCCCCTGTTATTCCAATTTATCTGCTGAAAAATCATCTGTAAAGCTGAAGTAAAAAGTTTTGGAGAAATGGTATCTCCCTGCCTCACACCTTTACCAATTTTGATAGCTTCGGTATCTTTATGTAACCGAAATTTTGCACTTGCATTTTTATACACACGTTTCACCATGTCAATGTACACATCCTCAATGTCTGTTGATCTTAAAGAGTTGATGACTGCTGATGTTTTAATAGAGTCAAAGGCCTTCTCATAGTCAATAAATGCCACACACAATGGAAGTTCATATTCATGTGTTCTTTCAATTAATTCTCTTAATACTTGAATATGGTCCACTGTACTGAATCCACTTCGAAATCCAGCTTGTTCTCTTGGTTGAGCTGCATCTAATTTTTTCTGCAGGCGATGTGTTAGCACTTTTGTGAAGATTTTATAAATAGCAGGTAACAAGCTAATTGGTCGGTAATTTTTCAAATCCTCTTTATCACCTTTTTTATGCAAAAGAATTACTGTTGCAGAATCCCATTGGTTTGGTATGTTACCACTGTTGAGGCATTTGGTAAAGAATTTTGCGAGTATGTCTTCTACATGTTCTCCAGCTTCTTTTAAGATATCTAATGTAATGCCATCATCGCCAGGGGATCTTCCTTTCTTCATACTTTTTATTGCAAATGCTACTTCTTCTTTTAAGATTTTAGGAGCTGTTCCTTCGACTATCTCAGAGTCTTCGTTTAATCCACTGTTACCCTCATACAGCTTTCTGTAGAATTCTTCAACTCTTCTAAGTATTTCTTCCCTATTTCTTGTTACAGTGCCATCCTCTCCTTTTAGTTTACCTGTGGCTATTTGAAGTTGGTATCGCTGAGTTAGTGGAACAACGAGCCTCACTGTTCGATCTGATGTACTTTCAACTTCAAGAAGACAGTCTTTAATTCTTTTGTTGATTAAGAAGCCAACACCACTTGTTCTTCCAGTTTCCGTTCCTCTATAATAAAACAAATGTCCGCTTTTAAGTTCCACCAACTCTTCACCTTTTCTTCTAACTTCACTGAGTCCTACAATGTCCCATTTGATCTTGTCTAGTTCCTCTTCCAATTCCTGAAGTTTTGCTTCAGAAGCAAGGGATCGTCCATTAAACGTAGCCAAGGTCAATAACAAACGGCAGCCTGGGCCATTCCAGTGATTCTTAGCACCCCCTGCTTTCATGCCACACTGACCGCTGCCTTGATCAGGAGCACTCCAGCACCTGGAGACTAGGGGCCATGGTTTCTGGTGTGTCAACATAATGGAGGAATTAGCCATAATTTCACCACGCTGGCTAGACGGGTTGGTGAATTAGCCCTCCCCTTCCGCCTTTCTATCCGTGTAGCAAATATTAATTTGCCACATAAATAGAAAGCTCAGCCTGCACCACTTGAAGGCGGGGTAGGACACTAGGTTACTGGCCTGGCCGGTTCCACACATCGTCACATACGTTCAGCGTGTGGGTCTCCTTCCAGTTAGATACCAGCAACCCTTTTGCAGGCCATATATATATATAGGAAAGATGTTCTGAGCAAACACTATGGATAGAGTAGTATATGAATAGGATGTACGTGAATAGTATGCATGAATAGTATGTCTGTGAATAGTGTGTATGAATATTATGTCTATGAATAGTATGTATAGAGTTTCTTAAAAATTCGGAAAAGAATTTCAATTTCATGGACTATTGGGAAACATATTCTACATTTTATGACCTATGCAATCAACGATCTTAATTCCAAGATTAATTTTGTAGAAGTTAGGTGTTTTTAATTTTTAGTATTATATTCGTAAATTGGCAATTACAGAGCTATGAGATTAGCATGTGCCTTATAGTTTTACATAATTAAACATAAAAAAGCAATTTTCAAATAATTTTCTATTAAAAATACCAAGGTGTAAAATTTAAAATTTATTGTATGTATTTAAATGTAATGCATAAACGAGAAGTAGTATATTAATAAATTCTAACTTATCAAAGTTCAGTACAATTCAAAATGCTTGAAATTTTTGACAAATTTATGAAGTTGAACGTATAATCATTTATAATGTTTATTTTTAAATTCTTATTCAAAATTTCTGAAACACATCTTTAAAATTAAAAATCTTACAAAATGGAATACCAGTCAATATACTAATGTTTACATCGCTCCCTCGATGGTTTTTGTATCTAAATATCACTTTCTGTTATCACGGTTAGATTAACACTTGCAGATCAATCTGTCAATCAATCAATCAATCAGTAATTTATTTGGAGAGATGAAAAAATTAAATTTATACAAGTTTAATCATCGGACCCATTTGTTGTCATTGATTTTTTATATTCCTTCTAAACGCCATTTAATATTTGGCCAAATAAGTGAGCTATGGCTCAAAATTATTATCTGTTTATTTCAACATTTAAAAAAGTAACACTAATTTGTCATGACAATCAATTATGAGATATAAACTAATCCATGTGTTTGTAATCCTTAATCGCGTTGTTATATCATAGCTAACTAACAGTTTTAGTCATATTGTTTTAACTTAGTTAACTATCGATAAGTAATCACATTGTTTTAACGTAGTTAACTATCAATAAGCAGTCATATTATTTTAACATAGTTAACTATCCAGAAGTGGTCACATTATTTTAACAAAGTTAACTAATAATAAGCAGTCGCAGTGTTTAACATAATTAGCAAACAATAGTTAGTCGCATTGTTTTAACATAGCTAACTAAGGACAGATTACTTTTGAAACTCTATTGTTTTAATTCAGGAGAAGATTTATTGAGTAAGCCAGAGGTGTTAATGAGATATCAGGAGATAAGACAAAATGTACTGTACTGGCACCCACCCACACACATAAACACATAAAAGTACATATACGTGCATACAAGAATGCATATGCACATAAATTTATGCATGTATATGTATGTACTGCCCAAAGAGTACTTGTGGCAAGAGATTGCATCCATGCTTATTTTTGCCAAAAATCAACTTCGAAACAAAAATTGTGAAATTATACAAGAAATTTATAAAAATATAGCGATCTGAAACTCACAGGTGGAAAATTTCAGCAACTCCCTTGATGAAGATTTACGTAGCAGAAATGGAATGGGGAGAGATTTGTAATTTAATATCCACACTTCTCAATGCGTACGATTTTAGTATAATCACATTTCAAGTATACATATTCTGCTTCAGAATTGTGGTTGCATTAGCAAGTTCCTTCTGCTTTACGGATTATAAATTGCTATGTAACAGTGTGACCCGATTACCGAGGTATGTATGCTTTACCCAAATGAATAATTGAATGCATCTGAATTAAGTTCAGTCGTCGATGCTTACCAACTGTGTTGCGTTCACAGCACGGAGACCTGGTAATGGATTGAGGCTATTCAGGTCATACCTACAAGATGAATCTTCCACGTCTATCTTGACCTCTTGTTCAGTTCTGCAATCATCACATCAATTAATCCCTAATTTACTACCGCTGGTGTGAATAATGTTTGTATCGCAATATTTTAAAATACGTTTAAACGCCTGAAACTAATTTTCAACTGTATGGTTCTCATACTTATTAGAAACCGCTTTTTTCCTAATAAGGCAACCCTGAATTTATCGGTGCGATTTGTTTATATTTGATGAACTCTTACTAGCTGAAAAGCAAAAAGACATTCTAAACGCCAAAATCAAGTTTTACTGACGACACTAATATCTTCTTAAAAAGCATTGAAATCAACAAAATAATCACTTTGATTAATACTAATATTATTTTACTAACTTCTTTGAAAGTAGCTATCTAACATTCAATACCTCAAAGACTAAACGCCTTCTTTTTACCAACAAAAAAATATAAACCATAACCAGATTAATCTCAGTATAAATAATATAATGATTTCAATCTCACAAAATATAAACGTCCTCGGTGTAACTCTTAAAACCAACCATAGAGCAAAATTAGTAGAAATATTACAGAGATTCCAGACTTCACCTGCTACTTACCTGTTATAATTTTTCTTGAACTTTATTGCTGTATAATTTTCTTGAACTTTACTGCTATATAATTTTTCTTGAACTTTACTGCTATATAATTTTTCTTGAACTTTACTGCTATATAATTTTTCTTGAACTTTACTGCTATATAATTTTTCTTGAATGTTACTGCTATATAATTGTTCTTGAACTTTACTGCTATATAATTTTTCTTGAACTTTACTGCTATATAATTTTTCTTGAACTTTATTATTACCTTTTAATACGGGGGAAACATTTCCACGTCAAATCTCAATAGACTTACCAGACTGCATAAAAAATTCCCCTGCCTCCTATATTATCAATCTCATACTTCTAGAACTATTGAACTAGCTTACGATCATCAGATATTATTAATCGAAAAATTATATATGTACAAAACTTCTATCTTCATTTTTAACGCTATATGAAATTGAACTCATTCCGAACTCATTTCATTATACTCTCCTAATCATACACACTTTACAAGAAATCTTAACCGCCTAATACCAGAGTATTCACGAACGAAATTTGGACTCTCCTGAATCTGTTGCTTTGGCCCTAGGGTGTGGGATCTTCTTCCTAACTCACTTAAATCTGTTCATTCTTTTGCTCAATATAAAAAACTCATCCGCAGACATCTATTGGATAGAGAATTATAATATCACTACATTTTTCTCTATTTATACCTTCCATACCTTTACTAAACAACCAGCTATTTTTTTTTTATTCTATCTAGTTATTTATTACTTCCACTTACCATATCCAATTCTGGATAGCAGGGGCTTTGTCAGACCCCAAAGTCTTTACTCTTTGCTGCTTAGACGGATTAGCCGAACTGAAAAATTGTAAATAATTATCACATTATGTAAAAAATAATTTTGAATCCGTCTGAAGAATTTATAAATCGAAGATTTATTGACTTGTAAATATAAACTGATTTTTGTTTTAAATTTTTGATAAGGGGAAACATAATTAGCCGTTCATTTGGGGAATATAAACATTTCGTTACAATAAATTTTTACAATAAACTTTTACAACAAACTTTTACAATAAATTGTTTACAATGACAATTTTTACAATAACAATAATTTTTATAATAACAATAAACTTTTACAATAAATTTTTCTTTTACATAACGTTTTAATAGTTGCATTAAGAGCAATTTTGAATAAATCCATGCTTGACCCCCTACACACTGCACATAAAACACGCACCCAAACATCCCAAAATTATTTAAGGGTAAAATTACTAGCTTAATTAATAACGTTAAAGTAATTTGTTACAATAATTACACATCCCTTTCTTTCCCCTTTCTTCCATTTGTAACAAATCCACATTCATTCTTGATAATAATTCACTGATTTAGCAGCGACGGAAAGTAAAACCAATATGCTTTATTACTCATGTGCGTCAGTTTAAGATTGAGTTAGTGTCATTTCGAAAAGATTAATTCCTATGGTTTAGAAATTGTCTAAATTTGCCATATTATTTTCACGGAAATTCACACCGCAATTTAATATCCAGCTTGCCAGAGCGGAGTTATTTCTGAGGCCAAATGACTAGACTATGTCGAATTAACGCTCATTTTCGACGTTTCTGTGGACCGGTGGAACACCACGGGGATTTGAACGTTGAACTACTCAATCATTAATCCAGGTCAGAAATACAAATTGAAACCGGGATGCTTCCCTCCGGAAAACCTTTTCCGGGAAAAGGAGCAGCTATCCTCGATGAAGCACCTCCACGGCCTCTTAGCATACTTCCACAGCGATATACGCTGCATGACCCAGAGCAGATGCGGTTCGAGAATGACTAATTAAATTTCAGAATTTCTAGACGTTCATGGACGCGAAAATACTGAAAAGTTGACTTACGCCGAATCTTAGGACTGGGAATTATCTCATTAAGATTTGCCGATCTTTAAACCACCAGAGCATTAGAAGACTAAATTTGCTCAATCTGAAATAGTTTAAACCGAAGCACTTTAAACCGTAGAAATATTCATTTATACGGTTGTTTGTAATGGGATAGGTACAACAGATCTTTACTATAATTAATACTTACAAATTGCGTAAATTTGTGCCCTGTTTTGTAAAAAGTCACCACGCTATATAGGTAGTCAATAAAGGGTACTTCCGTATTATAACGACCTCCGAAACATAGCGCCAAGATAGAGGGTAATTATCGCCAATAGTTTCCAAAATCTCGTGACGTTTTCTTGTATTATAATATGGGAGTATTATTCTACTATTTTTATATTTCGGTGATATTGGCGAAATCTTAAAGTCGCCAAATAACACCGGGGGCCGCTGTAATACGGAAGTACCCAATAAAGTGTACAAAAACTACCTTGCGTTACATTGGACAGCGGTTGTTCGAAATCCTCTAAGTAAACTTACTTCCAAAAATTTTTTACTTTAAGCTAATACTAGTAATTTTTGTGAAATCATTTCTAATCTTCCAAATGAAGAAAAGAAAGGAAGAAAATTGTTAAAAATATCCTCACAAAAACTAAAATTATGATCCTAAATTTTTTCTTCAATTTTACTGAAATCAAATACAAAATATCAGAGAAAATTTGTGCATACAAAACGTTTATTGGAGGTGTAGAACACCCGAGATTTCAAATGCATCTAAAACGTGCTTTTTTGCATTCTTCTACTATCTTTGAATCATACGGTGCATCAACTCTGACCATCAATGAATGCACTGGAAGCAGTTGCAACATCTATATGCAAATTTATCGAGATACATTGCACTGAATCTGTGTGATTCCATACTTAACCTTATCGCTGCATGTACCAAATAAAAAAAGAGTGCCTAAAAGTTATTAAATGGAACTAAATTGTTTCTTGATTAGAAATAAATTGCCTATTTTTGGAGATTTTTTTTTGATTATTGTCATTGCAATTATTATATGCTGCTGGGTTGCATGGGCTTCTTCAGATAATTAATTAATTTATTCTATATACATATAGATAGAATAGCGAGAAGCTGTTCACATACTGTAACAGGTCTAAGGAAAATACTGACAAGCCCAGAAACTGATATTGGAGCGATTAAGTTCATTGACTCATGTCAAAGACTTTTCCTATTGTTTCCCAGGTGAAATGTAAATAGTCAAGTTATAATTTAAAAGGGATTCAACAAATATACATTTTACTTGAATTATTATCATTATTATCGCCTATAGAATATTTTATTTGATTCCAACGCCTCTTTCTTGCTGCGGAGATTTCTTTTTGTTATAAATAGCATATTGGAATATATAACGTATTATTCGCTATATATTTGAATATATACATATTAAGAAAGTCTCAGTTTAGTGATTTTAATAAAATTTAATTAATTTTAACTAAATTTAATTAATTTTAACTAAATTTAATATATTTTAACTAAATGTAATTAATTTTAAACTAAATTTAATTAATTTTAACTAAATTTAATTAATTTTAACTAAATTTAATATATTTTGACTAAATGTAATTAATTTTAAACTAAATTTTTATTGATTTTAACTAAATTTCTTCTAAAAGCATATACGTTTTTGTCTACTACTAGTATTTCACTGAGTAACATTCAACTGAAAAGAAAATACGCTTTTCTACAACATATCAAAATTTTTTCGGTGAGGAAACTTATGATCAAAAACGGTCGACCATTTTTACAGGCATATAGTTTCATCATGCTATAAAATGTAAAAATTATATTTTCTGTAAGGATAATGATTTTGTATTAGCATCTGAATTATAAAGAAAAGGAAGGATGATTGGCAGTGTTGACATATTACATGTTTTACATAAAAATTCGAAATGTGCCTCACCATAAGTAAATTATATTTCATAAAATGAAAATACTTGTCAAGAAAAGGTAAAGTTCTTATCGGCGCCAGATTGAGGTGATGTATTTTTTCGTTCCGACAACTACAGCTGTTACGGGATCTTCAAAGTTTAACAAAAAAAAACGGAGTATAGGCCGCAAAAGTTTTTGTCATTTTGGAAGGTCTTTTTCACTTAAGAAGAACGCAAATTTTATGTCTGTACTTTTTCTGTAGTTTTTTCAAGTTGGCTTTTGTTTTGGCTATTTTTTCTACGTATAGCCTTGGAATAATCAAAAATATGTGACCTTAACCTAAAGTCGATATTATCTCTAAATAAAAACTTTCTCTCTCTCTCTCTCTCTCTATATATATATCATCATCATCATCATCATCATATTCAACCATTATCTATCCACTGCTGGATGAAGGTCTCTCCAAATGCTTTCCACACAAGTCTATCCTGGGCCATTCGTTTCCACGTCACCCCAACCTCTTTTCTTATTTCATCCACCCATCTAGTTTGAGGACGTTTTCTAGGTCTTCGGTGGTCTCTTGGAATCCAGTTCAGAATTTCTGTTGTCCATCGTTGATCAGTTCTTCTTGCAATATGCCCAGCCCATCGCCATTTCAGCCCTTTTACTTTAACAATGATGTCCTCTACTCTAGTTTGCTCTCTCACCCAAGTGTTTCTTTTTCGATCTCTCCTAGTTATTCCAAGCATGCACCTCTCCATGCTCCTTTGCGTTGTCTGTAACTTTCGTATTGCTCCAACTGTTAGACTCCATGTCTCTGATCCATAAGAGAGGACTGGCAATACACACTGGTTGAAGACTTTTCTTTTTAGACATAAAGGCAATTTCCCCTTCAGGATAAAACTGTTTCTTCCAAATGCACTCCAGCCAAGTTTAATACGTCTGTTGAGTTCTTTCATAATGTTGCCATCCATTGAAATCAGCTGGCCAAGGTAAATATATGAATCAGCAATTTCTAGCTCAGTGTTGTCAACTTGTATTTTTGTTTCCTCTACAAAATTATTGAACATGATCTTAGTTTTTTGTAGGTTCATCTTGAGTCCAACTTCTTCACTTCTAGTTGAGAGCTCTTGTACCATGTCTTGGAGTTCCAATGGGTCCGTTGAAAAAATAACAATGTCATCAGCAAACCGCAGATGATTTAAATATTCACCATTTATTTTTATTCCCTTGTTATTCCAATTTATCAGCTGAAAAATCATCTGTAAAGCAGAAGTAAAAGTTTTGGAGAAATGGTATCTCCCTGCCTCACACCTTTGCCA
>QLNU02015003.1:167424369-167445755 GCA_006491805.2 Dysdera silvatica
CCAAATTCAAGTTTGGTCTGGACCACCAATATTCATAGTCGGCCCCTGGTTATGACTGCGTCACCGCAGTGTTGCAACCTTCTGAGGATCCTGTATCAAAATAACGCTGCTCTTGTAATCATAATGACAGACTACAGTCATACAATTGTTGATGTTGATGTTCCATCCAACCACTAATGCAACTTAAGCAGATATTTTATTAAGGTTCTGATTCATTAAGCGGATTATTTTTCTTGGAAAAGGTGTTTGTACACTTGGCATACGATATACAGCAGGATAACAGTACAAAGCACCATTATCACGATTTTTTTTTCTGTATCGATGCACAGTCAAAAGTCCAAGGGTTTTGGAAATAGCAAATATGGAACTTTTACTTGTTTGCAGCAGGCATTTTGAGATCGTTAGTTACTCATAGCACGAACCCTATAACAGCACTATCTAGTTAAGGTAAATAGGGATAAGCAAGTGAAAGAAAATCGCCTAAGGTCGATATTTAAATTTAGCGGGTTTCAATTAACATTAATCCGCAACTCTCTAGACCGCAACTTTGTACTTCGCAACTCTCTAATTCACAACTCTCTATTCCTCAACTCTCTAATTCTCAACTCTTTAATCTGAAACTCTCTAATTCGCAACTCTCTAATTCTCAAGTAACTCGGTAGGTTTTCAACGTTAACAATAACCATCATTATTGCATTTACGGAAGACCTTTACCTTACCCTTTTTATTGCGTATAGACAGGCAGACAGAAAAACCAAAAGCAATAGCGGGTTCAATATCTATTGAAACCCGCTTGTACAGGTCGTTCACGAGGTCAGTCTTAATGCAGATTTACTCCATTTTATAAACTTTTCTCCATCAACATCTCAAAATATTCCTCTTTAAGCGCCTTAACAATAGGGATGCACTTTATTTGGAAAAAAAATGGTTCTTTCGAATTTTAGCAACCATATTTGGAATCATATTTTAATTTTTAAATCATTCCTCGTACCATATAAAGGACGATTGCCTTAAGTTGCTGACCTTTGATGTAGACACTTCATACATTTCTGTTCAACGACTACTTAAAAAAATAAAAATAAATTATTCCTGAAATACGTTTAGGTTTTCAAAAATGATTTGAACACGTGATCACAAGGAATATAACTAGCTAACGGAATCTGAGAGCGAATGGATCATAGGCGTACGTAGAAAGTTCATAACGGGGGGTTATAAGATCAATGGGAGGTTATAAAGCTACAAATCACATATTCCTATGTTAAACGTACAAAAATGCATTGAAATGGGGGTTACGACCCCTATCAACATCCCCCCTGCGTACGCCAGTGGAATGGATAATAGTACTTCATAATAATCATTCTTTCTTCATGTTTTCCAACTACTCGGTAGTTAACTACCGGTACATGACTGCCGGATGAGGCAATGGTTCAAGGATGTGTTCACAAGCAGTTCGGAGATTACAACCACACCCATAAAGAAGGGACTGGGGCACTAAGAGTACTTAGAAGTTGTGGTGATCATTTCATCCACGGCAAGTACTAGCGACACTTACAGCCAATCTATCGGCCGTCAGATGAGCTGCGATATTTGTTATCTGTGAACCTACAAGCGATTTGAAATGACCCTGCGGAGAGGAGAACGGTAATATGTTCAACGACCACTGCGCTGATTACCTGTAACCTCAATTGATAGTCCACTGTGCTTGCATTGGTGCTATCTTCGAGTCACGTGTAATGTAGAATGGCATCAAGTCGACTTCAGCGGCGAATCGCATCTTTTATTATGCTCTAACGATGTCTGTATACGCATATAGAAGTGATTTCAAGAACGAAGAAATCCTCTCTGCAGTATAAAACGGCGCATAACAATACAGGAATGTAGAGTCTGGGAACAGATCAACTATGATAGTAGGTCCAGTATGGCATGCATTGCACTGCATTTAACAGATCATCGATATATATTGATGGTACCTTGAAATTTTTTCACGTTCCTTTATAGCTGGCGTAGGCAATGCCTCATATCAGCATGGTAAAGCGCGTCCACATACGATAAACATCTCATGGGAATGTCTTCAAGGTACCGGCCTGCGACCATCGCCTGCTCGATCTTCAGATTTTTCCCTAATATACATATATAAAATATCTAATATATCATGGGGCGTCATAGACAAGATCAAACGCAACCACTACAGAGAAAGGTAAAAATTTTCAAGAGTTTAAACAAGTATGGTAACAGTACATAAATACTTTATACTATATTTGTATGATTCAATACCGCAGCGAACCGCGCGTTTCTAATGTGGCTATGTAATCGATTTTATTTAATTTCAGATGTGTCTTTCTGCCCTAGAAATATTATGATGTCTTAGATTCTTCCTAATCAGTCTTGTTCATAAGTTTCAAGTGAATTGTTCATAAGTTTCAAGTGAATTGTTCATAAGTTTCAAGTGAATTGTACATAGTCTTCTTGATATTGTAGTTTTGCTCAATTTACGTCAGTGCGAAGATAATGGACGGCATTGAGATATGAAGTCCTATTCAAATTTAGATCTCAACTATATAATATGTAGTTTAGGGTAGGTAAAGAATTAATAATTATTTATGTTGGATTGAGAAATATTTTTTGATATTACTTTTTTTTGCATTCGTGTTTCGGTTATTCGAAAAATGCGATTCATTAATTTTGCGGTAGTTTTCAGCAAAGGTATCACAGAAATAAAAAAATATAACTAACTAGTTTTACTAAAAGTTCAAATAGTACTCTCATCGTATGAAGTCTAAGATGAAGAATTAAAGGATTTAAATATAATAAAAAAAAATTTTGTTAGGATATTGAAACCGTTTAAAATAAAACTAAGTTATAAATTATATAAATTTATTATACGATAATTTTTGCCGCCCACGTGTATGTAGCTCAGACTAGAGCTTTTTTTTTTTGAAGAAAAAATATGAATTTATGTAAAATTTATTAACCATTTTAGTAAAAAAGGACTTGATTTCCTAATTCTTTTATAGTTTTCCTTTACGAAATAGAGTCTTCTTTTTAAAATCAAAGGCGAAGCTAGAATATTTCTTTCCGGAAATCAGAATTGACATTTCTTGTGAAATGGGACAGTCAAAGATATTCCTGTCTTCACAGAACCCAAGAGATAGTCCAAGAGACTTTAATATAAATTGCAATGCGTACTTGAAAAATCTGGCAGTCATTCCTTTTAAGTTCCGATTGAATTTTAAGAAAAGAAAGCTTTTTCATCTGTTCATTTTTTTCTTAGCTTTCCTCATTTAATTTTCGTCTTCCATATCAAGTGGCCCGACTACGAGTATATATACGTTTCGCAGTTTGGACGACAACTTGTTCAAAAGAAATACTGATACATGTAGGAAAATTTCAATAAATCGATATTGTTAATAAAAGAGAGTAGACTCTCAAAATCTATTGACTAAAAATTGAAATGTAACTCGCTCTTTTTTTTGTAAGTACTAAAACTACACACTTTCATCTGCGAAACATGACTCTGAACAACACCTTTTGGATCAAGTGAAATAACATGCTTATGACCCAGACTTAGAAATGTATGATTCGGGATTAAATGGAATTATATAATAGTAAAACAAACCCTTACCCCTTACCCAGTGAAGATAAAGGAGCCTGAATTAAAATAATTCCAGTTCTTGTTGATCACTATTATAGCGAAACCTATCTGTAAGTCGCCCTAAGGAGCAGGAAAAGATGCCCTAAGGAGCAGGAAGAGATACCCTCATGGAGAGTCCCTTCAAAGACAGGTTTCTACCGCATATGCTAGTTAGGCAAATATATATTTATGTAGATTGCAAAATATTATTTTGATTCTTATGGACATGAATTAGTTGTATTATCTTTTTTTATTTTCTCAATACTATAGAACCTCCATGGCGGACACGCTCGAACAGTGACCACCTCTACTTAGCGGACATTATTCCACTTCCCTAGCCAAATGTTTTTTATGTCCGAGTAGTGGAGAAATTGTCAAGTTCCGAAGCATCTGCTATTCAGACATTTTACTATGTAATTCTGACTGCTATTAGAAAATAACATATATATATATATATATATTGCTAGTTGTGGATAAATAAGCTCACATAGAACTAGCATACGCAATTCTTTTGTTTCGTATATGCAAATTTTCTCATGTACCCAGTTTTATTTTGCGTCGTGTACAAGACCTATTCGGAAAATATATGAGCACCTGCTGTGAGTGTTTCGGCTTATGTGTTGGGATTATGGTTGCATGCATTTACACTGTCTTCCTTCTTCTGTTAGCAAGACATACATACCGTTATAAGAATTTTGCATCGGGTTTACATATCGTTTTGCGTGTTTAAAGTGTTTAAGACAATTGATCCACCCGCCGACCATCTGAGCGCATCTTAAGGTGTAATGACAACAAAGGAAAAAGTGCACCGAGATCTAGAAGTTTCTGAGGAATGCGCACCTCTTCTGCCTAGGTAACCAAAACCCAGACTGCGGAGACGGAAAAATAATACGCGATCTACCATACCTATGGGACCGAACCCACGGTAATTTCACGGAAGTCGAATGCATTGCGGCTAAGCACCGTACCATAGTGGGCCTATATTTCTCCGAGAAATCTAAACTCCTTAAGACCTAGGGAACCAAGCCTCGCACTAACTAAAAACTCGGTAAACTTTTTGTATTTACCTTTATGAGTCGAATCTGAAAGTGGCACTCAGATAAATACGTTGCCACTGCACCCCCGAAAGGCCTTCCGTCGGTTGTGAAATGCGGTCGCTTACTCGTTTTTTATTGGAGGAAATATGAAACTGGATGAGACATTCGTAGTAAGCTATGTAAAGTCTGAGTTCGAAATGCTCTGAGTAAAGGAATTGTGGAGATACGGGTCAGATATAGTACAATGGAAGTCATAGATTTGAGGTACACTTCACCGTTGAGAAAACACAGAGCTAGGCAAAGAGTTTCAACCTTCAAGTTTATGTGCTCAGCTTTTTGGAGGCGTGCGAAGATTTCTGCTTGTCGAATCCTTATCCCAAGCCACAATAATAACCGCAGCCTTCTTTTGTGAGTACCATAAAGAAACTATATCTTGCTATCCAGACTAAAAGGCTTAACACGTTGACTCCTGAAGTTGTGTTGCTACTTGACAATGCTCGGCCACACGCTCCTGCTTGACCTCAAACTATCATCACATCATTTAGATGGAAACGAATGGATTTACCACTCCCAGGTTCCACTTAGCACCGAAGTGAAATCCATATGTTTCTGCATCTGAGGAAATTTCTTTCCAGCCTGTGTCTCTCAAGAATGATGACGACTTCAATAAAAAGTGCAGGTAATTGTATTCACACGTTGAACAAAAATGGAATACAAAAGTCGGTAATGCATCTTACAAATGTCTCCAACAATGGTGAGAAATATTGTGTGTAACAAATTTGGCACAAGGCACTGGTTGGTAAAAATTGGATCGTTTAAAATAACTTTTTAATAGCTTAATAGTACTCATTTTCCGAATACACCCTGTACATTTCATTCAATATAGAAAACAGAGCGAGAGAGAGAAAAAGAGGTAAGAGCACTACTGGAAAGATCGATCTAGTATAGATGATGGTCGTTTTTTCCTATATTTGTATTATACCACCTTCGTTACAATGTGTTTTCAAAAACGCTTCTTCCGGGGCTTTTTAAATGCAAATCGATTATTAATGCATTAATTATCTGCGTATCACAAACAGGGCCGGGTTTAGGGTACGATGCGCCCTGGGCACGACAATTTTTGATGCTCCCCTCCATTGGCGTAACTAGGGGGCTAACCCCCAAGAAAATTTCTTCTAAGAATCGAGGTGGTATACGGTTTAGCCCACCTAGAAAATAGGTAAGCTCCGTAGAAAAAAGTTAGCCCCCTAGACTTTGCAGTTAGTTGCGCCCATTTCCCTTTCCTCCAGGCTACCAGAAATAAATAAAATTTTGTCGTTCCGCCCCCTCAAATGCAACGAAAAATCTCGGAGGATAGGGAAGGGGCGACATTTATGGTTAGCCTACCTTATATGCATTATTATAAGATATAATATGGTTTTATAAATAAATTTAGTTTACTTGACGATGATTTTTTGTATTTTTTTTACGGATGTTCGGGGAGGGTAGGGCGAATGGAGGCAAGTACAAGACACAAATCTGGGAAATTTCTGCCCCATAAGGGTTGAGTATTTTTTACTTGAAAATAATCATTTGGGTAAAACATAGTATTATTCTCAGAGGCCTCAGCTCCCTGCCTGGATCAACATTGGGGGTGGCAGAGGTTGTTTCATGCAGAATTTCGGGTGAAAAAAAAAAAAAAAAAGGTTGGAGGAGCGCCGCCTTCTCCCGAGGGAGCGCTTGATCGGCAAAATTTTCGTTAAAAAAATAAATCTAGCCTATGCGCCCCTAGAAATTTTGCGCCCTGGGCAAGTGCCCAACTTGCCCATTTATAAATCCGGCACTGGGCACAAAGTGTCTTATTTCTTTTCCCGAGTATCTTCTAGATATAAAAATAATTTTCAAAAAATTCCTGGTAAAAAGAAAAATAACGAATTTCCTAAAAGTGCAAAAGAAAAATAGGTATCTGTCGAATATGAAGTAAAAGAAAAAAGAAAAAAAAAACATATCCTCTGAGAAATTGTAAACTGCATTTGTTTCGAATTGTCATGCCCATTTATCTTTGCACTGGACCAAGTTCTGATAAAAGAAGCGTAAAAAAGAATGAAACAGCTTTTAAAACAATTTCCTTTTCAACTAAACAAAAACAAACTCCCATTGAATCTTTCAGCGTCCTCCTGAACAATTTTAATTCACTTTGAACACTTACTTAATCTTACTAAACATCACCTGAACATTGAGTAAATGTTCTTTATTGATTGTTTGGCTTTTTTATGGCGCAAGAGCATCTGGGCTATACTGCGCATAAACGTTCTTTATCTTTTTCTATCCTTTTCATTTCGTTCGAAAAGACAGCATATTTAGATTTTTGAAAGTTTTTAGTATGTGGTAAATCCATTCATTTCGTCAGAATTTACTCCCGAACAAAATAAAACAAAGTAAGTGTCTGAAAGCGGAAACAACGTTAAATAAGGATGTAAGATTAAATAAAGTAATTTAATAATATAATAATAATTTTATTACCCTTCACAGGGATAACACAATTGCCAAATAATGGTCAACACAAAACCAACAGGGCTAGTTTCTGTGAGTGTTATCCCTGTGAAGGGTAATAATATCTTACATCCTTATATATGGAGAAACAGAGCGTTATTCTTTTCCTCGTTTGTCTAGCGGTCAAGACACTTAGGGCTTAACGAAGGGAACTTGGTTCGAATCCGGGATGAGGACGGCGTCTCTCTTTCTTCTCCTAAAACAAAAAAATAGCTTTAGTTTGAGCTTATTTATACGTGTGTGTTGAAAATTATTGTAAAATATTAAATAACAACTTCTTGGTATTCGCGGAGTATATATATTAGAACTTTTATGTGTTCAAACATAAATGCAATTACTTTTTGACATCAGCTACCAAAGTGAAAGAAATTAATAATAGAGATCGTTTTGAGTAAATTTCCTATGAACGAATAGTACATTTTAAATAATTTTCCAGCTTATAGAAGTATAAGCTTACTTAAGAATGTTACAAACACATCTTCTGCCCGACCTATAATATTATAAAAATAGGTATGGTGAAGGATGGAAGATATCTGAGAACGGAAGTTCAAATTAATTTAGACATTAAAATAGAAGATCATTAATAAATCTTTATCGATCCTTAACACCCTTACTCAATAATCAAATCTTAATTGTTTTACTAATCCACGTTATTTTTGTACGTAAATTTTAATCTTGGCCGTTTCATTGAAGATACGTACCAAAGAATCAAAATTGAAATTAAAAAAAATTAATAGGCCTTTAAATATTGCTATAATTGTAAATATCTTTCATTTAAATATAAGAGTAATAAATGAAAGCGCTTAAGCTATCTGATTTTAAATTTAAATATTGTTGAATATCGTATATTATCAAACATTATATTTATAAATACATTAGCATTTTAAGAAGCAGCCATTAAAAGTATACAGAACGAGCTGAACGTTTCGAAGCTAAAGCCGCTTCATCTTCAGTGCGAAAATTGTTGAAATGTTGATATTTGAGCGTTACATATTCTGCGGGTAGATTGTGGAATTCATTTAACGCGTTACGATGGCTATTGTTGATAGATTGCCAACTTTCAAGGAATATTAGTCCACTGTAGTTATGAATGTTTTTTTGAAAGATTTTCTCATCATGACAGCATGGGACATGGCTCTGTTCGGCGCAGTGTTAGACAAGAAGTGAACTAAAATCTTGAGTCCTAAATTTGTTTATATGCTCTTGGAGTACAGTTTTGTGGATTCTTTTAGTATGGCTATAATATTTGTTGGCGCAGTTACTTCAAGGTATTGAATAAACAACTCCGGTGGTTTGATCTGGTGGAGTTGGGGTTCTTAGATGGGAGAAGATGTTAGATAGCTTAAAAATTAGTTTATAGAAAACTGCAAAGTTTTGGTTCCGAGAATTTTGGCAATGCGTTCATAAATGCCTTGGTAATACGGAAGTGTCGCAGTTTCCCCTTTTTTCTTTCTTATAGGTGTGCAGGGAATTTAGATTGGAGGAAGGTTGGAAACTGTGAGTTTTTATGAAGTTTTGTCGGGGGCACCCATTTTGAAGAAGTTGGGTGCGGATATGTTTCAGTTCTGTACTAAGCTTATCTTGGGTGCGACAATATCTGTGAGCACGGTATGTTAAGCTGCGTACCACGGATTTTTTATGGGAGAAAGCATGATGAGACTGGAAGTGTAATAATTGTCCGGAAGTAATTCCTTTTCTGAAGACTGAAGTGATGAGATGACCGTTATGTCTGTGGATAAGGATATCACGAAATGAAAGGGATGAATCTTTTTCTTCTTATAAGGTGAATTGGATGAATCAAGGATAGAATTGGCAGCGTTGAGGATGTGACTTGTTTTGCTTTTTTGGACAAGAATCAAAATGTCATCCACATAGCGTTTCCATAGGATTATAGAGTCGGCAGATTTTTCAAGGATCTGGTTTTCGATATGTTGCATGAGGAGTTCAACGACAGTTGTTGATGTAGGGGAGCCCATAGCAGTTCCATGAATTTGTTGGTAACTTGTGTTATTGAATTCGAAAGAGTAGCATTGAGACACAACATCAATTGGATAATATTATCCGTGGTTAATGTTGAATCAATGAGAGTAGGGTTGGAATCAATTGTTGGTTGGGCGACTCCATAGGCGAGGTCAGAGGGAAGTGAAGTGAAGAGAGAGGTCAGGTCAAGAGAGGCTAAGATGTAGTCGGATGGCACATTAGTGGATTGGAATTCTTCAACCAGGTCGTGTGCTGATATCACGACATGAGGGTTGTGTGAAATTAATGGTCAGAGAAGGTTGGATATGAATTTGGCGAGTTTGAAAACTGGAGAACGGGTGTAATCAATAATTGGTCGAAGTGGTACGTTGATTTTATGCGTCTTTGGGTGTCCAAAAGATGAAGAAAGTTTTCCAATGTAACATCTCAGGTTTTCATCTGTAGAGGTAGCCAGAATATTTTTCTTTTCCAGGTCTGTCAGAGTTTTGTTCAAAGTTCTTTAAAGGATCTCAGTGGGATCCTTCATTTGTCCTATATTTATTTATAATACCAATAATAATTTAATTATGTTGGGGTGACGTGGAAGCGAATTGCTCAGGATAGACTTGTGTGAAAAGCATTTGGAGAGACCTTCATCCAGCAGTGGATAGATAATGGTTGAATATGATGATGATTATGATATTTTTAATTAAATATTGTATTATATTTAACATTAATTCATATATTTTATTTAATATTAATTATTATGTTATATTTGATGTAAATTAGTAAATCTTTTTTATATTTCGATAACAAGCGAACGTTTGTTAATTGATGTTTATGGTGTGTCTGAAAAATATATTCACAATTGTTATTTAGCTTTTAAAAAAAGTTACAGTGTAATTAAAATATCATATACATCCATTTCATTACACAACGCATGCTGTTTGCATATATAAGTTCAAAACTTCGATAATTAATTAATAAATTAATTAAAATGAAAATTACCAAAACTGCCTGTCCCAAAAGTTTAGTCACAGTTAGATTTTTTTGAAAATTTTATTAAATACAGGCTTGAATGAAGTAACTGATGTTACGAACACTTAGTATAAAGCTTAGGCTTTCTTCTGAAAGGAATTACAGTAGAAGCTCTTTAATCCGCTATTCTTTGGTTCGGCACATTCTATAATACGGCATCGATCGAGCTGCTCGCGTTCGGTTCTTTTTGGATGGATTCGGGCGTTTGTTCAGCTTGACCGCCAGGTCGGATGAAGGAGGAGACATGGCAGATGAAGCTAAAGTCTCGTGGAAACAGGCTTCTGAATCATTAAATACATTTATAAAATTCGCCGAATCCAGCCAAAGAATAACTCTGTAGAACGCATAAATTTGTGTATAATCTGTAACGATGTTTTGAAGAAAAGATCCGAATCACAAAGGCAACATGTTATCAGAGACTTTTTTAAACAGTAACGCTTATATGTATTTTTTCTTGCTATACAGCAACTTATTACAACTTGTTTTAAATATCACTGCACTGTATTAATTTTTCTTTGGTATTCCCGTTAAAACCATATTGACGTTCGATAATCCGGTAAAATCGCTAATCTGGAACGGTCGTTGTCCCGAACGTGCCTGGTTAAAGAGAGCCTACTGTATTAGGATGCTGAAAGGAAACTTTTGAACAATGAAGAGATAGCTCTGGTTTGGTGATTGAAATCTAATGGGAAGACTGTATCAAAAATTGTGCTGCAATTAACTAGATCCGAGCGCAGTATTTATGGAGTACTAGCCATACCATAATCGGAATCTACCATAATCGGAACCATACCATAATCTACCTAAATCTACTACCATAATCGGAAATCGAAATTTTGTTGTGGAAGGCCACGTTCAACCTCCGTACGCAATGACAAAAAATTATGAGAATAGCTTCTTCCCAGAAAATGTCCCTGAAACAAATAAAAAGACAAAGTGAACTGCAAGTTTCAAAAGATACTATTCGCCGAAGGATTAGGCAAAGAAGTGTAATGGATTACATGTGAAAATATCTCGAAAAGTATTGCCGAAACTACGGAAAAAAAAAGATGGAGAGATTACAGAAGGCACTTAAGCATTTGTCGTTTAATGACACATGGCTATCCGTCATATTCGATGACGAAAAAGAGGCAGATTTTGATGGTCCCGATGGTTGAGCATCATATTGGCGTGGATTGAGAAAAAGTCCGCACATTTTTTCTGTAAGCAGCAAGAAGGACGATCCGTGATGGTCTAAGATGGATCTGGATACAATGCAAAAACATCGCTTACATTTATAAACGGAAAAGATAATTTTAAAGTTTACCAAGAGACATTTGTAAACCATTTGGTGCCCTTTGGAGAATTTCTTGAGGTCGGAAATGACATTTTCTGCAATATCATGTACCATTCAATACATCGAGTTCAACAAAATGGTGGTCACAGTGAAACGATATGGCAATTTTAGATTGACCAAAATGCAGTTCACCCTTGATCCTACTGAGGTGATGTATATCATATGAAGGATTTTTAAATATACAGTTTATGCCGATGATAAATAATATTTCTCCGTAGAATGGATAAAAATTCAATAGAAAAGGCATGTTATAAAATCAACATAGCAATGCTGCAAAATTTGTTTCACCGAAAAGGATCTATGGAGTTATACAAAATAAGCGTTGAAACCTTATAAATTTAAAATACATTTGTAAGTTTTAAGAGATAAGATTTAAGTCGAACTGTGAGTAAACCTTTGAGACAGGCATTTTTTGTAATTTTAATTAAATTATTAAATAAATATCAAATGTTCTGAATTTATGTATGCAAACAGTATACGTTGAATACTAAAATGAATGTATTTAATATTTTGTTTATATTGTGATTTTTTCTTAAAAGCTAAATAACTTTCGTATCTTGCTAATCATTTCTGCAGTTTCACCATCTTGTATTTTAAAGTACAAAAGGCAACAGGTAAAAATGATTCTTTGTGATGGCAGTTAATTTGATAAATACGTGTAAAATAATTTGAAGTGTGAAACTGAAATCTGAACTGAATCTAAGTTTGAAATTTGAAATATAAATATTTATATATACAGTACACTGGAATTCTAATTTTTATCTTAAATATATACTGATATTTGGAATATTTAAAACTTAGTGAAATATTAATTTGGCAACACATACAAAATATCGAAACAAGTTCGACTTTTCCCCTCAAATCCTCTCCCCCACCCCCTATCCTTTTCAAGGCAATCTTCCGATTCTCCAGTTTGGAGGTGGCTGTATGCCATTGACTATTTCGAATAATAGAATGAGATTTTCATGTTATAAACAGTTGTAGAGAAATGCAACGAATTTTGCCAAATTTCAAATAGATAACTGATCCCTCTTTTGAGCTGTGAGTCGCCAAAAAGGCCGATTTTTAAAAATTTTCGAAATTTCAAACTCTTGTATGTTAAAAGGGGATGGAAATAATAGCTCCATTTTTTTGAGTAACAATTTGAGAGAAAGTGCTAATATATAAAAAAAAACGCAACATGAATATCTATCTGTTGCCCTTCAGGAGGAAATCGTTTTCAAAAAATGACGATTTCAGCGATATTTCGGTCATTATCACATTACTCGGAATCTTTTTTAAAAATACCCTAAAACTTTAAAACTTACGTGATGTAGGTAAACAAACAACGTAAATTTTAAATCTTTTTGAATATTTGATTTATCTTTGCTGCTTAATAAAATACATGCGATTTTGTAAGTACTTGATTTTCGCAAAACCGCACGAAATCTTGTTTTTCCGATGCCTGTTGCCAAAATAAAAAAAAAAAATTTCAATTGGTTTTTGATTTTCTTTGCATATATGTTTCAGCATACAAAGTATGAAAGAAATCAAAAATGGTCCATCGACCCCCCATTTGTCGAAACTCTGTGGAATAATCCAAAAGTCAGAAATTGAACTAAAATATCATTTTACGCTAAGTGCATTTCCGTTTCGGTATGGAAACCGCTAGAAAGTTTAGAAGAGCGTGAGTAGTTGGGAATGAAACACGAGTTTTCCCATAACAATTTATGAACCGAATGTATTTTTAATCACATATTTGCTTATTACTGGAAAATAGTTGTCTTTTGTATTACATTATTCTTCTAATCTATGTTTTTACAATGAGACTTTTTTAACTTAATTCTTATCTGTAATTGCATCCTTATAACCACCTATCTTTTAAATCAGAAACAGTGAATTAAGTATTTTTAGATATGGGCTTCAGCATCAAATATGAATTTGGTTTTGTCACGACGATGTTAATAAAATATTTTTGGTATTTAAAAAGAAATCACGAATTCTCTTACATATTGGATTTTGAACTATTTGCAGTTCATTAATTCATTCAAAATTAAGAAAATTTAGAAATTTATCATCGATTTCCCATTATATCATACAGCGACGAATACAAGAAAGTACGACATCGATTTATTATTTTACCACTAAATTTTTAAATGCGACGGTTGTGCACTTTTTCTCCATCGCAGCGAAAAACAAAAGGAAACATCTTCAAATTCCAGCACGAATTGACTTCATTTCCTTTGTGAACTTACAAAGAAAACAAACCAGAAAGGATTGAAAGTAAAATTATCGACAATTATTTTCATCTCCATATTTCCAATTACATAGAGACGATATTGAATGGAAATTAAAGAAAGTGGAACCCCCTGAGGAAACCTGATAAGGAATGTAAAATCTTTAGGACGAGGAACGAGGTTCACAAAAACTACGTTATAATTGAAAAGACGCAGAAATGTTATCATCACTGCCATCGTGCATATTTTAAAAGCATTAATCCAGCGATTAAACAAGTTTCTCTTTATACATACATTCTTTAAAGCAATGAAGCGGAAATTTTCAAAATTAGCCCCCATTTGCTTAATTTTTTATTTGTTTAAACTTTAAAAATGGCAGAATTAAAAAAGTATCTTTAATGCGGAATTATATATAAATAGGGAGTGGAGAAAGATAACACGTTGGATTTGGGCGAACACGTACAAAATACATTAAAAAATATTAAATTCATTCTTACTGCGGAAACTCTGAAAATTGTAATACTCTAAAAGAAATAAATAGCAGTTTATAATTTGTATCTTTAATGTAAGGTTTTTATTTTTGTAATAGCTTTTTTTCATTTTGAAAGTAGAATATTCGTTTATGGAATTAATTTAAAATTTGTCAAATTCTAGAGGGATTAAATTGAATTTTTTAAAGTTGTTACATGGAAAAATTCATGATGTTATTTAAAAATAATACTATCTTCTCGAAGACACGTATTTCACAACGACGAAAAGAATTCTCAATGTTTTTTTAAAGATCTCAATTAAATAAGTCCTTTTGTTAAAAATGTTTTGCTTGATCAAAATGTTTCGTTTTATGTCATATCAGCATATTAAATATATTTTAAAGAACTCATATTATAAACTTTTATATATGAGGGTTTGCACATGCTTCGTTTGAATTTCCACCCATCCAATATTAGGATATATCTTAATCAAGGACGTGCCAAAGGGATGTCCACAGGGTTTCAAGATATAATTTAATCACCTCTACAGATCTCGTTCTCTTTAAAGTGGGGGCTAGTGAGATAACTTACCAATAAGATTGCACAACAAATAAAATTATGGGCCACAAACAAAAGTAGTGTGTAAAATTATGGAAAAATAGGTGTGGACATATCGCCGAAAGTTTAGTTTCCTCACTCCATATGGCTCTGGATTTGACGCCAGGTGCGCAAACATTTTTTTTCCCATGTTAAGCAAATGATATAACACAATGTGTAATAGCAAAAATGTGTTGTATCTGTAACTGTCGTTTAGCAATATTTTATATTTTTTGATATCACACGTCATTCACTCATTTTCTGCCGAGCAACCAAGCGGAAGTCTTGCATTTTTACAGAGGGAAACTTGGTCGGCTGTTTCTTCTGAGAATGCCCCGCATAACACGGAGTGAAACCTTAAGTGTTTTTAATAGACAAACGCGGCGGAATATCCCGCAAAGCTCTATAATGTATATTAATAGACGCCGTGAAAGTCTTCGTGAATGTATAACCTTCTGAACTGCTTCTTCTCCCACTTCAAATTGTCTCTGATTTTTTGCTACAATGGTGACTTACATTAAACAATGAGAATTTTCTGATATGCATCTACGCTCTAATAATGGCAGAAGGCCCTTCTTTGAGAGTAATTCTAACGTTTCCATATTTTGACGCCCTAGGATACTTGCATTTCAAAGACTGAAAATGTTCTAAGGCAGCGCTAACGACAACCAGCAAATTAATGAAGAGTTTTTCGTCCTGTGGAATGCTCCAGTAAATGTTTACATTATATTCGTAAGCTAACTGGAATTCCATAAGAAATGGAAATAACGATAAAACGGCAGCCCCACTGCTATATGACAACATCGCTCTCTGCAATGATAGAAATGCTCTCGCCGACAACAACAACGTTCTCGCCAACGACAACAAAACTCAATTTGTGGTCAACAGCTCTGAAGCCAAAAACACGGCTACAACAGGTTTTCACCCCAAAAAACTTTCAAGTAACAAACTCTTTCGAACAAAGAATTATTTTACGAATCGAATTATTTTAATTCAAAGTAAAACACTTAAAATATAATTGATGTTTTAATTATTAATGAATAGATTTTTGTATGAACCATGCTTTCGCTAAATAATTTATATTCTAAATGACTTTGAAATGTACATGTTTTTTTGTTTTTTTTTGCAATTCTGAGCTCTGAGCATTTTATCAAACTAACTTATTTTCAGACTGTTCTCTTATTGCACAGTAAATATGCTCACTAAGAGACCTGTAAATACGCGCATCTAAAATACGCGAAAGTGAAGCAAACTGCAGTGCAAAATGCAAAAAGCAAAGCAAAACATAAAAAAACAAAGCGAAATGCAAAAAGCAAAGTAAGATGCAAAAAAACGACAAAGCAAAATGCAAAAAAAGTAAAGTATAAAAAAAACAAAGTGAAATGCAAAAGAGCTAAATCCAAAAAAGCAAAATACAAAAAGGCAAAATGCAAAAAAGCAAAATGCAAAAAAGCAAAATGCAAAAAAGCAAAATGCAAAAAAGCAAAATGCAAAAAAGCAAATGCAAAAAGGAAAATGCAAAAAAGCAAAGTGAAAAAAAGCAAATTGCAAATGAAAGCTAAATGCAAGCAAAGCAAAGCCGCGTAACCAAAGCAAATGCGCTTGAAAACAGAGCTCAGATTGGAAAGGATATTCTATTTTTACGTTATTTTGTATATTTTGTATGTTGACAAAATTTTAAAAAAATTACAATTTTTTCTCTAAACAGGGGAGTATATTGTGGTCTCTCTCACTTTTAACTGTTAAAAAGGTAATTACCTCATCATATATTCTGAATCACCCTGTATATAAGTAGCGTTTTCTTGTTTGATTGAGTTTTACAGCGTAATGACTGCAAGGGTCATGCTGCGCCTAGACCTATGATTGTCCGTGGCATTTGACCCTCGTAAGGCCCAGAGAACCAACCCCCGGAATATGGTGAACACTCAGTTGGTAAAAATAAGTAACGACTGAGGTCCCAAAATGACCAAAAAGTAGTATTTGCTTTTGAGCATAAAATTCAGGCCTCCTAAAAATTACTTGAAATTGCAGTAGAACCTCCATATAACGAAATATGCGGTTCTCAGAAAAAAATTCGTTTCATAAAAAATTCGCTAGGTGGAAACGATGTATTCATGAACCAGGGTATTACAATATGATACCACAGTTAAAATCCCGCTTTACAGTAAAGGACTGTTTGTCATAAATGACATTCAACCATTTAAAAATAGATGCTTATGTCGAAATATATAAGCGCGTGAAAAATGAATTGAATAATTCTTACCTTAAAATGAAAATGTATTTAATGCTTCTTTCATACATGTTCATGCTTTTGTAAAAAAAAAAATCTAATAGTAAAGATGAAACGACACACTGCGCAAAATATTAAATAAAATAAAACACATTAACACCATCGTATTTATTTTAACTGTGTTAATGTGTTTTATTTTATTTAAAACATTCTAATGTCCTGCCTCACAACAGATGATGATGCTGATTCTTCATTAAAAAAAGCGTTCGTGCTTATTAAAATACATTCCATTTGCCACTTACCTTAAAATCGTATTGTATTTCTACGGTATTAGGAAACCCGATGTCACTGACGTGACCACTCGATTTTCTGTTTTAGTCGTTAAAAAATTCGTTATATGAAAACACTTTCGTGTATAATGACCATGGGGATTTACCAAAACTTCGCTATATAGAGAATTTCGCTATACGGAAGTACGTTATATGGAGGTTCTACTGTATGTCGTAGTATTAAAACAAAGACGGGTAGACGAATAAATTTCCTATTTTCGCTTGTAACATGGAATGCTCTGCCTAACTTATAGCTGAGTCATTAGTATTCAAGACTACTTTTTAACAAGGCGATGGCATAATGAAAATAAAAATATAATAAAAAAAATTTTTTAAAGTCAATTCCTTCAATGCGCTGCTCAAATAAAAGGGAAGAAAGGGAAAAATTGCGAAAAGCAATTTTGGCGACATTTGGCTGTAATTGGCGGCAAGCATTAATCGCCAAATACACCAAAGGAAAGCAAAAAAAAAATCATTTAAATTTAATTAATGAATTAATATTTGAAAAAACTGTATTAACATCAAGTGTCATCCACTACAAGTTTAAAAAAATTTATTTGAACTTGATTGGATGGATAGAAAGTATTTTATTAACGATTGAAAATTTGAACAAGATATATAAATATATATATATATATAGGGAGAGTGTGAGCTAATAGAAGGAATTGAAAAATTACTATAAAACAGTTTTAAAACTAGTGAAAATCAATCGTTACTCTCAAAAATAGTAGGAAACTAATGCTTTCGTTCATTGATTTTTTATTTTTTCCTCTATCTCAGTTTAAGATTTATTTGCATATTCATGCACAGAGAGATTTGCATTTATTGATTGATAGTTAACTTGGGCTGTATATTACGTATTTTAATACATTTTCTTTCCCAAATATTTTTTTGTTTCCTAAAATCCTAAACATTGATTCTTCTAGGAGTGAAGTGGCTTCACTGCATCTTTTATCATGGATCCTTACTTTTACGAGGAAAATCGCGAAAGTGGACCAGTGACCTGTACCGTCAATGCTGACAGATATGCCGATATGCTACAGAACTTCGTGGTTCCACAACTGCAGCAACGAGAATGTCTCGATTCGACCATATTCATTGAGGAAGGTGCACCTCTCCACATTGGACTTGAGGTACAGCGTGTGTTGCGGCAACATTTCTCTGAGAGCAGAATCCTTAGTCCTGCATTCCCCACAGCATGGCGACCCAGGTCGCCCGATCTCAATCCTTGTGAATTTTGTCTGTGGGGGGTTTCTTAAAGTTGTCGTGTTTCAAGGACATGTCTCTAATATCGCTACTTTGAAAGATCGAATATCGTTATAGGTGAGACAAATTAATTCTGATATTTTGCGAGCAGCCGTGCAAAATGTCGTGCAACGTATGCAGTTCTTGGAACATCACAATGGTGGTCGTATTGAACCTCATTTGTAAGTAACAATCATTTGTTGTCGATAAAATTGATGTGTGCTGTGTCGTTTGGCATTTACTCATTCATTATTCACACTAATACATTTTTGAAACACCAAAACTCTCCTGGTGGAGACTTTTGGTACTAGATTTTTTTTCTTTAGAAATCGAAATCACATGGTCCTCTATGTGCGCCCACCAAATTTGGTTATGTTTCGTCCAATACTTTACTCGCTAGAGGGCTCTGAACGCCTCACGTTATTTTATAACCAACCTGTATTTTTAGACTTATGGCATACCCCACCTATTCCATGTGTATACAAAATATAATAAGGCTTCTGCCCCAAAACCTCTCCTTTAAATCACTGCAACACTGATTTTGCAGCATCTAAGGCGGTGTAATTAAAACGTTCACTTACACCATTTTGCTCAGGTGTATAAGCATTAGTTTTCTCATCATGGATGGCTTGTTCTTATACAAATTCTGAAAATTCCTTATTGCAAAATTTCATACCATTATCAGTACGTATGTTGATTATGTTTAAATTTAAAAAACACTCTTCACGTTTATGATATCTAGTGAAATTATCAGATATTTCAGTTTTTCTTTTTATAAGGAAAACAGTAACTATACGAGAGTAGTCGTCAGTAATCGTTAAAAAATACTTATTCCCACCAGAAGCTACTACAGGCAGTGGACCGTATATGTCCATACGTAGAAGTTCTAAAGGTTTCACTGATCTATTACCAGCAATGGGTTTAAATGATATCATTTTTGATTTGGCTATCTTGCATGAAATGTATTCTTCTTTGATCGATTTACACTTGGGCAATCCCTTATCACTTTCTTTATTACTCGTGTGTAATATATAGTCAACATTTGTGTGATTAAACCTATGATATCAAAGGCTTAAATCGTTATTTCTGTTGTAAAGTTATAAATATTACTTGTATCTAACCCCTCTTCATTTGGTTTAATATAGTACCACGGCTTGCAAAAGTATAAACCATTAATTCCTTTAGCATAGAATATTTTTAATTAACACCACGATGTACGCTTGGTTGTTCAATTTACTTCTTTAAAGGCACAAGCGTCAGACTTAGTCGGCTTTAAAAATAGGCGCTCGTAATTCGTCGTCCTATGTAGGCGTTTCGCGAACATGGATAAGCATCTAGCATTTCGGGCGCGGCACGTCCCCTGTCGAAGAACGTCATTTTGTCTTGTAGAGTGTGAAAAGCTCGTAATAAACTATGGTAATACAATTGGTACCTATGGTAAATTGAGGGATATAGATAGAATTTATATTAATGGAAAAGAAGTTGAAATTGTCAAAGAAATTGATTCCTTAGGAGTAACATTAACGAACGATTTAAACTGCAATAAACACGCTGAAAGGATTTGAAAAAAATCAGTTCGGGAACAGGAATTATAAAGAAATTGTCACGTGAAGTTAATAAGAATGTGTTACTGAGTCTGTACTATCTTTTTCTATATAGTCACCTGATTTATTGCAATTGTATATAGGAAAATTTGAATAAGAACAACATGAAGGTAATTAAATCCGTACACAATAAATTTTTAAAATTTTTAAAAACCATCGAACGAAACACCAGCTTAAGTTACATTACATTATTTGTAAAATATGGTATATTACCAATTGATAAAATCAATGAATATTGTACGCTAGAACTAATGTAGGAAAGGATAATAGAAGGAAAACATTTTGGATAATATTGATATCCAGTATCACGAAAACAACAGAAATTTAAGAAGAAGCAACCAAATTAAGCTACGAGAGATTAGAACGGAAATGTACAGAAAGGAATTGAATATATGGGAATAAAGCTTTGGAATGAATTACCAAATAATCTTAAAAATATTAATAATATAAAATTGTTTAAAAAGAGATTAATTGTATACTTATTAAACGGAGTTTGTGCGCCAGGGATTAGGATAAAGTCCTCAGATGGTTAAATTTTTACTGTAGACACGTCATGGGGAAATATAAGTTGTATTGTCTTTTTTAAACTATGTGAAATTTGTTATACTGAAATTGAAATTCAAGACTGTATGCAATATGTAACCCTTGTGATAAACAAACATTATTATTATTATTGTTAAATGTTGAACTTGGCCCATAACCATTTTGTTGGAAGTAGACATCTTTTAAAACTAATCGAAGCTTTAGATGACAAAATGAATGAGACACTTCTTGCTTAGTTTCATCTTGAAATTTTATAGGACTACGAACTTTTAAATGATATAAAGCATTGACGTAGTTTGCTGTTTATGCAAGAACCGTGCCAACAAGAAGTGAGTAAACTGCAGTCAAAAACAATATGAGACCTGATACAAGACCGCAAAAAAAACAAAAAACAAAAAACTACACCATACTGTGACGTAAATATGCAAATTGTTATTGACGCAAATACTCAAATTATTACAGTATTCTCTAAGTTGAGTACTGTATTATTTACTTTAATACATTTTCTTTCCCAAATATTTTTTGTTTCAACAAATCCTAAACATTGATTCTTTTAGTGGTTTTAGTAAATAAATCTGAAATACCTTAGTCAATGCATTATTTATACTTTATCACATGC
>QLNU02015003.1:167469579-167508865 GCA_006491805.2 Dysdera silvatica
CAAAGGAGCATGGAGAGGTGCATGCTTGGAATAACTAGGAGAGATCGGAAAAGGAACACTTGGGTGAGAGAGCAAACTAGAGTGGAGGACATCATTGTTAAAGTAAAAGGGCTGAAATGGCGATGGGCTGGGCATATTGCAAGAAGAACTGATCAACGATGGACAACAGAAATTCTGAACTGGATTCCAAGAGACCACCGAAGACCTAGAAAACGTCCTCAAACTAGATGGGTGGATGAAATAAGAAAACAGGTTGGGGTGACGTGGAAGCGAATTGCTCAGGATAGACTTGTGTGGAAAGCATTTGGAGAGACCTTCATCCAGCAGTGGATAGATAATGGTTGAATATGATGATGATATATATATATATATAGCAAAATTGTAGTATGATTGTGACATGTAGTACCTTCTAATGTAATATACATAAATACACTATATTTAAATGTATATTAACTTAAACAAAAAGTATTAAAGTAGTATAACACAAGGTAGTAAAACAAGGTAAATTAAAACAGTAGAAACAGCTTAGAATAAAAACTGAAATTGTAGTAGTAAAAAGTAAAGGGGATGTTGGGTATTGGGTGGGTACCACCTATAAGGAGTAAAAGATTAAATAATACCAAGAATTTTGTTCTTCATTAGGGACCGCACAAAATCCCTGTTATTGGTTTGCTTTTTCTGACTACAATAATTGAGATTTGTGATTAATACTGAATGAACCAATATTGATCAAAAATTAGTTAAAAATAGTATAAATCCAGAATATAAATAATTTAAAAGATATAATAATTTAAAAGATGCTTTTATTAATATTAAGAACACTCTCGAATTGTTGTGCTTAAAATGGCTTTACAACAAGTAGATGGGCTATTGAGAATGATTAAGTGTAAGTTAGTGCCTTGAATAGAAAAGATGATAAAGTGAGAAAATTCACTAACTATACCAAAAAATTATAACAAAAAGTTTTACATGAATATGTCACACTCAAGATAAACACTTAATTATTAACTAGTAAAAATATATAAGTTTAAGTTTAAATAAACTTATATATTCAAAATAAACAAATTGTTTCTTTGCACTCATAATAGACCCAGAAGTGTGCAATCAAAATAAAGACATATATATGCTCATATGCATAAACATGCACACATATATACACACACACACATATATATGCACGCAAATTAAACAAAATATGCATAATGTATATATATAGACAAAAAAGAAAATATGCATAATGTATATATATAGACAAAAAAGAAAATATGCATAATATATATATACAGAAATATAATTTGAACAATATTAAATACAAAAACGTTTTTGAACATAGAGAACTCAATAAATATGCATACAACAGCTAGAAAAAGCTTACTATAATTCTCAAACCTGATATCAAAACACTTACCTACATTACAGAGATAAACTTGTTAGTATAATAAATAAAAATGTAAGAAAAACAATCCAGAGGTGACAAGAAGTATTTAAGAAAAAATACTGAAGGATTAGAAGTAAGAAAGTAGGTAAAAGAAATGAAATTTGTCGTGTTTTGGGTGTAGGAGAAAACACCAAAGCACTGGGGTTCTTTTTGCTAGAAAAGTTGCCTTTTGTCCACTAGGACTTAACTTAGAAAGGTGATTTTGTGGTGAAAAAACAAGCAAAGCGTAGGATATAACAGATGATGATAATATTGGAAATAGGGACCGAGAAAGTTAAAGGCATGTAGAAAATGAAATGAAGTGGAGGATTTAGGATAAAGAAATTGTTTTAACAAAATTATAAACCAGATTCTTAGTGAAGTAATGTGGAACATTATTTTAAATGTATTTTGACGTGAGTGCCTAAAAGTTTTTTAATTTAAGGTTATTGTTAGTATACACCCTGTTGATGCGAGAACTTTGTGAACAGATAATATTTCTGTAGAATTCTTTGGATATGTTGGGAGTCCCAGTTTGTGAGGAAATTCACTTTAAATCTGAAGTCTTGCCTTTTATCATACAAGTCAATTTCAGTAAGAGAGTTGTCGTTGATGCTGATATTTAAATCTAGGAAAACACCACTCTTGTTGTCAGTATTGGTTTTAATTAGTTTTAGGTTTGGCGGGTAGCTGTCAAGATTCTTAGTGCCATTGAGTGTTATGAGGTCATTAATGTATCTGAATGTGATTTGTTGTTGAAGGTAAGCTTTTTCGTAAAAACGAAGAATATATATATATATAGGACCTGTGATATGGTACTACATGTTGTGCAGACAGAGATAATATGTGGAGACAACAAACAAAATAAAAATATGCAATATATGCTTACCCAGTCTTTATTTTTTGAATATAAGTTCGATTCTTTTAGACTTGCAAACTTGTCGATGATGTGAAAAAATGGTTGAGTTTCTATTAACTCTTTTAGTAGTTCCTTTTCAATTGAAATTTTTAACAAGTTTCTAAGTCTGTCTTCAAACATCGTATTACGTAGACTGATTTTGATTCTGTTTAAGCAAGAAAAACTCCGTTCTACGGAAACACTAGTGGACGGAATAGTCACTATTAAGCAAAAAAGTTTATAAGCTTCTTTAAAAATGTATCTGTTTTCTGTTAAAATTTCCATGAATGTTTGTAATTTCATATCTCTATACTGCTTATCCAGATATATGTGTTTTAATTCATTTTTCAATCTTTGGAAGTCAGTAAATATATTGGGGTAGTACACATTTAAATTATTTATTGTTTTTGTAAGAAATTTATTGGAATACTCTACAAATTTTGAAGTATCCATTAATGTAATAAAATGAAGCTTTTCCATATCTTGAAAACGTGTGGTAATTTGTAAAGAAATAGTATCTAATATTTTTCAAAAATTTGATCTCGTGCGAGCGTCACTTTTTTTTCGTCCCTTACGATTTTCAGTTGGAACTGTTGTTTTCGAAATCACTAATTCGAAAATTTCTATGAACGTATCCTCATTTAGTTTGCTGTTTATATGCGTATTTTTAATTTGTGAGATGCAAAAATTAATGTCAAATGACTTATTTTGCGGTACATACGTATAGTAGAGTTTGATGTCCATCGCTTAATAACAGAAGTAGGAATTCGTCTTCCGACGACTGTATCGACCACGTGAGTTCGTTTGGCAGAATGATGAAAAAATGCAGGTATGCCGCTTACAGTTGCAAAAAATATGCGACACTGTGAAATGCTGTTGCAGCTTTGTTGTAGCACTAAATTCAGACGATGTGCCAAACAATGAATAAAACTGCCTGTGACGCTACTTCTTTAATTTTGGACTGAAGACCATTTAAGTGCCCTGACATTGCGCTTGCCCCATCAAAACATTCTCCTATAAGTTTTGATTTATAGCTAAATTTTTCGAGGCATCTTGATACAAGGTTAAACAATGCTTCGGCAGTCCGATTGGAACTGACGTCATAAAATCCCAAAATCGTTTCACTAACTTTCCACAAGCAATAACACACCTAATTATGATACTACATTGAGATTTTTGGACAATATCTGTGGAATCGTCTACTTGTATAGAAAAAAATGCAATCCTTTATTTCTTTTTCGATATGTTCATTGATATATTGCCAAATGCAGTCAATTATTTCATTCTGAATAGTCTTAGAATTGCCGGCAAACATGGGTGTGATTTTTCAAAAGTGCTCATGAATGTCCACAGGGCTTATCGAAATGCAGTTTTCTAACAATTCTTTAAAATTCCCACGATTAGTGGAGGTTACATCTTTGTGATGACCATGAAATGCTAATTCTTGCTTCCCCAAGTAAAGAACAGCACGAATGGGCGGGCAATTGAATGAAACGTCTATTAAGCTGCACATTCTCGTTGAAGGGTTTAATATATATATAGCGTAGAGTTTGGAGCTTAAGTTAAAGATTTTAAAGCGTCCCTCAATAGCACTTAAATTTTCCTCTAAGTTTGCAAAACCTTATGTACTATCCACACGATCAAAAGAACCTTTATGTTTGTGAAGAGCACGGGTAACGTTACCAAAATCATTCGAAACCACTCTTATTCCACACATTTGATTTAACACCAATGATTAAACATGGCATACAAAAAAGTTTATTTAAATAATAACTCCCACACAGCCATTCAAACTCCGAATATCACGAAATCTTAAAATGCCGATTATATACTTTGTCCTTTTTTTTTTACAACTTTATTTACATTTAACATAGGAATGGGCTTTTCCTTACTTAAAAATTCTTTTTTATCATCGTTATTCCGCTTGGAAAATGGGGTTTCTAATAAAATACATACCTGATCATTTAAGGGAAACGTAATATTGTAAAGGAACCTATTAGGTTTAACCTAACGAATCAAGTAACGGAAATGTTGTTTTTCTAGGCTGTATGTTGAAGTAGGTATGAGAACTTTTAGCGTAATGCACATATCTGAACTTTAGACTATATAAGTATATAAATAACTTTACACCATATTATTATAGACACAAAGTGTCCCCAGTTCGACGATTGCTCTTCGAGCGGCTCCACATGACGTGATGTTAAACGTAATTCATTAGTCACGTGAGGAAAGTGGAAAGGACGTCTCATCCTTCCTAGCAAACTTCTTCCTATTCTTCTAGTGTGTTAAAACGATCATGGTGCGGTACAGTGTAGCATATAATTGCAAGGAAAGGGGTGGGGAAGTAAGGCGGAATTTACTCATTTCACAGGCTTATTAATGTGTATATATCTTCTGTTCACATTGTAAATGATACGGTTCCCATTATCACACATAAACATTTCATTCACACATAAACACACACAAATTTCCAAGAAAGGCATCAGCTTTAACCCAATACCAGAAAATATGGACAAAATAAGTCATTAAAATGTATAAAAAATAATATATAGCAATTATATAAAAAAATCGACATATTTTAAATATCGTACTTTTTTTAAATTATTGAAAATATATTTTTACTTTGTCAGTTGGTTTTAAAATATAGGTATTTATGATATAAAAGCATATTAAAAATTTCAGAACTCTAGTGCGCATAGATCTGAAGATAATCTCTGCGCAATATAGAAAAAGTGATTTTGAGAAAAAAAGTGTTCAAGTTGGAACTTGGTAACAAGGTAACATGTAATAGTTATTTTTATTTTATACAATAGTGCAAGAAGTAATTGAAGAATTTTGATGCGGTTTGTTTTAAAACACTGCCAAAAATCGATATTATTTTTTAAACTAATAAATAAAAAATCGATTTTTTAAAGATTTAAAGGTCCTGTGTCTCCTTAAGAAACAAAAACACAACGAAATTACACGCTTCTACTGTTACCACTCAACGTGCCTCGAAATACTTCAGGGTAATTAAATAATTTTAACAGATATAACACTAAACTGTTTGTAGTTTGAATCAAAGTTGGATTCAGTCCTTTGATTTAATTTTTTTTCTTTGACCAGTAACACACCCCACAGAAAATTTTTTACCTCTAGAAACCTCTGTGGTAATCAAAAATCTCAATTTTTATTTCTGATCAAGCCATACCTCTGTTTTGGTAATTTTTACCTTTTTCCCCATGCAAAACCTCTAGATTCAGAGGTAAAACCTCTGATCTGGCAATACTAGCTGACATGATGATGCGATAAAAATTTCTCTTCTGATAATTCTTGCTTTCGCCGTAAATATTCCATCGCCATGGTAACCATGTTCGCAAAACATTTCCGTTTTGAAGCGAAGCTCTAAATTTCTATCGTCGCTTCATACGGCCCTTTTTCTCGGCGAGCAATATTTCGTTGGTGCGTTTAACGCGTTTAAAGCGCTGACTTAAAAACGTAGCCTTCTGTTCCTGAATGTAATTCCAATTATATTAAAGGAATTAAATTCAAAAAAAAATAGTGGGCTCAAAATAAAATTTTGAATTTTATTTTTCTAATCAACTTTTAAATTTGATAAAAAATAAAAAGGATTTGGAATTTAAATTAAAAAAACTGTTCAACCGCCCAATTTCTTTAGGTGATGTGCCCCTTCTTTCGCATTACCCGACGAGCCGTCACTGGTTTTCTGTTTTAAATAACTTGATTCATTTTCATTGGAACCGTTACCCTGTTTGGTTTATAACGATTTTAAAACGATTTGCTATGACGGCTAAATAACTCAGAGATAGGAAATGCTTGTATATAGAATAAGTAAAACCACTGAGCTTTAGAAATCCTCTACTTCGTTCTATAATGAGCTATTTAGCGAAACTTCTCAAACACAAATTCCTGCGATTCGCAAGTTTACATACATTTCAATATTAATTTCACGAGAAGTTGAATTGCAATTTAATATCCAGTAGACCAAAAAGAAGTTATTCTGAACCCAAATAACCAGAATATGTCGAACTAATGTTAGCTTTCAGCGTTTCTCAAGACGATCAGGAAACCACTGATGAGACTGGAGCGTGTTGAACTGCTTAATCATTAATCCAAGTCAGAAACGTAAATTGAAATGTTGATGCTTCCCTCCGGGGAACCTTTTCCGGGAAAGGAGCAGCAATCTCTGATAAAGCATCTCTGGATCCTCTCAGAATATTTCCACAGGGGTGCAAGGTGGATGACCTGGAGCTGATGCGGTTCGAGAATAACTAATTAAATTTCAGATTTTCCAGACGTTTATGAACGTGAAGCTAGCGAAAAATTGGTTGCGTTAAGTTCTCAGACTGGGAATTAACCCATTAGAGCACACCGGTCTCGACATCGCCAGAGCATCAGAAGAATAAAATTGCGCAATCGGTGATGGTTTAGATTGAAACCTTCCGAACTGTAGTAAGATATGTAATTATTTAATGTAATACGTAGTGGATATGAAATATTATTGCTTGCAATGAAGTAAAATAGATGATTTTGATACCTTATTTTGGTAACTGATTCATTGAATGCCCCCTTGAGTATTCACTACGTCGTATTGATGGTATACAGCGTGCTCCAGAACTAATGCCATGTCAGTTTCTGGAAACGAGTCTTCAAAGTGATCTGAGTTCATCCGTGATTTCTTTACAATGAAAACTCATTGCATCTTATGCTGAAATAGAAAATTATGTTTCTCTTTCTGAGAATTCATAAAGAAGTAAATTTAACCTGTTGAAAGATATAAATCCAGTTATAATAAAATTTGATACATGCATCTAGTGATTAATCCTCTCACGTTGCTTGATATTTATTTTTGTGTAGCGTTCTGTATAGCGTTTGTCACAGTCTAAATCTCTCTACTCTCGTGCAGCATGGGCTTCGTCAGATTGTAGTTTTTACCCATTTCATCCCGGGTGTTTATGAAATATGCTCATTATTATAATATCAATATCACTGTCTATATGCTCTATCATGTTTACATTTATGTTCTTTTATAACTCTCCATTGATCACCCAAAATAAAATTGTGAAAAAATGATATTTTTTTTTCCATTTTTTTAAATGCTATTTATAGTTAACACTAACGCGATTTGTCTTTAGATGTCCCGCTTAGAGAGGGTTCTTGATCTGTTCATCTGTTACTAGAAGGAAAAATCCTTGCCCAATGTGGAGAATATTCTACATGGAATTATGGGTTAAATAATAACAAAAAATGATAACAATACTAATAACATATAAACATTTTTAGCATCCCTCTTACGTCTATAAGTGTAAACAGAAGTTTTGAAAAAAGCTTTATTTTTCTTGGGCATCAAGAGGTTATGTAACTAATTTTTTGTTAACTGAATTTTTTAATATAGAAATTCTTTGTCCATAAAAAGTGTTTCTGCAATAACTAGATATCTTGGCATTAAATGCTGTGTCGTGAAATGAATTTTTCACATGGAGTCACCTCACGATTCTTCGTTGCGCTTTCGCCTTAACTCAGGTTCTTTTTCCATAATATTTTGCTGCATTCTTCCTTCATCAACTTCTCCATATGATCTCGCTTTTTGGACCCCGATCCACTGCCTTCTGGGTTTTGTGAAGCCACATAGCACATTATCTGTTCCCTTCTTCCTTTTCTTGAAAAAGAATTTTATTCAAACCCTATTCATTTTGCACCTTCATACCCCACTTTTCTGGGAACACAATGTTACTATTTGTGACAGAATTTTCTAATTGGATGTGGATATTAGCAAGAAATGTAAGGATAAGTTTCGGGAAAATATTTTAAATCTGTTATATCACTAAATAAATTTTAAAAATTTGCTAATTATAGTAATTTCCTTACAAAGTAAATAAATGTACTCAAAATATTTCTTATTATATAACGTCATTTCCGGTGTTTTAACATATGTCAGGAAAATATTACATAACGTAGAAATAGGAGAAGTAATTTTCTAATATGATTAAGCACCTTCTACAGGTAATCATGTTTGTTTTTATACGTCGCTGATGTTTTATGAAAGTGCATTTAACAGACAAACGTTAATATCCAATATAAAACGTTTGACTCAGAGATGGTACACCTTTTATAATCCCCACGTAGTTTCATAAGTAAGTCAAAATATTATTCAACTCATATTACGATGCAAAATTTATGATTTCTATAAAAACGATACTTGTGAATTGGCGATAAAATAATACAAATAAATATAAATAATTCGCAGCGGTAATATCCTGCATATTTGGGTAAACTTTCCAAATCGGTTTCCCCATAAGAGAAATATATTGCGAAAAATAAAAGTGCTTGTGAAGAAAAGGTTGGAATTATTATCCGCACAGATTGAAGTGATATAAATTTCCCAACCCGACGGCTACAGCTGTTACAAGATCTTCAAAGTTTAAAGGAGAAAAAAAAAAAGGATATCGGCCGCAAAAGTTTTTGTCATTTTGCAAGGGCTTTTTCACTTCGTACGATAAACGCAAACTTTCTAAATTTGTACTTTTCTACTTTTTCCACCAACTTAATATTTTATAGATGTAAATTAACAGACTGTCATATTTGTAGCTGAGTTGTTAACAATTATTTCGGCAGAAAAATTGTTCTAAATAATTGATAATCTAGACAAAATAGGATCTTTCTCTGTTGTCATTGATCAGAAAATAAAAATGAGAACTAAGTCAAATAAAATCAAACTCCCGTGAACAAATGTTGACGAATACTGAAAGTTAAGTAAAATACTAAAATAAAACATTAAATTAAAATATAATGTACCTAAATCATATAGAACAGAACATTAACTAACAGGGGGAACCCACAGTGAGTGCCCCTCCTATTTTGATGATTTTTTTTTTACGATGAAAGTAGAACCAAAATAAGGAAATATGTGTCTCGGCATTCGTACCAATGTGGCTTATTTTCGGAGATATGAATTTTTAAAGATTTTGCATACTATATATGAACTTAAAACACAACCCCCTCTGCAGGCCAACCTGTAGCTTGGGCGGTAAGTTGTCGGCTCTTCGCGGCGTGTTTTTGTGTTCAATGCCTGGGGAAATCGATCACACTTTTTTTTTATGTATCCTTTAAAATATTCATTTGCGTATTTTTATTAGTAAAAATACTTTGCTTACAATCGAATTTTGCTCATAAACTGACTTTAATAAATTTCATATTTACATATTTAATTCTGCTATTTTATATTATATATTAAATCTAATACTTTTCTTAGTTATAATTTTTACACGAATTTTAATTTTTAATTGAAGAGTTGTAAATGTACAAAAAGTTTAAGAGTTAGCTGTAAGTTTTTATGTGAATATACCTTTTATAAAATTTGCGTACTCATTGTCAACCTGTGAAGGGATGAAATTACACCAATAACACAGTTTTGTTTTATTTAAGGATTGAAAGATTTTTTCTGAAAACTTTTAACAATTCCATTAAATAAAAAAGAAAA
Source organism: Dysdera silvatica (assembly GCA_006491805.2). Taxonomy (NCBI): domain Eukaryota; kingdom Metazoa; phylum Arthropoda; class Arachnida; order Araneae; family Dysderidae; genus Dysdera; species Dysdera silvatica. The sequence continues at coordinate 167,479,375 of QLNU02015003.1, forward strand.
CTGCGTTAATTCGTCTTATTTTGTCATTATTAGCCTTTGCAGTCATCCACTATTAGCATCTATTATGCCTAATATTTTTTTAAATATATTTATCTATTAACAAATGTATTTTTAGTATGTAATATTTTATTTTATAACATATAAACAAAATTTTATGCGCATCTCATTTATATGCATTTTATTTATACAGAAACATTTTATTTTATAAAATGCAATCAATTTTATTTTAAAACTGACTAACGTGAACATATTTTGTGTATCACTATCGGAGGTGTCGGAATTGTATACTGGTACACGGTTATGGATGATAATTATCATAAAAATAATAAAAACATAAAAAAATTCTACAACGTGAGCATTTTATAAATGAATTGTTCGAACAACTATATTTTCTTTGTCTAATATCATCTGGAAAACAAATACCATCTACATTTTCATAAACGCTTCTTTCGTTTGTTAACTTTGCAACAAACCAAGAGTACTGTAACATATTCTTGAAATTCGGCGCCGAAAGTTGATTGTGAATAAGTGAATGGATCTTCAAAGCATCTATCTGCTCGCGTGTTTAAATGACTATTTTCTTATAAGATTTCAACACAATTTTGTAACCTTTTAATGAAATTTTTTACTTAACGGAAGAAGTACACATCACGAGGTTGACAGTATGGGGTACAATGAAATTGGAATTACTTCACCAGTGGTAGAGATAGATACCGTCGTCATTTGTAAGGACATTATTAAAGTGTGCTGGATCTACTTAACTACATAACAGGCTGGATGGCTACACCGAAACTTTTTCTACTTTTCAACTTTTTAATAATCAACAATTAAATACAAGTGGAAATGATCACAGCACATAAGAATACATTGTATAACTACATAAATATGAATTTTATTAAAGTAAGTTTATGAACAAAATCCGATTGTAAGCAAAGTATTTTTACTAATAAAGTACATAATAAATAAATATGTAAAAAAGATTAAAAAAAAAAGAAGTGATCGATTTCCCCAGGCATTGAACACAAAAATACGGAGCGAAGAGCCGACAACTTAACGACCCAGCTACCGATTGGCTTGCGGAGGGCGTCGTATTTTAAGCTCATATATCGGATGCAAAATCTTTAAAAATCCATATCTCCGAAAATAAGCCGCATTGGCACGAATGCCGAGACACGTATTTCCTTATTTTGGCTATACTTTCATCAAAAAAATTCATCAAAATCGGCGGGGCACTCACTGTGGATTCCCTTGTAAGTATGTAAAATAAAATATACAGTAGAAAATCGTAAATCGCAAAATGGAAAGATTAGAAAAAGAAAGAATTGTAAAGTAATGAGATTTATGAACAGCAAAAACGAAAAAGAAACTATATGATTGAAATAATCAAATTTTGGTGTCACGGCGAAAAATAAATGTTTTCCATTAGTTTACTAATTGCTTGCACTAAAGGCCACTGACGACCGAAGCGCCATCGAGAAACTATAAAAAGTTTCCAAGAAATTGATATGTGCGTCCCCGCCCCCACTTAAATATTGAAATAGAAAATCAGGAAAATTCTAGTTTTTATGACATAACTAGCTAAACGCTTATTGCGCACTAGTTGCAAGCTAACCAAACCTATACGCAGAAGATTCACTTCCAAAAAGCGTTTTCTTCCAAATCAAACTTCCAAAAAACTCGTCAAACTTCCAAATCGCTCCAAAAGCGTCACTTCCCGTACGCATTCTCGACCAGATCAGACGTAGTAATTGTAGCATCCCTGTCGCATCGTAACATTCCGTCCATGGTTTCGGCACCACAGTAGAAAAAATGGTAACTTTTCTGGTAGATTTGTAAATCATCGTAAATTATTCGAGCAGGGTAAACCATCTGCCACGCTTATGTAGCAGGCGTGTGTACCTATTTTTATATTTTAACATTCTAATTCAGGATTTTAAAGTTGTCGAAGTCAATATGGCATAATTCATAATCCAATCAAGCATATCATATTCAGTTTTCAAATATGCATAGCAGTTTTCATTTTCAGATTTTCCATATTGAAGAGGATTAAGTGAATCTTCAACCTCAACATCAGCAACCTTTACTGATTTATCACTATATTTGATAATTGAAAAATAAATATATTTATACAGCAATTGTGTAAGTTAAGGTAGTATTAGTATTGCTGCATATACCTCGTTGATTTATTTTTCTAGTTCAATATTTTTAATTGGAATTGAATTTTTTACTTAATACATATTTTTGAAATCTTTTATAAAACTTGGAAAATTTTCATACAAGTTTGAAATCTTTCATGATTGAAAAACTTCGTTACAGGCATGTGCCAAGAAAGAGGGTGAGGGGGTTTCGTTCCCCCCCCCCAGCAAAAAAAATTGGTGTCTCTTTACCAGTACATTTCCTTTGCGGCATCATCGATATTAAGGCGTGGTGCTCTGCTTAGTGAGTGAAATTGCAAATCGTTCAAATATTTGTTGCTTGGTGATCCATTTTATTTTAATTATTTAGTTAACTAATTAACATTTTCTAATAACTGTTGAAGACTTATGACAACAGATGGCACCACAAGTTTGTAGCCGTTAAAAAATCTCGTTCCCCCCCACCCACTCCAAAACGTTGGCACGTCCCTTCTTCGTCATACATTGAAAATTGGCAATTTAAAGGAAAATTGATATTAATCAAACTTACTTTTCGTTTTCCAAAAGATGATTATCGCTGATATTTGATATTAGCTGAAGAAAACTAGTAGCGCGTCCACCGCATATACATAAGTTCGGCATCCCAAATCCAACATGGCGACAATCTTGAGTCTACACTCCCCGAATCGTTTACGATGATTTACCAGAAAAGTTACGATTTTTTCCAGACTGGTGCCGAAATCATGCACGGAATGTTATGTTGCATACAGGATAAGTATTAAGGCGCGTACCCAGAGGTCAAATCAAAGTCGTTCTTCTCAGCTTTTTATAATGCAAATGGCGTTATTGATAACAAGGTTTCCGCCATTATAATTTAATTTCATTTAATTCTCATTTCGCTCATTTAATTATACACAGCGAAACTAGAGTTACCACAGTAGCATTTAATCTTTATGCCACTCCTTGTTGAACAAATAAGATTTTTAATTAGCTTTAATTTAATGAAGAACGTTCTGTACTTATATACGTAGAATGCATGAATAATATTAAATATTGAATCTTTCCCCTTTTTGCGTTTTGGCTGTTTTTAACTAGAAATCTCTCGATCTCAGGGCCCTTTGGAAATTCGGGACCCCTGGCAGCCACCAGGTCCACCAGTCTTTTAATCCGCCACTGGTTCTAATTATGGCGGTAAGGATGTATTACATGACTGCGTTCCTTGCATTGGCGTTGAAGAAAGAGAAACGATATTCTCTGCTATCATGATTCTACTCCAAAGGCAGAGGCGGACAGGGTCGCCATTGAGCCCTCATGGGGTATAGCACTCACGCCTTCCGATAATCTAAGGTATGCTCCCTTTCAGAGGACCTAGTCCATCCCTGCCCATAGACCCAAACCTCGTGTCACTATGCAGCGTTTGCTTTCAAGTTTGATCTCAGGAGCACTGGCGGATCCAAGGAGTGGGGGGGCAATGGGGCCATCGTTCCCCCTTGAGCCTGGATTATATCATGAGCGGGAGGGGAAAATGAAATGAAAAGTACCGAACACTTGGTTAAAACTGGGAATCGGGAACAAATCGCCGCCACTTGAAAGAGCTCTGTATCCGCCATTGCTCAGGAGTTCAAAATGTGCAATCTTCACGAATGTAGAGATGAAACCACGGATACTCCTCGCGACTCTACTCACTTTATTATCATTATCCCACGAATATGTCATTAAATATACATCACAACGTGTTCTCGCATTTGGCGTTATAAACAAGCAACCGCTTCCAAGGCTCGACATGGCCCTGACTGATTCGAGAGGAGTGTATTCGACGTCCGTGCAATTCGAGGTGCGAATTCACCAGAAAACGAGTCTACGTCCTTTTCTGAACGTGGCCATAAGAGTTCTCCTTTAGGCATCCTTTAGAAATCCTTTAGGAATCCTTTAGGAATCCTTTAGGAATCCTTTAGGAATCCTTTAGGTATCCTTTAGAAATCCTTTAGGCATCCTTTAGAAATCCTTCAGGAATCCTTTAGGCATCCTTTAGAAATCCTTTAGGAATCCTTTAGGCATCTCTGTCTTCCTTTTTCAAAAGTATTGTATATTTTTTTTAATTTCAGCAAACACATTCAAAATGTTTAAAAAAAGTGAAATTGACTCTTAGTAAGATATCGCCAAAGGACTGCAGTTCTCTAGACAATAAAATAACAATTTACACTTTGTAGTTTCAATGTAACGTTTTTATAAGGGCTGTATTAATTTGACAGCAGAATGAAATTTTACAAAATTAAATTTAAAAATTATCAAGTATCAGAAGGATTAAACTCGAAACCTTTTTATGCTGGATAATTGAAGAAAATCAACGATTTTTTTAAAAAATTCATAAGCTTTCTTAATGCCTTTAATCTGCAGCGACGAAAAAAATTTCAGGTTTTTGTTCGAAAAATGTAATTAAGCAATTGCTTTTATCAAAATTGTTTTTGTTGATAAATTTTGTGTTTTATGTCATATAAACGTATTAAATATATAAAAACACCCGATCATTTAATCTCAGGCAATCCCCTCCACCCTCGCGTTTTCCCCTGATCATCTACTAACGTATTACAGAGGACACTGCTTGAATCTGAATAGTGAAAAGCATTACCTTACTCAAAAGCTTGCCAAAATTATTTCACAAAAAACAAACGAATAACAAAAAAGCTCTGTATGCAAGCCCCTTTACTACTTCTCTATCTAAAATAAATGCAAGCGTTAACTTAATGCTCCATCCTCTCCAGACTGGAGAGGATGGAGCGTTAATTTAATGCTCCATCCTCTCCAGTCTCACTATCTCAATTGGAGCCATAAATGTACATAACTAATGATTTTTCCTATAACCTAATGAAAGCAAAATTACCAGAATAAGGTGAATTGAGACGAAAAAAAAATCAAGGAAACTGTAATCTATGAAATAAATGAAAGTCTAAATGGAGGAGAGCTTCGTAACAAGCTGATGCTTACTACTCTTCTTCCTTTCTAACCTATGTTGAGGCGAAATAAATATCGAAATTTTTTTAATACAAAATTAATGCAAAATAATATTGCGAACAAAACATTAGAAATCATTAATAAATTCATGAAAAACATTAACAAACATCGTGGTCAATCTTCATCTTTCTCCCCCAACACCGAACAAAAAAATTTTATAATATATAAGATCAGATATTGTCCTTTCTTCATTTGTGTTTCAGCTTCCCACCTGTGATTGTGACGGTAAACAGAAAAATGCGCTGACGGAAAAAAGGGCCCATGGAAAAATGGGCCGCCGAAAGATCGGATGCATGTGAAATGATAGTGCGATCGTGATTATAGTGCCAGGTTGGGCCTAACAAAATACAATAGGCAAGCGAGCGTTAGGCCTTACAGGAAGCAGTATATTGCGAGGGTTAAGCCTAGCAGAATAATGCGAACGTTAGACCCAAAAAGATATACGTCGTTTTGCTTATGCCCCGATTCATTCCTATATATTTTAATAGTAAAATATTTCTTTTATATGGCTCAATTCTTATTAGCTTCGTTTATGCGTCGTTTTTTCAAGCTCCAAGTCGAAATTTCTCTCCTAGTTACCCCTTTGAGTCTTAGGTGAGAATGAGATTGGTGAAAAACACTCCTTCTGCAGAACAAAGCAAGATAATGTGAATAAGTTTTGGATCAATATAAAAAATGTGTTTGAGTCACGTCCTTTAACAAAATAAATAAAAATAAAATAATTTAGAATTTTCTAATAAACTTTCTCTTCATTTAACTCTCAAACAAGTTCTCGACATAATCTCTACTTTGCTGATATCCTTTGAGTCGCTTTTTCTATTTGTCGTCAGGGGTGGATTGGGCCAGTTCGCCTTCATGGGCGATATGACTAGCGCCGTCCGAAAATCCAAGGTGTGTGCCCTTTAAGAAGATTCAGTCCTCCTCTGGTTTGACTGTATGTATTTTTACAAATATTTTTAAGCAGTTTAAAAATTGCATTGAGCACCCTAATACGTACCATCATTTTCGTAATTTAATTTTTACACAAATGTGATTTTTTTTTTAGAATTTTTAAAAATTCGTCATGAATGAGAGTAAATTGTTATCGTCATTAATCGGTGAACATTTTTATTCTGAAAAGATCAAAAATTGTTGTGTTTTTTCAATAACTGCTTTTAACTAATTAAAAATTGTAAATAAATAAAAACCATGTAGCTAAATTTTTTGAGAAACGTTGTATGGTTAACATCATATATGTATATCCAAGGGGTAGCGATGTTCATAGCATATCCTCATTAAAATAAACCTAGTGAATATAATCTATTTATTTGCTTATTTAGTGCATTTTAATCGATTACCAATTGCCTATAGTAGTTATAAAAAATTAATAAATATATTGGCATTTTGATTATTACAAATAGTCCTTTCAATTGCCCATATTCGAAAACAATTACATTTGGTTTTCAAAACTGAAATTAATTAAAACCTATCGAAGATGTGCAATGAGTCAAGAAATACTAAGTAACCTGGCAACAGTATCAATTGAGACCAATGGAGTAGGCAAGGGATGGGCTAAGGGAGTTCAAACCCCGCATTGTGGATATCAAACCACGTTATTTCCTCTAAGGCCGCATCACATAATCGTCATTAAAGTCACTTGAGTCCCCTCCCCCATGTGTTTTGAATTGCTACGCTACTGTTTGAGAAAGATTTCAATGTAGATTTCGATACTGCCAATGAAAAATTTGCACAAATTAAAACAAGGCGATTTTAAATACATTTGAATATACTGACATTAAATGCATCTTACTTCAAAACCATTTAACATTTAATTTTTTTAAGTATATCAGTATTTTCTTAAAATAAAATATACATGCGTGGGGGAAGTGTTTCGATATTGGGCTGGCGGAAAGGAGTGTTAAGTGGTTTTAGCGGGCGCAGAGCCGTTTCTAAGTGTTTTGTCGCTCTAGGCGAGAATTAAAAAATACCGGCCCCCACCCTTTTACTACCAAATCACTCTCTTTTGCCTATATCTCCCTCCCTCTCAACTATCACCACCAACATTCAGCGGTACAACAATCATAGGCGTAGAGTTATATGGGCCTGTGAGGCCCGAGCCGCCACCCCCAATATTCTGAAATTGTGATTTTACATACACTGTAATGTAAGATATTATTACCCTTCACAGGGATAACACAATTGCCAAATATGGTCAACACAAGAAAGCCTCCGGGGCGAGATTTTTGTGAGTTTTCGTGGGGGAATTTATTATACAATAATTTTTGCCACCCACGTTTTAATTACAGCTCAAACTAGAGCTTATGTAATTTTGGAGAAAAAGAGACGCTTTCCCCATCCTGGATTCGAACCAGGGTCCCTCCGTTTAGCCCGCGGTGTCTTGACCAACTAGAAAAAAAAATATTGTACGTTTTAATTTTTCCTCTTTTTCATTTTTTCTCCCCATTTGCTCAATTTTTTCTTTGTTTGATTAAAAATTAATTTTTTACGCCATTTTGCCGCCCTAGGCGGTCTCCTGATCCACCCCAACGATGATTATTTTTTCTAATTAATTATTTTTTTTTTACTATTATGACCAGGGATAAAACTTATTTTTTTTGCTTTTAAATCCTTGTTAGATCAAGGGGCTCTCTGCTCTCCCTCCCCCATTACAAACTCAAATCGCCCTGCTGTTAGTGTCTCTTTTCTCAGAATGCTATTATTTAGATTCGCCTCGAGATACACTGTATATCTGGCCATTATTAAGCCTAACAGGCTGCCCGAATGCATTAACGACAAGTAAAAAAGCCCTTTGGGAAATGTAATTTGTATTTTCGAAAAGTATTTTAAAATACATTTTGCATTTTGTATCGAAAATACATATTTCTAAGTAGTTTGCTCAGCTCTGGCCCGATATATATAGTCGTGCGCAGAACGTTGATGGGGGTGGGGGGTGCCAATTGGAAGACTAATGGGCCGGAAACGATGTCTGCTCTCCTATCGTTAAATGACGACTTTCACGTGGACATGCATCTTTGAGTGCCGTGTTGGTCGGCAATCCATCTCCCCCTCAGCCGCCTCGGCGGCTGATTACGCTGTTCAAGCGTCCTGTCTGGGATTACAGCGCCGCCCCCCGCGGCCACCCTTCCCAATGAAACCCTTGCACAATCCTCCTCCTCCTCTTACCCCCCCTATCCTGGAGTCTATTCCGTTGTTTTTACACCTATAGTAAGTTACTATAAGTTGAAAATGAGAAAGAATGCCACTAACTAACATATTTTTACATGTCACACACATATGTATGCTCGCTTGCACATTGCTTCTTGTTAGGCCTAACACTCGCATTATAAGGCTTTATGCTGGTACTACAATCATGATCGCACTATCATTTCACATGCATCCAATCTTTCGTCGGCCCTTTTTTTCGCGGCGAAATTTTTCCGCGTCCCTTTTTTCCGTCGGCGCTTTTTTCCAGGCCTTTTTTTCCGCGGAGCTTTTTTCAGTGATTCGATTGTGACTATTTGTGTGTCAGAAAAAAAAATCAGTCCTCCTGCCATATATCCTTATACAAGAGACATTCATCAAAAGTATCCTGCCATGTATTCTATCGTAAACAATAGACAACAACAGGGCTTTAGACAACAACAGGACTTGCATCAAAAGTAAACGCGAATTAGACTATCATCAATAAATAAATTAATTAAATAAACTATTCATGCCAAGTAAATAATAGAACTGTTCGAAGAAGACTCTACCGTTGAATATCTACAACAATTATCAATGTGCAGCAGTATTAGTTTTAATCAAAAATAATAGTTAATTAAATTAATTAATCCTATATGTGTAAAATGTACACATTCTTTTTAACATAATCGGTCTTCTTATGTATTATTTTATTTCGTCATATATTTTGCAATCATTGTTGATTCATATTGTACTTATAAATTAATTTCAATTTCAGAAATATTCCTAATTTGGATATATATATTAATAGAAATCATTGATGTATTGTATATACGTATTATATTATGCAATTAATTCCAAAAGAACAAATGTGTTGACTTAAACCCGTATAAGTGTTAATAGTTTTACATTCGTGTATGAGTCACCCCCATTAACTACCTTAAAGCCGGCATGTAACCTTTGCCCTTTTACATTTTCTTCTCAACTATTTCTGAGGTGCAGCTGGCCAGATGGCCATTAAAATGTTCAAACTTAAAGTCAAGCATTCTCCCCCTCCCCCCGGTCTTCTGCGGTGGAGACCACTCGAAGATTGCCCCATTTTCAACTCGCTAATGAGACACTTATTGTGAGAACGCCGGACCTTACTTCATTCACCTTTGACCTCACAAGTCATACGAATGCACTCATCCAAGTCGACCAGTGACAAATACCGGATGCAGCTGCAAATGTAACTTCTGTCACATAAATTGTGATTCATAATGCCGCCCCCCCTCCTGGACATTCCTGCACGTAGAAATAGCCTTTCTCACGTTTAGTAAACATCGCCAAGGATGATCTACATTCCGGCCTCCTGTCGACAAAGCCTCTTTTTACACAAAAAACTGAACGGTTTTGCGAAAAAATATTTCGTCTTGGCGACAATGGCCATTCGGGTGTTTGGACGAGAGTCAGTTGAACGGACACACTCTACGCTAATTGTACGTCCCGAAAAGAGGTCTTACGACGCTATGCTCATCCTGGAAAAGAGTTGAGCGAATCAGAAATTAAGAAGTAGCCGAGTTAGTTCCGTTGGTGGTTTGTCATAATCCTCGAAAATATATTTTCTCCGTCTCATCAAAAGAAGTGCCTGCCTATTAATCTCCTGACATGCCGAACACAGAAGGCCAAGCCGAAGGCTTCTTCTCCCGTCACATACAGGGTGGCCGGAGTACACTGTCCTGATGTAGCTCAGACTACGTAACTCCAATTTAGCCCTTTTTTTTCACTTACCCTAAGTTAAATCGGTTGATTCCCCTCCCTATATTTTAAGTAATTTTGCGGACAATAGATTTTGCTATTGAATTGAAGTAGTTTGTTAATTGAAAAGATATGATTTTACTGATATTATATGATTGACTAATGATCATATATAAAAAAATATTATATACTGATAAATAATGATTGCCTAATGTTACAATATGTTATGTCACTGCCTGTAGTTGGAACAATTTCTTATCTGAGTTATTTAAGTTGTTCATTTTTTATTTTTTTGGATTTAAAATGAACACCTAATCATGTCAGTATTCTCTGAAGCTCAGAGCTATCAATTACGATATTAGAATCATATCGAAGCATACGTATTGAAAATACCTGTATGTAGGCTGACTAAATCTATTCGTTATCTTATCTATTTTTATATTACAACTAGGTTCCGGATTTCTATGCACTTGTACGTTTTTGAATATTTCTGCATATTTCGCCTTTGTGTTTGTTGTAATGGTCATTTACCATTATAGGTAAAATAATTCAACTGGGTATTTGTAGATTTAATAGTAAAAAATGAAAAATTAACTTAGAGGGCACTTCGCCTTCCCCGGGAAGTCTTTATGTAAAATTCGTCAGTATGACATCCTGTAACAGTATAAAGTTGCCGTTTGTAGTTGTATCAGTGGACGCTTACGTGTATCATGGTCTTTGTGACGAAACCCTGCACTGTCGGAGTAGTACTAACCGTTATGGAGGTTTTGTTACAAAGTTATGTTGTTAACTTGAAGCTACTTGTCGTGAAGAAGCTGGGGAATTGTTGGCCTGAAGAAAGTCTGCTCTTGCTTATCAAACCGTTTAAGAAGAGGTCGTAGAGAAATAAGCCCTTGCTTAAAAGCTAAACTCCAGTAGAAGGTACATTTTAGTCTGAGCTATTTCGAACGGAGGCTACTGAGTTGTTGGTGAACCTGGCTGTTTGTGCCGATTCTACGGATACATCTAACAAGACTGATTCTGTGCCGCGGAGACGACTAAGTGTGGAAAAAGGACCTGACGCTTGAAACGATAAGTACTTTCACTCTTATTTGAAACTAGATGACTGGAAGTCTAGTTGTAGTTTTAATATAGCGACAGTGCGAATGTTGTGGGTAGATACACGGCAAGAACATTTGAAATAGAATTTTGTATTAACTGTTTTATTTAATTGTAATCTAAGTTTTGTTTTAACTTACTAACCAAAGTGTAATAGTTTAGAGGTTATAGAGTGGGTGGTCAATAAGTGTTTGTAAATCTCTCCTTTGAAGAATGTAAAGTGTAATTACAGATAATTCTGATGAAGCGATTGTTGTAACTCGGATGATGATGAGACAATGGTTTGAAAGTAACTTCATAGTAATTTCAGGATTGGTTTTGAGCCAACCAGCCCAGGTTAGGAATTTTGATTTTTATAGTTTAATATTAGTATATCTTCAGTAATTAACATTATTCTTTAGAATTAAAAGTTGTTGTACAATTCTATCAGCAATGGTGTTGGTCAGCTAGTGAGACTGCTCCATTTGTTACCTGAAGTCGTCTATTGTTTTCTAATTATAGATTCTGTTTACGAGGATATTATCTATGAATGAACAATAATAAAGTTGTAGCACTGAAGTTTGTCTAGAGTAAATAGGTTTAAATTGCCAATTGGTGTGATTGTTGTTGTGTCTGATCGTCCTACCCGAAATTTTATAATTTGTATGTGATGACTTGCAGCTTAATTTAATGCTAAGCTTTAGATAAAAAGTTCATCATAATGTGCATATTTGTCATATTTTTAGTATTTTGGCATATTTCTTTATATTTTAGCACGTTTCAACAGGTTTTGGTATATTTACGCATAACTGTCATAAAAATTTCAAAATGTGGGTATTTTTTTAACTACTTGTAATTCAATCAATTATATTAATTCAATGTTAATTTTTTTAAATGTTCTTTTTTAAAATAAGAATAAAAAAAATGGTACAGAATATGTTTCAAGTGTAAATGATATAATTAGATAATATTAAAGTTAGAAAAAAATAATTTTATGAGTCTTCACATTTCTGTGATGATGTTTCGCAATATGCGTAATACTTTCCATTCCAAAACAAATGCAATATTTTCTAGCCCAATCCAAGGGCGTCGGCAGGTTAAGGCAAAAGTGGACCATTGCTCCTCGTCCTATATTTGATTTTATTTGAAAAAAAAGCAAAATGAAAAAGGTGAAATAGAAAATTTCAATTTTTAAAGCCTTTGCCCTCCTCCTTAGATTTAACCCTGTAGGTGCCCTTGGACCCAAGCCAATGCTTGTGATGCCATATTTTCAAACATGGCTAACTACATAATGCATATATTTTGGTGCGCGTTTTGAATTTTTATGCCTAATCATATTCAAGGACGTAACAAAGTGATATTTTTTATGCATTTCAGTATATATGTTATGCAATAATTCCAAGAACACTTGCACTGTTTCAATAAATTGTTATTTTATACATTTCGAAACATCGCTTATGAGTAGGGTCCAAATTTCTATGCACTTGCATATTTTTGCACATCTTGTAATAATTTGGAGAATATTTGCATATTATTTGGGTTAAATTTTATGCATGAAAATCCGGGCCTTAATTATAATATTCTACATAGGGTTTTTTTGTGAGTGCTCTGTATTGAGATTTCCATCCGTTCCGTGTGATTTTGTATTTAAGTTTAATATAAATTAGAAAAATTGTGGCTTATTTTTCAGTACAGCTAATTTTTTTCGTTTCATGAAGGTAATACGGTTATTTACGGTTACCAACTCCGTTTAAATGACTGATTTCGACCAAAATTTACATTTTTATCTTGCTTTTTCAATATCCACATACTTAGCTGGCAGAAGCCGTTTATGTTTTCTTGATACGTTGATTTAAAGCTGAAATATGATAGCCTTTACAATAGGTGGGTAATCAGAAATAACGTTAAGTTGAAAACTTTAAATTAGATTTTTGAAGAGAACTGTGTTTTTCAAGACTTCTTCTACGTCGAAAACGATAACTGAGAAGGTTCTTAATAGAATCATGCAAATTTTTCACCTAGATTTGCGGTATTATTATGTATGGAACAGCCTAGAAGTTTCAAAAAAAGTTCATAGAACTCAAGTTATATTATTTTTTTTTCTTCTTTGAGGTTATGTGCGTTTTTTCATGATTTCGGTAGGTCAAATAACATTTCTAAGCTTATTTCATGAATGATTCAAAATTTTCAAATTATGCTAGTTCGCGGTAGGCCTATTGATTGTATATGTAAAATGAAATTAAAAATAGTTCTATATCATAAGAATTGTTTTAATTGTGATATTTACCGTATTTGCTAATTTCGGGCTAAATTTCTAGTTACTTTGCATATATTTCTCAAAATAGTTATTTTTGCATATTTTATCAATGAAATATATCTTAGTTACAGCACAACTCAAGTAGAAATGCAATAAATTAAGAAATACAATTTTTTTTAAAAGAAAAGCCCTCTTCTTTAAAAAAAGGTCCGTTTCCTTAAACTCCAGATTTCATTCAATCTACAACAAAATTTATTTAAAAGAGATAGCACTACGTGATAGGCTTCAAATTTATGAGAGAGAATTATTTTAAATCCTTTAAATGGTTTGTTTTATTTTAAAGTTTTTTAACTGAAAGATATTTAAACATGCGTATTCAAAGTCCTTTGGCCAATAAAAATTTTAACTTCACGAATATTGTAACACTTAAAGTTAACCTCGTGTACGCGATACATGTCAAAAGCATTCATCGTCCATGGATAGCAAGTAAATCGTGCTCAGTTCTCATAACTATCAGCGAGGGATAAGAAAGCTACATTAAAACTAAATTTCGGAAGAGAAAACTTTCTAAGGATATCGTGGTTGCCTTCCCTCTTCTTTTCAAACCCCTTTTCACCTTGAACGATGAAAAAAACTCCCAAACACCTTGGTACAAATAAAGTTAGAGCCGCAAATGCCGGTTCAAAATCAAAGCACTCCCTGGAGACGAAGTACTTCGAGAAAAAGCATTACGTTTGCATGAGATAAAGGAAAACTTTCCGTATTAAAAGTTCCGGACACGGTTTGAAGTATTCCTGCAGATAAGAAATGTTATTTCATGGGTCATGGAATGAGCAAGACATGAACAAGTAATTTGCAGCGTTAATTGACACGCATTTTTTCAGTAGTTAATATTAAAGATAAGATAGGCTGTGAACAAAGATTCAAGTTTTAGGCAAAAGGTCTGTTCTTTTTTAAAGGAAAGTTATGAAAAAGTGCTAACGGCAAGCATGTTTTGAAGTAATGCTTCCCCTGGTACACTGATCACAATGAAATAAAGACATGTTTCTGCACTAAAAGTAAAGTTTAATCACTGTTTCAGTCGTATAATTCTTTGGTATATTTTTATTTATTTATTATTGTTTTTGCTAAACGACGTTTTGCATGTAGATTAAGATTATACGTGAAAATTTCGACACCCACGATTTTTTAGCTCATACTAGAACTTTGTTTTAGGAGAAAGAGTCGCCGGCCTCATCCTGGATTAAGATTCTAAAACATTTACATGAATTTAAACCTTTTATTTTATAATCTATTATTATCAATATTATTACAATTGTCAGGCGTTTGATCATTTTTTATGATAAATAAAATGAACATTTCCATTTCATTTTTTAAATTTGATGCCCAAAAATATGACACACACGCACGAGTGGCGTCAAGAGACCATTTTAGTTGGGTGTGCTACTCGCCTATACAAATTTGTATTAATCTAACCATACGAGTGCTTTTTTATCGATGAATAAAAGGTTTAAATATGCACAGTGCATCAATGTTCACCTTAGCTGGCTCTATAAAGGGTGATTCAGAACTAATGGAACAAACTGAAAGAGGTGGTAAAAGGAATCAAATAGGTATAAAAATAATTTGGAGAAACCCCCATCTCCGCATATGACCCGATTTGGTTATAGAGTGAAAGTATTATTTACATCCACATCGATACTACATAGGCAATTATATGGAGAAAAATCTTTGACTATGTAATTTAATGAATTGACCTAATAATGCAGCAGAGAAAACAAAATCAAAAATCCCCTTCCCTGACCATGAGGAGTTTTGCCATTTAGTCATCACAGGTATGGAAAACGATTGTTTTACCATACTGAAGGCAATTGGAAATTGTCAAGCATGCGTAATAGGTCCATGCCCATAGAAACACAGCTAGATGTAAAATATCAGTATAGGTCGTTAAGTGAATATTTCTCTTTTGAAGTATTATTTTGCACTTAGTAATCATGGCAGAAATATTAGCATTTTTATTAAAATAATAACTCTACTTCATATATTATTTGTACCGTAATTTTTCCGAACCAAAGATATATCTGAAATAAAAACAAGAAATTAAATTTTAAATCCGGTGCTCTTACTAGGATTTGAAGAAATTCAATCACAGTTGCTAAATCTTCTTTTGCTCATGGAAGCTGAGCAAAATAATTAAATAAACTTCAAAAGACGTAGTCTCAAATACTCATCTATTCCAAAGAAATAAATCCATTCGCATTCATACGCAGAAGACTCCATCATTTCCGAATTACACAAAGAAGCCTCTTTGGAAGTTAGAAAATCTTCTGTAAATTTTAGATAATTAAAATAAGGGAAAAGCTTATCTGTTCCTTGTACAATATTATCCAATCATTAGCTTCTGACAACTGATTAGCTGCTGATAAAAGTGATATTTTTGTAATCATTTGCTATAATACTACCAACAATAAAAGCTACATGTAAGAAAACATGAATTAACATGCCTCATTACCAAGCAGTTCTATCGAAGCATTGCTGTCAATACACAAAATGTGCTAATATTAACGCAACCATTATATTTGTGTACAATGCAGTAATATTACAGTATATAAATTTTTATCTAACGTAATAAATATTTTAAATTATTTCTCACACACTTGTCATTTATATATTTGGTTTTAAACAAATTATATATCTAACTTTGTACACCAGAAGCAAAGTATTTGTAACTTAATGTCTGATGTCCCATATTTCATCAAAGTGCACCAAAATTATTTATAAAGCCCCAGTTAAAGTTGGAATACTGTATATCAATTTTCCCCTTCTTTTTTACTAACCGACATTACTGGCATAATTTTATAAAATTTAGACAACAAGGAAAATATTTATTGATAAGACGGAGAGCTTAGTTGGTATTTAATATAGTCATATTTAATTGTCTTGTTTGCCTCGAGCATATGTCTTTGTTAAACTTTTCGTAATGTCACACACACATATTGGGGAAAGGTGCACGTTCGAAAAAGTGTTTTCAAAACAATTCAGCCGTAAATCGAAGGTTAATACCTCTTGAAGTCTGTACATCACAAAATGCTTTTTTTTTTTGCAGATAGCTTTTGAATGTAAAATGTTTTCAAAAGCAAGTACAGAAAATAACCGAATATTTGGAAAAAAATGTATAAGGAAAAATCCGTCTCCGTGGACACGAAGTAAAAAAGACGACGAATGTTCTTCTGGGAAATCACAAACTGGATTTGTTTTGAGTCGTCATGCCCATTTATCTTTGCATTGGACCAAATCCTGTTTATAAAAGTAAAAAAAAAATTAAGCGACTTCTAAAATCATTTTCCTTTTAACTAAAAAAATTCTCTTTTAAACTTTTTCGATTTCTTGAGCGAGTTGAACTGACTTCTCACATTTACTAACTCGAATTTAAGTGTGAGTAAATGTTCTTTATCTGTTTCCCTATTTTTTTTTCAATCGTTTGAAACGACGAAGTAATTAGTTTTTTATTGGTTAATGAACGTCAATGCCTTCTTATTTACTGTAATTTACTGATTTCCAAAAAACTGAATAAAACATAGTATTCATTTTCTAAAGAATACAGCTCAGGTTTCCTTTTAAAGTTAAATGTATTCTCGGAGCATAAGGTATAAAAATTTCGAATTTGTAAGCACATCCATATATTTGAATTATATAAGCTTCCACGTGGAGGAAAATTGGAAGATAGTTACACAAAAAAATATATCTGAGAAGTACATAACATACGTTCCACTGCAAACGTTTTGGAATTTTAAGTCATATTAAGCCGTTCATTACTCCTAAAATATCTGGTTTGCCATCATGGAACTTAAAATCTATTCACTGAATAAGGACCACATATCAAACCAAAATATATACTTAAACTTAAGTAATTCCTTTTAAAAGAAAGGGACAGAATCAGGGGCGGACTGAGTACTCTCAAAAGGCTCATACCTTAGATCATCGAAGGGTAAGAGTCCTATAGCCCATGAGGGCGCAAGTCCTATCGCCCATGAGCCCTCACCGACCCGGGGGGCTGGCGGCCCAATTCGCCCCTGGACAGAAATGTTATTACGATTTCGTAACAGTGTTGGTAAGCGCAATTATTTCATGTTAAATAGAAGATATCGGCGCGTTTAATACAGGCGTCGTTGCCATTTGAGTTGACTAGAAAGTGAACTCCAAACGGATACGGAGTGGTATCATCTGAGGATATTTTTGCGTATCTAGCAACAGCGCATAAACGTAAGCAGAAAGTTCAAAAGGAGGTAATAGGCTCAATGGGGGGGTTACAGAGCTACAGGTAACATATTAAATATGAAAAATTTCATTGCAATGGGGGGGGGTTACAACCCCCATCAACACCCCCGGTGTACACTACTGCAACAACGCCACATGTTAGCGGAAAACAACGCATCAAATTCAAGAAATCCAACAATAGTATAAAAGAGCAAAACCCCATTTCGGCTTGAAATTCACTCCAGACGATTTTTGAAAAGACAGCGATATTTGCTTGAAACGTGTTTTGTCCCACTCACCATTTAAAGTACACTTCACGGTGCTGTCACTAAACTAAAATGCATTTTAAATAGTGTTAATACTTTTGTTCACACTTAGAAATGTTAACATCATTTCCCCGAATATTAAGTGAAAAATTAGCATGATCATTAAGTGAAAGTAAAAATTAGCAAGATCAAGAGCGTTAAAACTTCTTGAAACTCGCATCAACTTTCTGTATAAAGAGTACGGCGGGATAATGGAGGGGATTTGAAAACATAATTTCGAAATTGTTCGAATGGCTATGCAACTGGCCGCTGGTCATTATAAGGTGTGTCCCACCGAAATAAAGCCACCGTGATTGTGTGCCATGACTGGCAACGAAACAAACCAATAAGAACGCAGCAAATATATTAAGAAAGTCTATATACAAATACATATTTACAAGGAGTAACTCACTCCCTGCCCCACCTGGGCAGGAAAAAAAAAATTAACATGTAAAAAAAGAGGGGAAAAAGTGTCCCGCCGAAATAAAGCCACTACTGTTAATAGCCAATATATCCGCCATGATTATATATGACTTGGAAAACACGATGTGGCATACCATTTACCAATCCCTGGAGGACAGTGGCATCAATATTATCCCAGACTTCAATGATGGCAGCCTTCAATTCTGCCACAGACTGAAACTGTCTGCCATTGGCATATACAGCCCTACTGAGGTTACCCCCACACATTTTCTTGGGAAATAAGATCAAGGGAAAGGGCAGGCCATTCCATGACATGTACCCCATTATGCAAAAAACATTCACAAGAGGGTTTTGCAACGTGAATGGGGGCGTTGTCCTGCTGGAAAATCCAACTTGGGCCACCAATTCTCTCTGCAAATGGCAGTAACTGGATTTCTAGCATTTCTTGGTAATTGGTAGCCTTTATGCGGCCTAAGGGGAAAGCCAGGTTAAGTTTACCACCATAGCCGAAGCCTCCCCACACCATTAATGAGCCTCCACCTTATTATCTTTTGGAGAAGATTTCCTCTTCTTTCCTCATGTCACGCCAACAGAGTGCAAGGCCGTCTGGGCCATACAAATTAATTTTTTTCTCATCTGAGAATATAACACGATGCCACTGGTCTTTCCAGGTTTGATGATATTTGGCCCAATCTACTATCCTTTGCTTGTGGATAGCTTTCAACATGGGCTGCTGTTTCCTTTTTTTATATTGGAAGTTTTTTGTATATTTTACAATCCGTGACAGGGTTGATTTTGTCACAGGGATGTTATCCTCTTTGGCCAATTGTCTGAGGGAAATACCACCTTGTGAAAGACGATGCACAATATCTCTTTCCTGCCTGGAAGTCATTTTTCTGCCTGTACACCTCCTTTTTTTATACCTGTACGCATTGCCCTGATTCACAAAATTGTCTATTACGGTTTTAGATCGTTTGATTTGCTTAGATATTTGTCTGTGTGAAAGACTTTGTTCCTTAAAGCTGTTAGCTGGCCTTTCTCGAACTCTGATAGCTGGGTTCGTTTTCCCATTGCAATACTGCAGGAGAAATAGAAAATACAACCTTCTGAAGTCAACATTCGACTGGGATAGAACAGGTAAGTTATTTGACAACTTCCTGACGTCATAAACCTGTTTACCTGTAGCAGCTCGAATATTGAGAGTTACCCAAAACACTAATAGGGATGGTGGCTTTATTTCGGCGGGACACATTTTCCTCTCTTTTTTACACGTTCATTTTTCCCCCCGCCCAGATGGAGCAGGGAGTGAGTTACTCCTTGCAAATATGTATTTGTATATAGACTTTCTTAATATATTTGTTTCGTTCTTATTGGTTTGTTTCGTGTCCAGTTACGGCATATAATCACGGTGGCTTTATTTCGGTGGGACACACCTTAATACGCAGTTCCACAACTTCTAATATTAATAATCAAATAATTATTTTACGAATTTTTACTAATTACCGCATTTCCAGATTAAAGTCGGACATAAAAATTACGTTAGAAATGCGAATCTTAAAAATCAAATATTGGAACCAAATACCTTTCCAGATGTATCTAGTCATGTTACTATATTTTCTCAACTTTCTTTCTTTCTTTTTGGTTTTACGGCTCAAAGACTACAGTGGTCATGCTGCGCCGGGACCTACTGTTTTCCGAGGAATCCGAACCTCTTAAGGCCTAGGGAACCAAACCCCGGACTACAGTGAGCAGTGCGATCTTTATGAGATCTCTGAGTAAGCGTTCTTTTTGCACTGCTGGGAGTCGAACCCGGATTAGCGGCGCACTAGGAGAACGCGTTACCACACTGCGCCACCGCAGGGCCTATTTTCTCAACTAAAAGATCGCTTCCTTAAAAATTGTAATTCTTGATTTATGCGCTTACTTACTTATTTTCCTTGCCCAGATCAAATTTTACATTTCCAAAAATTTGCCACAATTACAGCCTTGTAATTGGCATGAAGCAAGTCGTCCATGGAAGATAGTTTCAATAACTGCGGACAGATCAGCAAGAGTGCTGGACTTCGA
Organism: Dysdera silvatica; assembly: GCA_006491805.2. NCBI lineage: Eukaryota > Metazoa > Arthropoda > Arachnida > Araneae > Dysderidae > Dysdera > Dysdera silvatica. The sequence continues at coordinate 167,499,804 of QLNU02015003.1, forward strand.
ATTTCTCCACAATGGCACTTCATGTCTCTGTCAATTGACAACCCCCACTTGATCGGGTTTGTCTTAAATTTCGGTACCCCAACCCTCATCCTATTCAGTATCCTTCAGACTGTAAAAGGGAGTTTATGTCCGGTAGGCCATCTCCATTCTCGGTTCCATTTCTCTTTTGGTAAGTTCCTCCCTTCATTTAGCCATTCGACTTACTCTCATAAAGTCCTGAAAGCCTTTAGTTCTTGGACTTACATGATAGAACAATGGCGTTTAATTTTACTAATAAAGGGTGTTTTTTTTAGGTGTGATAGGACTTTCGTTAGCAACAGCTGTCAAGTAAGCTGTTTATTTGCATGCTATGCTTCATATTTGTAGTTAATATACTTCAGAAAAATAATATGGAACGTTTAACACTTAAATTACACTACCAAATTATTCAAATTTACTTTGAAAATCAGTCGTCCATTGGCGCAACTTATAGACGACATCGTGATTTTTATGGTGCATATAACCGTCCATCGGAGCAGGCAATCCGTCGAACTATAGATAGATTTAAAGCGACATATTCCCTAGATGATGCAAAGACACCAACACGTCAAAGGAATGTGCGTACTGAATGAAGTAAATATCGGCGCTATAAACGGATGTGTGGAATTTATCAATTGTCGATCAAATTTATCAATATCCAAATTTATCAATTCGCCATCGGTCGCAGGAATTAGGGGACTATCCGTGAACTACATGGAAAATTTTGCTCAAAGATCTTGGCCTACACTCGCGTAAGATCCAGCTGGTGCAGGAATTAAAGCCACGGGACCATCTTAAGCTTTGTTCTTTCACCGATTGAACTTTAGAGCATTTGGAAACCGACTCGTTATTTTTTCGCAAAATTATGTTCTTCAAAGAGGCTCTATTTTGGCTTAAAGGGTTTGTCTCTGGTAGCATCATATACCCATATTTCTTCAAAAGTGAGGCCGGAGCTTGCGTTACGGTCAATGGTGATCGTTACTGCACCATGATCAGTGATTTTCTGTTTACAAATATGCATGACATTGATAAGGATGAGATTTGGTTCCAACAAGATGGTGTCACGCGCCATACGGCGACCGCAACCATTGGCTTACTGAAAGCCAAATTTGGCTACAAGTTGGTTTCCAGAAATGGACTTGTCAATTGGCCTCCAAGATCATGTGATTTGACACCGATGGATTATTTTCTGTGGGGTTACGTGAAGTCAATGGTTTATGCTGATAAAGCAGCAACAGTTGACGCTTTGGAGGAAAACATTGTTCGCGCTATTCGTAACATACGGCCAACAGTGTTGACAAAAGTGGCAAAAATTTGAACCTCCAGAATGCGCGTCGTCAAAACTAGCCGCGGTGGTTATATGTCCCAAATAATTTTAAGATGTTAATGCCATGTATTGATCTTTCGAATAAATAAAAAAATTTTCTCAAAATTGCATTTACTGTTTCATATTTACCAATTTCAATTTCTATCGAAATTAAAAAACACCGTTTATAAAACTTCTTCGAAGTTAGTAATCCTAAGGCAAACGAGACCATGGTATCAACACCCAATCATCCTTATTCTCAAAAAGAAGAATACGTCATTTAAAGTCATACAGTATGCTTGCACTTTGTATCAACTCCATACACTTTAACTAAATAATTAATAAAAGTTAAATTGCAATTTTAAGTCACCCTACAGGAGATCAATACAACTATATGTAAAATGTGATTGCTTAGTTGATTTGAATTTATTTCTCCAAAACGCTTAAAATTTTATTAGGAAAGAATCTGATATATGGTTTTTAACATTATGTCTTTGCTTTCTGATTCATTTTATAAATACAGTACGTCTTACCCGGTTCCTCTTTAATCGGCAGTCTCTTCAAGCGACCCTCTCAATTTAGACACGACAGATCATATGCGAGCAAATCTTTTTCAGTGGTGGTTTTTGTTACAGTGTTAAAACATTTTGCTAATACGTATCTTATTTTTTAAACTATTGATCATATTATTTTAAAATCAATTGTTTTATTAGTTTCAATTACAATACCTTGACTTTTGACTACTTTGTTCTATAAACAGCTCAATATTCGAATTATCCGGCCAGAGTACTGATATTGTCATGATCAAATAAAAGAGGGCCTACAGTATTTTATTTTGAGAATTTTTCATGGCCAGTAATATTCCAGTGAGTTAAATCGTCGTAAAATTACCAAAATTCTTAATAAAAAGAAATCTGTTTTAAACTGTCTAATTACCGTGAATGTCCAAATTATCTCTACAGGAAAAAAACGACATTTGCAAACAAACTTTTAATAAATAATATTTGTATTCAATTAATTTGTGTCTTACGGTCTTACATGAATGTCCTATGGAAATGGAGTCATGAGGTTCATAACACCCTATATATATATATATATATATATATATCATATATGTAGTTGTAGCTCCTTGATCCCCCCTCACTATAAGCTTGTGACCCTTCCCTTATGAACTTCCTATATATGCTAATGATATAAACATTTTATTTTATTGGAGGGTCATTTCAATCTTTCAATTTTGATCAGCAATTTTGAGAACGGTTAACACAAATGTTCGTTTAATACGAATAACTTAAGTTTCAATGACATCTTTGGTTCTTCCTTGCCTCCAAGCTGCATGTTTTATTTTAATACTTTTCTATCTCGAGTACGTACATTTCCGTATGTGATGAAAACTACTTTTAATATTTGTATTAATATAAATCATGTATAATACATTGTTCATTGTAATATCGCCTCAAGTGTAGGCCATTTTAATATATATCTGCATAATCGTTTCTAAATAACAGGTAAATGGCAGGAAAACATTTCAGGCACAACCTAGATAGCAAAGATGATCCAAGGCGACGTCCTGAGAATGTACAGAACGTCCTAAGGACGAGTTTTCTATCTAGAAAACGGCATGGAACCGAACGAAAATGCCCAAGGTTCTTTTGAAACAAATGGTCGGTTTGATAAACCTCCTTTTCAACGAAACCCCCCCCCCTCCTCATATCACCATCCTTCGTTGTCATTTTTGATTAAATCAATCAATCGGGTTTGATTAAATCAATCAAATCCGAAGCAAGCGCCCACGGTGACACAGACTGAAAGGTGCAACCCTCGAAATAGAAGAATTCACAGACCGAGTAGACTTCTTTTCTTAGTCAAATTTTCAGGCCTTTGTGATAACCTACTTCGAGCGTCGTCTTGCATAACGACTAACAAACAGTGGGTACAAACAATAGCATTCACAGCACGTTCCCACAGTGAACATCACTAGCTATTCACGAAAGCAATCATTCATTTTAAGTCGGTGTTTGTCTCTAAGGGGAAAGGTGTGGCAAATTTTAAGGCCGAGAAATTCCAAATTAAGCTACAGTTTCATTCTCCGTTAACTATATTTCTGTTTTAACATGCAAACCGAGAACAGGTTTCTGACAGTCGTTTGTGATATAGAATGAAACTCGAATGTTTATATAACGTATTTTATGCAATTGTTATATTTCATAGAAATATAACAATCCAGAGTCCTTACAAAATTTGCACCTTTAATTGAAAACTCCTTGTTACAGCATACAATGTTCTTGTATGGCATTATATTTATGTTTGCATCTTCGTGCAAACAGACATAACAAGTAAATAAATCTAAATTGTTTTGAACATACGTTTAGTCATAACTTACGTTTTCCAAAACCATTTGAATACCATTTCTTAGCGATCACAAAGCTAATTGTTGATATTTCTTCAAACAACTTAAATCTATCAGAAATAAAAATTTTAAATTATCCAAACTGAGTAATATAGTAAGTATTTTCTTATTGTATCCTGAGGTTATTAAAATAAAATATTTCGCATCGTCTTTAACGGTTTACCATTAATTCTAAATAAGCAGTTTAAATACCTTTCTCCGTTGGTAGGGAAATCAAACAGAAACGTCTTTATAATCCAGCTTATATTGACTAAGTGGTTTGAGGTAAAAAGCAAGAGAGGATGCAAAGTAAAAGCATCAACCAGGTACTTTTATCTCCATAGTTCGTACTGCACCAAGAGGACACCGAATGAAAATTAAAGAATAAGAAATACCTGAGCAAACATGATAAGGAATGTGAAGTTCTCATCGCGTGGGGAAGATTAGCGAAAACGAGAATAGTTACCGAAAAGACGTAGATTCATTATTATCGAGCATATTTGAGGAAGCTTTTAATCCAGTGATTAAACACACTGCCTTTTATCCGTACGTTCCCTAAAACAACGGGGCATGGTGCTTCAAAATTACTTTTAACCTCTCACTGAATTTTTTTCGTCATATTTGTAAAAATAGAATGAATACATAAATTCTTACTAACATTCAATTATGCGGGCTTGAGAAATGCAATATGTTAGATTTAGACAACTTCCGAATATAATAAAAAATGAACTTTATTTCAAATGAGGTATCTATGAAACACTGTTATTTATTAAACAAATAACAAACATTAGTTCGTAATTTGATATTTTAATATGATATTTTTATCATAATCATTGGATTTTAAAAATGAAGAATAACTTTACAAATATTAAATTAATTTTAAAATTTATCAGAAGTTAGAAGAATTAGATTACTCTTAGAATTGGGTACTTGGAAAACCAAGTCACCCTTTTAAAATTGTATTAGTTTCCCGCTGATATTTTAATCTATACTAATGCAAAGTTTTTGATGTATTTATTCAAAAAATGAAATCGAATTAGTGCTTTTGATATAATTGCAGTCAGTTTACAAACATTTCTTCGTTTTAAATTATATTAACGTATTAAAATGTTCAGGAACATTCAATCATCATTTAAATTACAAAATTATATATGATTTTTTGGCTGATTGTTTTAATTTATAGCCATTCATTTAATTATGTATTTAAATTTTAATAAAAGTCATCATATAAAATGTAATTTATAGTTTAATAAAGGTAAATAATCGTGCTTGACTCAGATAATAATTTTATTTACAAACCAAAAATAATAATTTAATTTTATACAGAATAAAATTCATATAAAAAATTAGAATTTGTAGAGAGTTTTAAGTTTTGGATGATAAATAATATTAAATAAATTTATCGTCCGTCTGTTTCAGAATCCGATTTTCTTCAACTACGGCATTAGTTTTAACACGTTTTTTCGCGTCAATTGGTCAATCAGAATTTAATTTTACGGAAATAACATCGAAGTTAATAGTTTTCACTTAATATATAACAGGACCGTGACATGGTACATTAATAATAAGTGGCAGTTAATTTTCATAACTTCCATTATGAGTGATAACTATCCTACCATAAAATTAAATGGCGCAAGAGGAAACGTTCCCCAGAGGCCATTGTTTTCTTTTCTAGTCCTTTTTAATCCCCTTTCTTCTCGAAAAGATAAAAAACGTCTAAAGGCGTCCGCACCAATAGAGGTAGGGCCACAAATACTCTTCCAAAATCAAAGTACTCCCCGGCGACTAAATATGCTCAGAAAGGACATTACGTTCTCGTAAAACAAAGGAAAACTTCAAGATATTAAAGGATTCTGGACACATTTCGAAATATCTCGGAAGATAAGAGAAGTTATTCCGTAGCCTATCGATTACATGAGATGTGAACATATAATTTTTATCGTCAACTGCGGAAAAAATAATAAAACAACACCTGAAAATTGACTTTAGCGATAAAATTGGCTAAGCACAGAGGCTTTGGGTTTGGACAAACAGCTGATCATCTTTTTTAAAGAAAAGGTTAAAATGAGATGCACCATAAACACGAACATTGAGTTTACTAATATGTCCTTTGCATGTTAATGAGGGGGGAGGGAGGGAGGGTTTAAAGCATATTTCAGCATTAAATGCAAATTAACATTATGTTTCGGTTTTAGTTTTTTATTCCTAATTTTACTTTGTGCTAATAAACTAAGTTTTTTATATGGATAACATTTCAAAGTATTTATGTGTGAGTTATGCCACCATGTTATAAACAAATGAATAATATTTTTTTTTACTTTGGTTTGGAAAATTTCCGCACAAAATATGGGTGCAGGCAATCAGTATATACCCACAGACATGTAACACTTGAGCAGGATGAATTGATAAATATTGGTATCTGTAATTGAATATAACATTCCTTGGTGATAAACAAAATGAGCACATAGACTAAAGAATATTATTTCAATAAATACAAATAAACCACCAACTCTTTATATTTCTGTTGGCACATAGAATTTAGTGCTTTTTTTTACGAAAGCTGAGTCATCGAAGAATTTATTGTAAATTAGTAATGTTAAATATATAACAGTGAAATAATTATGATCAAAAAAGTGCTAAAAATATATAGAAATGACAGAAATTTTCAAATTTTTGCAAATAGATTTGAACATTTAAAAAAACATAGGACGCCAAAAAAACGAATTTTCGAACAGCCTTGACTTAAAATTTTGAATTACGAAGGTTCGAAACTTCTCTAAATTTAAATATTTTATAAAGAAACTCTGTGGAGAGTGAATTATTTTTTTGTACTAGATTGACATCTGTTCATAATTGAGCCGTTTTCTTTGAAAGTGGTGCAAGTCCATTTTATATTATATGGAGATATTTAAGGGCTTGTATTTGATTGGTTTGAAAAATATTGTAATATGTTAATACGCAATTGAATATTACATTTGTTTAAGTTTATAATGTGATCGTTTTTAAAGTATTAGTTAAAAGAAATTTATACTTTTGATGTCCACAAATGGACTTACACCACTTTCAAAATTAACAAAATGTGAAAATCATATATTTATGAAATATTAAATATGGGAGTTCAACTGAATCAAATCAATTTTTCATGCAATTCGTATTAAATATGTCAAACGAAATAAAAAAGCTTTATTTCAATATTTCTTCAGGTAATGCCATTTGAATTACTTTAATTACAACTTTATATTAATATGCGCTATTTTACATTTTTGTCATTATGAGAAAGTTTTTGAAAATAGTCATGATGTATTGGAGGAATATAAGGTGTTGCCACACATATAAAAACGAGGTAGAGAAATTATGTAGTATAATTTTTGAACTAAATATTATGTCTTTGTGAAAAGTGGACTTAGACCACTTTCAAAGTAATTATATTTGTAATTTCATTAACTACGTCAATTCACTTTGACAAAATGATGAAAATTTTGAAATATTTTTTTGGGAACTGTTTATAGATAAAAAGCTCATAGCAGATTGCATTCATTATTATCATTAACTAACTTTTTGTCAAACATGGACTTACATCACTTTCAAAGAAAACGGCTCAATTAATGAATATTATTACAATTCGAAAATTTTAAAGAATAACAAGATTTCCTCGCTTACTTAAGAATGATAGTTTTCTGGAAGTTAAAGTCTCGAGAGCAATTAAAAATTCTAGAAAATGAATTTAATAATTTTATTAAAGACGATGACAATTCCGATTACCCTGGCGATCCAGCCAATGAAAAAATTGTTCCCGAAATTATAAACGATGAAGATAATTTTGATCCTATCGATGAAAGTATAGTTCCAAAGGAATGCTAAATCATAAACGTTACTACTGGTGAAAAAGTTACATATGGTATAATGATAGGAAATACTGTTTTAAATCAGAAATTTTAATTTGAAAAGTATTAGTTATTTCAACTCTGTCAATTTTCTAATCAATCATAAGAACACCTACATATGTAAAGAAAATTAACAGAGTTTTAAATAATGTATGCATGCATACATATATGCATGGTATTACTAAACCTCTTAAGTGCATATAATTTACTAGCCTCCTCGATGTGTATATATTTTTGACTATATATATATATGCATACATACAGAATACGTACGTAATAATGAATACATGTACATAAAATATAGCCAATTATGCAACATCGTTTTTCATGTCTTAACAAAACTCGATGGCATATTATACTTCGAAGAATAATGTGGGCTAATTTTTTAGTCTAAGTAAACCTATGATATAAGTAACTCCATTTTTGTACATAATGCTGTTGTTTTAAAATGCACTGTTAAGTAGAAAAAGAGTGAACAGAAAAGGAGTGAAGTTGATATCATAGTTCCCTTCTATAGCTATGTAAGCATTTTTCAGAATATAAAAAAGCAGGATTTCAATGAGGGTGATACTTGTGCATTAGCGCCAGAATAATATATTAATACGGGTGATTGGCAGCGTTGACATCTTGCATGTTTGTCCAAAAAAATCTGATTCTGTCTCCTCGTAAGTAAATTCCATTTCACAAAGTAAAAATACTTAGTCAAGAAAAGGTCGAAGATTTTATCAGCACCAGATTGAGGTGACCTATTTTTTTTCATCCCGACAAGGACAGCTGTTACGGGATCTTCAAAATTTAAAAAAACCGAGGCATGGACCGCAAAAGTTTTTGTCATTTTGGGAGACCCCTTTTTTTACTTATTAAAAAGGAAGATCATAAATTTGTACTTTTCTGCTTTTTTCAACAAGTCGGCTTTCTTTCCTGTTAATTTCTCTAATTCCTGCTTTCAGAATGATGCTTATTAATAAGTAGCATTCGCGTAAAATTAATTATCATTAAATAAAAAAAAATAAGTACGCATATTTATAAAGCTAATATCAAAATATTCATGTCTGATATCTTACTTTATTTTATAATATTGACTTTCTAAATGGCACCCTTCTCTAGACAAGTTTATTCTCTCTGGGTATTATCTCTTCATAGATTAACTTCTAATTAAAATAATTCACTAGGCTTTGCAATCATATTATTTACACTAAAGCTTTTAGTGTGTTTCCGTGAAATTTCTGATAAACTGAAATCGTAAGCCCATATTACTCATCTTAATAACGTTAACGTACTGTACGTTGTGAGATATTTAAATGAGTATTTATTTGCACATTCTCTTTTAAGTACATTACAATATAGAGTCCAAATTTCAGAACTGTGCTATAGCGATACGGTGCTACAGATATACATATACGGTATATATACGGACATACATATACGGTATATATACGGACATACATATACGGTATATATACAG
>QLNU02015003.1:167508965-167521607 GCA_006491805.2 Dysdera silvatica
TATACAGATATAGTGATATACAGATATAGTGATATACAGATACGATGCTATACAGATATAGTGATATACAGATACGGTGCTATACATATATAGTGATATACATATATAGTGATATACAGATACGGTGCTATACAGATATATTGCTATACAGCTATAGTTATATAATTATCGTTAATCCAAATCACGTTAATCCGATTAATCCGAACTTTTTCTTCAGACGGCTGAATGCTCCAACTGTCAATTGATGAATTATGTTTCTATGTTATTTCAAACGGACTTCGCAGTTCTTCATTGAAAGGGCTTCTTAGACGGAGGAGGAGAACGGTTAAGTCCGTTTGAAACGACATTGAAACATCGTTCATTAATTGTTACTACGCATACAACGTTGGACATATTTTAGAAATAACTTTAAAGTACAGAATAAACTACAAATATTAATTCAAAGTTATAGTTATAGTTATAGTTTTTTCCAATTAACAATTGATGAACATTGTTTAAAGGTCGTTTCAACCGGACTTAGCAGTCCTTCATTGAAAGGACTTCTTAGACGGAAGATCATTAAGTCCGTTTAAAAAGACATTTAAACAGAGTTCATTAATTGGTACTATGCCTGCAACATTAATATATTTTAAAAAAATAATTTTAAAGCACAGAATAAATTACAAATATCAATTCAACGTTATAGGCCAACTAACAATTAATGAACTATGTGTAAAAATCGTTACTACACATACGACTTTGTGCATGCTTTAAATGAAGTCTAATTTAGACTTAAAATATTTGCAATTACCTTAAAAAAGTTAAAATTTTTAATACTAGGTAAAAGAACACTCATTGAATTAAAAGTTGACATTATAAGTTAAATAGCATATTTAAATTTATATAAAAAATTTGAAAATGTACAAATTCGTCGTAAAGAATTAAATTTAGATGAAAGGGATTTTAAAACATTTAAAAAATTCAATGCAAATTAATTTTAATCTAAAAGGCGTTTAGTTAGTGCGCAATCAGTAATATTTAAGGCACAGATTATAGATATTAGTTCTGCTTACATGATTCTGTTTAACGAAGCAGTTAATTGAGAAAGTTCTAAGCAAATAACTATTTAATCACTGTGATTTCTGCAAGCTAATAATTTTTTTTTCATTTTCTTGCTCTAGTAATGATAGCTCTCGAGTTGGCGGCGCCAAACACTTGGCGAAAATGTGCTTTAAAAACTGCACTTAGCTTTTTACTCTCCGAGATGCACAGTTTCATTAAATGGATATCTCTGCTTCTTTCTGGCAAACCAGATAACTTATAAGTCCAGAAAAGGAGCCTAAAAGATACAAAGTATTTTTTGTTGCAAAATTACAAAATTGTTACAGAAATTTATCGCTCTCAATCAAACTGAAGTATATCCTATTAGTGCGACAAACTGGATATTACCACGGCATTGTTCAATGATATGAAAGAGCATAAATTGGTTTCCTGAGAATATCATTTTAGGAATATTATTGGAATAAATATGTCAAGAAAATACATAAAACCTAGAAATGCCACCAAGAATGCGAGATCGGGTCTGCTGTGTATTATTTTTCAGTCTGCTGTGTATTATTTTTCAGTCCGCTGTGTATTATTTTTCAGTCTGCATGTACTACATAAAAACGTGGAATCTTAAAACTTCTTGTAGAGAACACATCAGCAAAACGTAATCAGTTGTATCTATGAAAGCAATAAATTATAGACTATTGCCTTTTATAGAAATATTTATATTAATTATATAAAATAAAACACATACTCGCAGTTTAAATTAAAAGATTTAAACTGCGATTATGTATTTTATTTTATATAATTATTTACTCGCAGTGAGTCGTACATCTTTATTATTTATAGTAATAGTCATTATTACCGAATGGGGAATTATTTACATCATTTCATAATTTCTGAGCAAAAAATACAGCATTTCTGAATGGAAAATAAATGAATTAGCGTATTCAAACTTAAAACTAATCATGTATACATTTCTATAATTTATTAAAAATTGTTAGAAAAAATGCATTTCGGAAATTTTAAAAATTTATTGTGTATAAATAGTATATATAGTTCCAATAATTATGAATTTTCAGCGGTTACTTTCTCGTAAAATATGATTTCATGAAGTGATGTAACCTACGTGCTTGGCGCGGAGTGACCTTCACTGTCCTTGTGAATTAAACTGTAATTAGCCATGTTAGAAGCAATATATTTAGAAACTCATCTTCGGTTTGTAAAGAAAAGTAAAAAAGTAAATTTATTTAAATTATAATAATAATAAATTCCTTTAATTCGGGCAAAATTATATATGAAATAAATGTAGCTGATATATGATATAGTAATGTGAAAATTTTGCCCAGGCAGCAATGGGTAAAGACTTTAACATTTGACAAAGCCCACGCTGCCCAGGTTCACCACTAGCGACATAAAACAGAACAGTAAAAATTCATGTACGATTAAAAGAAAACTAAGTACAAAAATAAATGAAATAAAGTATAATAAAAACACAAATTCATAAATTATTCAGCAAATCAAGTAAGCTCATTTTAAATGAAGGAAGTGAGTTGAGTTGTCTTAGCTCATACGGAAGAGAGTTCCACACCCGATGGCCCAGAGATCCGATGCATGATAAGCCAAAATTTGTCCGCGCAAAGTTTGGTTTGAAAGCAATATCCATTCGAGTATCATAATCGTGCTCCGGCAAACAAGTTAGAGAGATATCTATATTATTTCCAAACTTGATAAATTTGAACATAAAAGGTGAAATTTTATATTTAAGAAGATTATCTGTTGTTAAGATACTATATTGTCGAGCAATCTCTAGCGGAGTTCGACCGATTCTAGTATTAAGTAATCTAAGATATTTAATTTGAAGTACAGTGCAGATTAGATTTTGTAGTGTTACCGCAGATTAGAAGGCAATAATTAATATGCGAGAAGAAAAAAGAGAAATATAAGTTAATTAGGACGTAAGTTGGAAGATAAAAGCTGATACTTCGAATGACACCAAGGATTTTACTAAGTTTGCTACAAAAAGTTACAAAAGCTACAAAAAGTTACAAAAAGAATGTGAGAATTTCATTTAAGATTTGGTTGTCACATTATACCAAGATATTTAGTTTCTGTGGAAAAGGATATTTGATCATTATTGATATTAATGTGACGCTGATCAATATTAATATTATGTTTAAGCGAAAAAAGAAGACATTTGTTTGTTTTTTTGGTATTAAGGGTGAGATAATTCTATTTAAAGAATTTAGTAAGATGTTCAATGACTTCATTGACTGTATGAATTAAATTATTAATATCGTTATCCATTAAAATAACACTAGTGTCATCGGCAAAACAAAACAATTTAAAACGAGTGGATAAGAAAAAGATATCATTAATATAAAAAATAAATAAAAGAGATCCAAGAATTGATCCCTGGGGAAGGCAACATCAATTGGTTTTGAATGAGGAGCCGTCACAACCTATGCCCACGACCTTTTGGCCACCGATCAAATAGTTCCGCAAAAGGTCATGTGTAATACCACGTATTCCAGCCAAATGGCGCTTATAAAGTAATCCATTGTGGCTTATGGTATCAAAAGCTCTGGACAGATCGAAAAACACTCCAACTGTGAACTGCGCATTCAGCAGGTGTATATAAGGAGCGATTCTCAATATGTGGTCAAAATTTCTGTTGCATTTTGACTGCGGATATCTTACGTCGACTGTAACAATGCCTCGCCGAAAGATTCGTGCTCATTACGAGCATATGTCAGAGTTTGAAAGAGGTCGTGCTATCGGATTGAAAGAGGCTGGTTGGACGAATCGAAGAATCGCTGGACATGTGGGTCGAAGCGATGCGGCGATTGGACGGTGCTGGCAAGAGTGGGTCAACAACGGCAGATGTCAGCGTCGGGACGGCAGCGGTCGACCTAGGGCCACAACAGAACGGGAAGACAGAGCGATTGTCAGAGCAGCTGTCACAGCACCGGATTCGTCGTTATCAACTATCCAACGTGTGGCCCGCACACATGTGTCCAACATGACCCTCTGCAGACGACTGAGAGAGCGGAATTTACGCTCGCGCCGACCGTTACGCCGCTTACCTCTCACGCCTTTACACCGTCAAGTCCGATTACAGTGGTGCCGGGCTCGATCAACTTGGAACTGCGCTGACTGGGGACGTATAGTCTTTAGTGACGAGTCCCGTTTCCAACTGTGTCCTGACGACAACCGCAGACGTGTCTGGAGACGTCCAGGGCAGCGTGGGGATCCTGCCCTTACTATCGCACGCCACACATGCCCACAACAGGGCGTTATGGTCTGGGATGCCATCTCCTTTGATAGCCGGACCCCTTTGCTGGTAATTTCTGGCACATTTACAGCACAGCGGTACGTAGACGACATTCTACGACCGGTTGTGTTACCGTTCCTTTTGCGACACCCTGGACTTACGTTTCAACAAGACAATGCCCGGCCGCACACGGCACGTGTTGCTATGAATTGTCTTCAAGCTTGCCCAACACTTCCTTGGCAAGCTAGGTTTCCTGATCTCTCTCCCATAGAGCACATTTGGGACGCTATGGGAAGGCGATTGCAACCATCCCGGAATGTCGACGATTTAGCCCGACAGTTGGAGACAATTTGGCAAGAAATTCCGCAGGACACCATCCGGGATCTTTATCAGTCTATGCCACGCCGGGTGACAGCTTGCATCCAGGCCAGAGGTGGACCAACGCCTTATTGACTTCCTCCCTTTGTAACGGTCAAACTCTGCAATAAATCATTCAATTGTTCTGAAATTTTAATTATTTCTTTTTCTATGTATGTTCTTCACATCCACCAATTTTTATCGCAATCGGACAACTCCTTCTTGGTGCGTCGATTTTTTTTTGTTATAGAGTGTATATTGAATTAGGAAGTTACTTTTATTTCGTTTTAGATATCTGTTTACTCTTTAATTGTTTATTGCAAACTAGTTCATTAATTTCGGGCAATTTTTCAACATCTAAGCTTCATAAAATTATAAATAACAAAAAAAAATCCATGCAAACTTGTTCATGTAAAACTTCTGACATTAATATTCTTCTACATATAGAAAATTGTGCAAATGGAAAATAAAATTGGCTGATTCCTAATCAGGAATTGGATTTAGATTTATTAATCAGATTATTAGAATTATTCAAAATAAAATTCAGTTATAAATAATTTCGTTAAAAACCCTTTATTCATTAAAATTTTAACAAGATTTACTTTAACCTTCCTGCTTTATTCATACTTTATACATAGCATTTAAATTTTGGATTTAAAAGTAAACTCGAACCTTTCTTTACAGAAATAGATACCGGTATTTTTTGTTAAGTCGGACAATCGAAAGTATTTATCTTTTTGTGAGATCCCAAGAGATAGTCCAAGAAACTTTATTGGAAATTGCAAATCGTATCTGAGATAGCTGACATTCACTCCTTTTAAGTTCTGATTTAATTTTAAAAAAAAAAGCTTTCAAACCTCTCTCTACCTTAGTTTCCTCCATTTAATTCCTTGCAGAATATAAATCTGGAAACATTTTTGAGTCAAATACAAAGCATTCCCATTATCGTGATTTATGAACGAGATTTTAAAATTAAATAAACCTATAATAATTAAACAAATGTTTCTTCCTCCTCCCATCAACCAGGGGATAAAAAGTCTAAAGCGATCTAATCCCATTTTTTCATCGATATTATGTAATTTATATAGAATGAAAAATTTTATTTTGTGTTTAACGAGTATAAATATATCAACTTGTTTCCTCAATTTTTTCCTACGATTATATTAACTATCAGCACACAATGTGTATATTTCCAGCTGCGGAGAAATAAAGTCTTATACAACTTGAATGTAAAAATACTTTCGGATGTCTATTTTAAAATTTCATTCATTTATTCTTCTTTGTACAGTCGTTGTGACATTACACCACAACACAAAGGGAGTTCCCAGAAAATACATACAAAAATATAACAAGATTGATACTCCACACTCAAAACTAAGAAAGCACATAAGCAACATAAGCAACCATCAGACTATTTCCACACATATTTCATCACTCCACTCTCCCTTAAAATGCTCACTCATATGCATTGGGCGCATATATATGGGAAGGGGGGGGCTCGATCTCCCCTTAGCCGTTTAAAAATTTGATTCGCCCGAACCTGCTACGCATTTACTTTCAAAAGTTTTACAGTTACATTTTAAAATAAGGTACTTTTTAGCTCATTACTAATTGTCAAGCAGTATCAATTATTTTTGTAGCATTTTAGTATCTTGTATAATTTTTGTTTTAAATCGAACACTACGCAGATTAAATTAAACAACAATATAAATCAACGTTTATTGGCGTAGTGATACCAGCGCCGATGTTATGGCGTGATTAGATGGTGAAACGTTCGAAAGAAAATAAATATTTCTCCGTTCGGTGGGATATGAACCCGCGACCTTCTACTTCGGTTAAGTCTTTATATATGTTCATGAGAATTTAGATGTTGTCGTTCGTAGCTCAGATGGTAGAGTCTCCACCAGGCAAGTGGAAGGTCGTGGGTTCAGGTCCCACCGAACGCAGAAATATTTATTTTCTTTCGAACGTTTCACCATCTAATCGCGCCATAACGTCGGCGCTGGTAACATTGATCCAATAAAAGTTGATATATATTGTTGTTTAATTTAATTTTGTATAATTACTAAAATCTATGACAGCCTTGAGAAAGAAGAAGTAATTTTTATCAGCCCACCCCCAACTAGAAGCACTTATATGGGCGCCCATGCTCAATGTGATTATTACTTATTATGTAAGTTATTTCAATAATTATTACTATATCATTTTGCACTACTAATTATCAAGTATATTTTAGAAGTAAATATTTGGAAGTATTTTATTTATTAATTAATTTATTATTATTAATTTACTGTTGTTATGAATTAAATAATTTAATTACTTTTTAAGTATTTCACGTCAATTATAGTTTAAGTTTTATCTATGCATTCAATATAGAAGCGAGGTAGACCAAGACTGAGAAGCTAAACATATCTGAGACAAGCTTCTTCATTAATCCCTTATTTATCTCACATAAATTTGAAGTAAATGTGCATTATTGAAGAAGCTATATTTTAAACTTTTAAGACATAAGTCGACTACTAATACCACTGATAACTCGTGCATTACGAAGTCGTCGCTTTTCCTTTCCGAATAGCTTTTAGATTTAAAACGGATTTTACAGAAGAAGCAGGGGGAAAAAGAAAAAGAACCGAATTTCCGTGAAGTGCATAAGGAAAGTAGGTCGCTGTTGGACAGAAAATAAAAAAGGAGCCAAAATTCTTTTTCTGGGAAATCGCAAACTGGATTTATTTTGAGTCGTCATGTTCATTTATCTTTGCAATGGACTGAATCCTGTTTACGGAAGCATAAAAAAAATAGAATTAAATCGGTTTTAGAAAAAAAATTTAAGAAAAACTATCTTCTGAAACTTCCTGTGATCTTCTAAATGACATAAACTCACTTTCAATACTCTCAAACTAAAACATTAAGGCAATTAAATTATTCCTCTCTTCTTCCTTTTAATTGTTCGAAAGGACGGAGTAAATAGATTTTTATAGTTTAATGAATGGCACATTTATTTGATTTACTGGAATTGTCCCATTTCTAGAAATCAATAAAACATAGTTCTCTTTTTTCAAAGAATAATGTTAAGTAATTCTTTTCAAAGTTAAGGATATGATCCAGTCATATGAATAAAATTGTTTGTGTTTTTATACATAAATATATTTTAATTTTCGTTTAATATTTCGCTATGAAAATAACTGAATGAGAGCTGACTAACAAAACGTCCGAAAATTTAGATTCAGCTTTGAATGTATTTGAATCTTAAAATTATATTCAGATGATGATCAGTTTTAAATATCTGTTTTTTCATCTAACTGTACCAAATTTGATGTAAATGTTAGGAAAATATAACCTAGATATATAAAATATCCCGATACAATTACACAAAAAATTATTATTTGCGTGAAGGGAAGGAATTTCCAATAATCCTCATCACGCATGTAATTTTGCATTAGATATAACTACCTTGATTATGTATAATGATAATTGGGAAATAGGATTATTCATTAGACATGTATCATTAAATTTTGAATACAAATTTATATATCTCTTGTGTATATATATATGTCTATTTTACATACTTTTGTAAGCGAAGAATATAGCAAGACGCCGGAGGGGAGATGGAGAGACTTGAAAGAGAAGCACTAAATTAATTCAATTATTAAAATATACGATTTTTAATCATTATATTGCACTGTTCATGAAAAACCTCTTCATTTATATAACGAAGTAATAGTAATAATTCAACAATAAGCGTTTATTTTATTAATTTCACGTTGTCATATATTTTAAATTTTTAGTTGTATAAATAATATGTCAAACATAAAATTCCCAAAGGCTATAAATTATATTGAGTCAGTTCAAAATGTATTCTCGTTAAGAAATATGTCCCTATAATAACGATAAATTTAAATTGTAAAATAATGCAATAGTATGTAACTTTTTTAAATTGAAGAGCCATTTCTAAAGATATAAAATATTTATTTTTTAAAGATATTAATTTAAAAACAGTCGTGATGCTATAATTCTTTCACCCTCGTATCTCTTCGAAAAAGGAGATACAGATTTCAAAATTTTTTTGTTTACAATTATTTGCAACAACTGTACGGAACTTTCAAAATAATTATCAAAATTTAAATAATTATTTTATGAGTGTGGCAGAATCGTCATTAAACAAAAGTAACTGTAACTTATTTAAAACGCGATTTAGTGGTAAATTTTTACTTTATACATAAAGATATTCAATCATTAATTTCAAAGCGAACTAATCGTTTAAACGCACGTTTTTAATAACTCCCTATACAGTTGCAAACATTTTATTTATTATGAATTTTAATTATGGAAATTTAAAATAATGGGAATAATGATTTCATCTCAATAGCAGCAGTTCAATACACGTAAAATTGCAGTAGCTCTTGCAATAAAATTTTTGTTTTGAACATTGTTAAATATCTAATTGTATTTAAACTGTTCGACTGCATGAAATCGTCATTTTGAAAAGATATGTTCTTTTCAAAAAATACAATATGTCGAAACGAGATGATAACTGATACATTTATGATATTTATTTTCTTTACCTCTTTTTATTAATAGTCATATTATTTTAATTAAGAATTATGGTTTTTTTTTTGTAAAAATTAATTCGTTGTTCGCTAAATTGTCTTCAGTTTCAACATGTGCTTTCAACAATCGAGGAATTCAATCATTCGTAATTGATCAGGAATTTTTCTATTGTTGAGTTTTCGGCATTGATTCGGAACCTGTTAAACCGTTGTGGCAGAAGATTCTTGATAACAGCGTCTTTGGTTATTACCTGCCCTAGGATGCATGCTGTACCATGAGGACTAGAATTCGTTTATGAGCAGTACTGAGCAAGTTAAGTCTCCTGTGGGTTTTAGACGCTCTAGCACAAGAGCCGAAGTGTTCGTACTACGTCAGAACGTTCAGTTTTTCGAGAAATTCGAACCTCTGATAAACTAGGGAAGCACCCCCCGAACTACAATGATTAGTTGGTCTGTAAGCATCCCTTTCGGCTTGGGCACTATTAAGGTCGAATCCGGGACAACAGCTCGCTCGGCGAACTCCTTACCGCTGCAAGGCCATCATAATTACATATCACACTTGTTATATATTGAATTTAATCGCCTCATATAACAATAACTACTCTTAAATAAGGGACAATTAATTGGAAAATAATGCAGCTGGAAGCGAATAATGGTAAAACAAAAGCAGATGCGTTGATAACTAAATATAACTTGCCGGCATAATGAATTTGTTTGAAAAGAAGCCCACTTTCCTATTAAAATATTTTATTGTTCGCCATGAACAAATGAATGATTTCAAGCCCGAAGTGAAGGCCCAAATAAAGTAGAGCCCTTTAAATAAAGGGCTTCGGTAGTCATATTTTCTGTCTTTTTTGACAACCTGCCTCCAGTGCCGTCTTGCATAACAACCTTCAACCAACAGTACAACAATACAAACAATAACATTCACAACACGTTCCAGCAGTGAACATCACTGGTTATCTGAAAAACTGTCGTTCATTTGAAGTCACAGTTTGTCTCCAAGGGAAACAGTTTAGCAAAATTGCCGAAAAGTTCCGAATTGAGCTATAATATCATTTTCCGTTAACTACATTTCCACTTCCGTATGCAAATGTTGGAAATGTACTAGTAGACGTTTATGGTGCAAATGAAACCCTAGTGTTTGCATAACGCTTCATGCAGCAGTTGCATTTTATTTTAAGAAAAGAATGCAATTGGATTTTACATTACTGCAGCCCTAAAGCCCTTTAAAAACGGTATACATATGATCAAAATTCCTTTTAATGTATCATAAAATTTCATTCGCTCTTAAATCTATTCTGCTACACATTTTGTGAGTCTCAAGTTGTCAACTGGAGTAGGTTTTGAATAAACGAGCAAACACAACATTTGTGAAAATTTTGAATATAGTATCAGCCGTATTTGAATAGCCGTATTTACTAACATTTTGCTTTACATACTCTTTCCATACTCTAAGTCAAAATCATAATTCGTGAAAAATTCCAGATACAGGGCGTCGCAAATTCTCAAACAAATTCTGATTCTTGAGCAAGGAAATTCAGTCAACAAACAAGTGGAAATAAATTTACTTATTTGAGATTACTCAAATTGAACAATTCAATATCGATTCTTTTATCACAAATTTTAATCCTTAAAATAAAAACATGGCGTCGAGGTTAATATTTTGTGATTAAATTTAAAACATCTCTGTCCACAACTATTCGTTATTGAAGCGAAAAGACCTCAAGAATATTTGGATGATTCAATCTTAATAGACTTCATTATGATTAGCGAATTGATAGAGAATTAAAAGCATCAGCCAGTTTCTTGCATCTATATGCTCCGTACTTCGTGTAACATAGCATCGATAAAAAATTTCCAACATCAAAACTTCATAAAATTATAAATAATAAAAAAAAAGGTACATTTAAACTAGTTTTTCTAAAACTTCAGATATTGGTATTGTTCTATATACGGAAAATTATACAAATGAAAAATTTGGCGAATTCATAATCAGAAATTAGATTTGAATTTATTAATCAGATTATTAGGATTATCAAACTGAAATGTAGTTTGAATAAAACGCTTTCAAAGAAATTATTTATTCATTACAATTTTCGTAAGATTTACTTTAAACTTCCTACTTTGTGTTTTCTTTGCTTTAAGGCATAGCGTTTTAATTTTAGCTCAACAAACATTTAAAAGATATTAATTAAATTTAAATATTACAAACAATTTCTTATTAGGCACGAAAAATAAAAATGTGTACTCTTATCAGCAGAATATAATTCTGTAAAATATTTTTGAGTCAAATACAAAACATTCCCATTATCTTGACTAATGGACTAGATTTTAAAATTAAATGAATCTATAATAATTAAACAAATATTTTCTCCTCCTCCCATCAACCAGGGGATAAGAAAAGTCTAAAGCGATCTAATTCCACTTCTTCATCGATATTATGTAATTTATATAGAATTCAAATTTTATTTTGTATTTAACGAGCATAAATATATCGATTCGTTTCCTCATTTTTTCTACGATTATATTAACTATCATCACACAATATATAGTATATATTATACGTTTTTAAGACATAATTCGGCTACTAATACCACAGATAACCTGTGCATCACAAAGTCGTCGCTTTTCCTTTTCGAATAGCTTTTAGATTTAAAACGGATTTTACAGAAGAAGCAGGGGAAAAAGAAAAAGAACCGAATTTCCGTGAAGTGCATAAGGAAAGTAGGCCTCTGTTGGACAGAAAATAAAAAAGGAGCCAAAATTCTTTTTTTCTGGGAAATCGCAAACTGGATTCATTTTGAGTCGTCATGTTCATTTATCTTTGCCATGGACTGAATCCTGTTTACAGAAGCATAAAAAAAGAGAATTAAATCGGTTTTAGAAAAAAAAATTTAAGAAAAACTATTTTCTGAAACTTCCTGTGATCTTCTAAATGACATAAACTCACTTTCAACACTCTCAAACTAAAACATTAAGACAATTAAATTATTCTTTCCCCTCTTTCTTTCCTTTAATTGTTTGAAACGACGGAGTGATTAGATTTTTATAGTTTAATGAATGGCAAATTTATTTGATTTACTGGAATTGACCCAGTTCTAGAAATCAATAAAACATGGTTTCCGTTGTTCAAAGAATAATGTTAAGTATTGTTTTCAAAGAATATTTTTCGAGCATAAGCTAAAACTTTCTTTTGTTATTAAATATAAATATGTTTTTAATTTTCATAATCTTTCACTATGAAAATATCTAAATAAGTGTTAAATGACAACCATCCGACAATTTAGATTCAGCTTTATACGTATATTTGTGAGTTTTAAAATCATATTCAGCTGATGATCAGTTCTAAATATCTCTTTTGCCATCTAATTGTGGCAAATTTGAAAGTAAATGTGAGGATATATGTGAAACCAAAATATAACCTAGATATATAAA
>QLNU02015003.1:167526160-167551961 GCA_006491805.2 Dysdera silvatica
AAAAAAACTTTCAACTTTAGTTTACGAAAATGCTTTTGATGAATTTTCATACAATATTTTTTTTTTTTTATCCTGATCATGTTCTGGTGTTTTTCCTTCCAACCCAAACACTGACATAATTGCTTTCCGACTTCACGGCTGATGGCCAGCTGCAACACTCATTCCATGAGGGTCTGCTGAATTCATGCCCCCCATCTCCAGAGGGAATCCTAAGGAAGAAGGGGGTGGGTTTTGACCGCCAAAAAAAGGAACAGCCGTCCAGAGATACCTAAGGCGGGTGTGAACATGTGGGCAAAGGCTTATAGTTATAGGGGCCCATGGTGACTCGAGCCTCCTCCTCCACCACCACACTCCCGGGGAGACGCGGAAAGAGATATGCGCTCTGACCACTAAGTGAAAAATCACCATATGATTTTGAAGATTCCTGTGCTTGTATCTCTTGAACTGCTCACGCTCGCTCGCTCGCTCACTCACTCACTCACTCTCTTTCTTTCTTTTCCTCGTCCCCCCCATTCTCTACACACAAAGAAATGGGCTTCCTCCTTGAAATAAGATATTGCAGATTTGTTTTAATATTTCAATTTTGCTAAAAATCAGGCTCTGCTTAATATTAGGCGGCTATGTATGCCGATTGAACACGTAAGTATGGCCAAATTCTTAGCAACGTATATGCACCAATGTACAGTTTTCAAAATTATTGAGGGGAGGACACACACAAGCACATATTATGTACATTTATATGTTATATGTAAAATTTCAATTTATTTCAAATTATAGGGTGGGGCGGGAACTCGAGGCCCCACGAACCCATATAACTCAACGCTTATAAGCATATGTTCAATCAGAATATATAGCCATTTAATGCCTATGAGGAATTTATATCACTCGGTTTATTCAAGGAAGTCCTTAGAAACAAAATGTGTATCTTTATCCAAATCCTTCTTTCTCATGGCATCTGTATAAAGAAATTATCCAATGACGACGTTCTGGCCGATTATAAAGCTTTTTTACAATGCGTTTCTCTTTCTCTCTCTGATTTGTATCTTTTTTTATATCCTTTCAAATAAATTCTGATTTAATTAAGATTATGTCCTGCCTCATTGTTCTGTTTCTTTCCTGTGTTTACAGCCGTTTTTGAATTATTGGTCGTTCAGGTTCAAAAACAGTATATCGCCACCCATATTAATTTATTATAATACGAATTTATTCAGGAGGGATTATGTTACATTATGGGGTTTACACATGGTTTATAACACACATATAAATTTTACAAATTGCAAACTGTTATCCTCCTGGGCAGCATTGGGTAAAGACTTTATATAAAATATTAATTTATAGAAATATTTAAAACTTTTGTGTGCGCAATGATTATATATATAGATCTAAACTATTATCATACGAAAGGGAAGTATTTTTCTTTTTATCAAATAAAACAAAGATCTTTGATATTGACTTTGATACAAAAGGTAAAGACGATATAATAATACGATAAATGGTCTGCTGAAGCACCTTTTTGTACCCCGTCAGGACGACCCTGCTAGTGGTTACCAATTGCAATTTTATTAATTTAAACTTTCAGTTACATTCTAATAAATCAGAATGTAATCTAACATATACTATTTCCAAGATTAAAAGTTACAGGGTTCTGTGGTGATGTAGCAATAATGCGTTCGTTCCTAGCATTCGATTATCCCAAGTTCGATTCCCAACTGAGCCGGACAAAAAAGGACTTTTACCGACTAACTGCTCACCGTAGTCCGAGGGTTGAACCCTAGTCCGTAAAAGTTTAGATTCCTTGGAAAACTGTAGGTCCTGGCACAGCATGACCTTTGCTGTCCTTGAGCCAGAAAATTAAAACAATTGAGCAAATTAAAAATTACGTTGTAATTAAGTACAAAATGACTTGAATTCAGATAACTAAAACTGGTGACAATCAGTAAATCAGTAATCGGTAGACTGCTAGGACATATATTTGCTCTTAGATGTTTTCACTCATCAGATTGTATCCATTTCTTACACTGATTTACCTTGCAGTGTGGGGATGATTTTTCAGTGATTGTTTCTTTTAAGTGTTTTGGCTTCACTCTCCGTTTATATGAATGATTTTCTCGAGGGCCTGTTTCTTTCTTTTGCGCATTTCCTGAAAGAAAAGGTATCAGCAAATTTAAACGTTTGTGCTTTTGTTGTCTTGTACCCTCTTATCTATATGTATATATCATCATGTTCAACCATTATATATCAACTGATGGATGAATGTCTCTCCAAATGCTTTCCACACAAGTCTATCCTGAGCAATTCCCTTCCACGTCACCTCAACCTGTTTTCTTATTTCATCCACCCATCTAGTTTGAGGACGTTTTCTAGGTCTTCGGTGGTCTCTTGGAATCCAGTTCAGAATTTCTGTTGTCCATCGTTGATCAGTTCTTCTTGCAATATGCCCAGCCCATCGCCATTTCAGCCCTTTTACTTTAACAATGATGTCCTCCACTCTAGTTTGCTCTCTCACCCAAGTGTTCCTTTTCCGATCTCTCCTAGTTATTCCAAGCATGCACCTCTCCATGCTCCTTTGCGTTGTCTGTAACTTTCGTATTGCTCCAACTGTTAGACTCCATGTCTCTGATCCATAAGAGAGGACTGGCAATACACACTGGTTGAAGACCTTTCTTTTTAGACACAAAGGCAATTTCCCCTTCAGGATAAAACTGTTTCTTCCAAATGCACTCCAGCCAAGTTTAATACGTCTGTTGAGTTCTTTCATAATGTTGCCATCCATTGAAATCAGCTGGCCAAGGTAAATATATGAATCAGCAATTTCTAGCTCAATGTTGTCAACTTGTATTTTTGTTTCCTCTACAAAATTATTGAACATGATCTTAGTTTTTTGTAGGTTCATCTTCAGTCCAACTTCTTTACTTCTAGTTGAGAGCTCCTGTACCATGTCTTGGAGTTCTGATGGGTTCGTTGAAAAAATAACAATGTCATCAGCAAACCGCAAATGATTTAAATATTCACCATTTATTTTTATTCCCTTGTTATTCCAATTTATCTGCTGAAAAATCATCTGTAAAGCTGAAGTAAAAAGTTTTGGAGAAATGGTATCTCCCTGCCTCACACCTTTACCAATTTTGATAGCTTCGGTATCTTTATGTAACCGAAATTTTGCACTTGCATTTTTATACACACATTTCACCATGTCAATGTACACATCCTCGATGTCTGCTGATCTTAAAGAGTTGATGACTGCTGATGTTTTAATAGAGTCAAAGGCCTTCTCATAGTCAATAAATGCCACACACAATGGAAGTTCATATTCATGTGTTCTTTCAATTAATTCTCTTAATACTTGAATATGGTCCACTGTACTGAATCCACTTCGAAATCCAGCTTGTTCTCTTGGTTGAGCTGCATCTAATTTTTTCTGCAGGCGATGTGTTAGCACTTTTGTGAAGATTTTATAAATAGCAGGTAACAAGCTAATTGGTCGGTAATTTTTTAAATCCTCTTTATCACCTTTTTTATGCAAAAGAATTACTGTTGCAGAATCCCATTGGTTTGGTATGTTACCACTGTTGAGGCATTTGGTAAAGAATTTTGCGAGTATGTCTTCTACATGTTCTCCAGCTTCTTTTAAGATATCTAATGTAATGCCATCATCGCCAGGGGATCTTCCTTTCTTCATACTTTTTATTGCAAATGCTACTTCTTCTTTTAAGATTTTAGGAGCTGTTCCTTCGACTATCTCAGAGTCTTCGTTTAATCCACTGTTTCCCTCATACAGCTTTCTGTAGAATTCTTCAACTCTTCTAAGTATTTCTTCCCTATTTCTTGTTACAGTGCCATCCTCTCCTTTTAATGCAATGATGTGTTTCTTCCCAATAGACAAACTCCCTTTAACAACCCTAAGGCTCTTGTTGCTTTCAATGGCCTTCCTTACTAACTCACAATTGAATTTTCTTATATCTTCTTTCATGTTTTTGCGCAAAGTTTTGCAAAGTTCTACATACTCGATCTTGCGACTGGTATTTTGATTGTCCACCTTCATAAGTCTTCGCCTTTTCATGAGTTGTTTCGTCTTCTCAGATAATTTGCTATTCTGCTTTTTACATATTACACCACCAATTTCCCCAGCAGTTTCAATTATTGTCTTAACAATGTTTTCATTTGCTTCTGAGATGTCAACTTCTTCAATAAGTCCTTCCAGTGCAGAAAAGCGATTTTTTAATTCCAACTTGAATGCCTCAGTATTTTCTTTTAATTTCTTTAAATCCACCCTCTTACATACTTGTTTCCTAATGAGCT
This sequence comes from Dysdera silvatica, assembly GCA_006491805.2. Taxonomy (NCBI): domain Eukaryota; kingdom Metazoa; phylum Arthropoda; class Arachnida; order Araneae; family Dysderidae; genus Dysdera; species Dysdera silvatica. The sequence goes on from QLNU02015003.1 coordinate 167,530,460, forward strand.
TCTGCCTTTCTAGTTTAGTATTTAAGTGCATTTTACATCTCACCATTCGATGATCACTTCCAGTATTAAATCTGTTCAGTACGCTGCAATCTTCAATAATTGATTTCTTGTTTGCCAGTATATAGTCAATTTCGCTGGTTCCTCCATTGGGGTGTTTCCATGTCCATTTTCTTTGTAGTTTCTTCTTAAAAAATGAATTCATGATGCTAAGATTTTCAGCTTCGGCAAATTCTATGAGTTGATCGCCACGTTCATTCCTTTCCCCGTATCCGTATTTACCAACCGATGTCTCTCCTTGTTCCTGTTGTCCAATTCTTGCATTAAAATCTCCCATGATGAGCTTGATGTGTTGTTTCCCCTTGGTATGTAGCTGTTTGATTTCTTCATAGAATTCCTCAACCTCCTCGTCGGTATGGCTTGATGTTGGTGCATATGCCTGTACTATCTGAAGTTGGTATCGCTGGGTTAGTTGAACAACGAGCCTCGCTGCTCGATCTGACGTGCTTTCGACTTCAAGAAGGTAGTCTTTAATTCTTTTGTTGATTAAGAAGCCAACACCACTTGTTCTTCCAGTTTCCGTTCCTCTATAATAAAACAAATGTCCACTTTTAAGTTCCACCAACTCTTCACCTTTTCTTCTAACTTCACTGAGTCCTACAATGTCCCATTTGATCTTGTCAAGTTCTTCTTCCAATTCCTGAAGTTTTGCTTCAGAAGCAAGGGATCGTCCATTATACGTTGCCAAGGTCAATAACAAACGGCAGCCTGGGCCATTCCAGTGATTCTTAGCACCCCCTGCTTTCATGCCACACTGACCGCTGCCTTGATCAGGAGCACTCCAGCACCTGGAGACTAGGGGCCATGGTTTCTGGTGTGTCAACATAATGGAGGAATTAGCCATAATTTCACCACGCTGGCTAGACGGGTTGGTGAATTAGCCCTCCCCTTCCGCCTTTCTATCCGTGCAGCAAATATTAATTTGCCACATAAATAGAAAGCTCAGCCTGCACCACTTGAAGGCGGGGTAGGACACTAGGTTACTGGCCTGGCCGGTTCCACACATCGTCACATACGTTCAGCGTGTGGGTCTCCTTCCAGTTAGATACCAGCAACCCTTTTGCAGGCCATATATATATATATTATCATACCTATAAGTCGAATCTTCATACGGAGCGGGTAAAACTTTCAGTTATAGAAAATCTCCAGTTATAGAATAATTAATTTATTACTACACATGAATCAATAGTACGTTTTAAAATCATGCAAAATACTGTAATTCATATAAACTGGGATTAAAAGGAAGTTTAACACGTACATATCTGTAAAAATGATATTTTATTAAAAAAAATTTTAATTTTTCCTTGCCGTTGCGATGCAAAAATTTCACTTAGAACGTGAGTCTCTAAATCAGCAGTAGTCTTGAAAACGTTTTCAGGCATTGATTTTTAGGATTCAGCAAAGGACCTGAATGTTTCAATTGCAGGAAATTTGCCCTTAAATGTAGGAACAGGACATGAGTTCTGTACCTCGTCATCATAATCATCAATAGGTGTTTCCTAAACTGAATAATATCGTCATCCGGAAGATGCGTTAAAATTACCAAATAGGCATCTGTATCAACGTAGCTTTCTACGTTATTTCATTTGGCATTTGTAATATAGGCGCCAAAAAATTCCACTCATGTGGAGTTAAAATAGCGCAATCAGTGCTCGGTGAAATTTTGCGCTCTTCGAAAATTTATCAGCTTTTCTGAACTTATGCCCAATAGTTGATAGTTTTAAACTTTCCCATGCATAATGAATATTTCGCACGCAGTCAGTGGTATAGTCTTAAAAACCACATTAGCCTAGCGCTCTTGCAAATCAGGGGCGGGTTCGCGGAGGGAAATCAGAGCACCCCTATCCAGTGGAGAGCCCATTAATCTGATAGGGGCAGAAATTATTATTATATATGAGTTATTGAGCTGGCATTGAAAGAAACCCCAAATGCCCCTTTGGATCCGACACTGCCTATAGCATATGGAATACTATTTTTTTCTTGTAACAATAACAAATAAACAATATTATTATTATAATATGCGCCGATTTAATTGATCGTTATTTTGCTAAAATAAATATATTATTAAATAAATTGTGCTTAGATATATCTTGGAAAGAAATTCGCAATATCAAATGAGAACGTTTTCTATTGAATATAATTAAATGATCGTTTGAATATATTACACTCAATCACGGTTGCCCATATCAATACTTCTAGGGGGAGGCTAATAAAAATTATTAACTTCTTCTCAAGGCTGTCAAACATTTTAGTGAATGTACAAGATACTAAAATGCTACAAAAATAATTGATACTGCTTGACAATTAGTAATGAGCTAAAAGTTATTTTGTTTTAAAATGTGACTACGAGACTTTTGAAAGTAAATGCATAGCAGAATTGGACAAATGGACTTTTTAAAAGGTTAGTGGGGGGGGTTGATCCCCCTCTGCACCCATGTGCTCAATATCTGACTGTAATTTTTTTATTTAATTTTAAATCTCCATTTCTTTCCCCTCGATCTAAAATCTTATTTAAAAAACTTTAAAATATGCTTTAGAACTCTCAATTTCTTAAGCTCCCTATGATCATTAGGTAAAAAAATTCAGTCTATTAACAAATGGCAGAACAATATATCCATTTATTTAAAATTACTCTAACTTAGCAATTTAATGTCGATTTCCCTATTGCATTATCCAGTCACTTAAACGAAGTGTGCTATCTTTTATTTAATATTTTCCCATTAAGTTTAAATAAGCCGTTTGCCCACTTTTCCAAACTGACGAGGAAACTAACGGAAATATTCGCATAATACAGTCTTCATCGACTGCATTAATGTTTGCGAACTTACACACACACACGAACAACAAAAAATCAGCCAATTACTTTTATCTCCATATTTCGTTCTGCGTCAACATGGCGCTGAATAAAAATTTAAGAATAAGAAGCCCCTGAGCAAACAAGATAACAAATTTGAAGTTCTTATCGAGCACGAGGAGATTATTGAAAACGACGCAATGGTTATTGAAAAGACGTAAAATTGTTATTATCAGTATTATTGAGCGCGATTGAAGAATGTGTTAATTCAGGGATTAAACAAACTTCTTTTTACTCGTACGTTTCTTAAGACAACAAAGAATGAGGCTCCAAAGATAATTTAACGACCTTTTGGTAATCTTTTTATTTCGTAATATATTTAAAATAATTTAACTTAAAATGCGTAGATTCTTTAATAGCAAAGTGTGATTAAATACGGGTCAGAAAAGGATTAAATATGCTTTGCGCAAACACACATAAAAGAGGTTTTAAAAACTGTAACTAACGTATATGTGAAAACTTGCAATACTACGAAAGGGAAGGATAATAGCCATTTATAAAGTTTCGTTACAATATAAAATTATATAATAATTACCATATTTTAAAAATAAATTGTTATTTTACAAACTTCAATGAAAATTGAAAATCGTTAGTTTATATATATATCTGGCTACGTTTAATGGACGATCCCTTGCTTCTGAAGCAAAACTTCAGGAATTGGAAGAGGAACTAGACAAGATCAAATGGGACATTGTAGGACTCAGTGAAATTAGAAGAAAAGGTGAAGAGTTGGTGGAACTGAAAAGCGGACATTTGTTTTACTATAGAGGAACGGAAACTGGAAGAACAAGTGGTGTTGGCTTCTTAATCAACAAAAGAATTAAAGACTGTCTTCTGGAAGTTGAAAGTACATCAGATCGAGCAGCGAGGCTTGTTGTTCAACTAACCCAGCGATACCAACTTCAAATAGTACAGGTATATGCACCAACATCAAGCCATACCGACGAAGAGGTTGAAGAATTTTATGAAGAAATCAAAGAGTTACACACCAAAGGGAAACAACATATCAAGCTCATCATGGGGGATTTCAATGCAAGAATTGGACAACAGGAACAAGGAGAGACATCGGTTGGTAAATACGGATATGGGGAAAGGAATGAACGTGGCGATCAACTCATCGAATTTGCAGAAGCTGAAAACCTTAGCATCATGAATTCATTTTTTAAGAAGAAACCGCAAAGAAAATGGACATGGAAACACCCAAATGGGGGAACTAGTGAAATTGACTATATCCTGGCAAACAAGAAATCAATTATTGAAGATTGCAGTGTACTGAACAGATTTAATACTGGAAGTGATCATCGAATGGTGAGATGTAAAGTGCACTTAAATACTAAATTAGAACGACAGAAGCTCATTAGGAAACAAGTAAGTAAGAGGGTGGATCTAATGAAACTGAAAGTAAATACCGAGGCATTCAAGTTGGAATTAAAAAATCGCTTTTCTGCACTGGAAGGACTTATTGATGAAAGTGATATCTCAGAAGCAAATGAAAACATTGTTAAGACAATAGTTGAAACTGCTGGGGAAATTGGTGGTGTAACCTGTAAAAAGCACAATAGCAAATTATCTGAGAAGACGAAACAGCTCATGAAAAGGCGAAGAGATATGAAGGTGGACAATCGAAATACCAGTTCCAGGATTGAGTACATAGAACTTTGTAAAACTCTGCGCAAAAGCATGAAAGAAGACATAAGAAAATTCAACTGTGAGCTAGTAAGGAAAGCCATTGAAAATAACAAGAGCCTTAGGGTTGTTAAAGGAAGTTTATCTGTTGGGAAGAAACACATCATTGCATTAAAAGGAGAGGATGGCACCGTAACAAGAAATAGGGAAGAAATACTTAGAAGAGTTGAAGAATTCTACAAAAAACTATATGAAAGTAACAGTGGATTAAACGAAGACGCCGAAATAGTCGAAGGAACAGCTCCTAAAATCTTAAAAGAAGAAGTTTCATTTGCAATAAAAAGCATGAAGAAAGGAAGAGCCCCTGGTGATGATGGTATTACATTAGATATCCTAAAAGAAGCTGGAGAATATGTAGAAGACATACTTGCAAAATTCTTTACCAAATGTCTTAACAGCGGTAACATACCAAACCAATGGGATTCTGCAACAGTAATTCTTTTGCATAAAAAAGGTGATAAAGAGGATTTGAAAAATTACCGACCAATTAGCTTGTTACCTGCTATTTATAAAATCTTCACAAAAGTTCTAACACATCGCCTGCAGAAAAAATTAGATGCAGCTCAACCAAGAGAACAAGCTGGATTTCGAAGTGGATTCAGTACAGTGGACCATATTCAAGTATTAAGAGAATTAATTGAAAGAACACATGAATATGAACTTCCATTGTGTGTTGCATTTATTGACTATGAGAAGGCCTTTGACTCTATAAAAACATCAGCAGTCATCAACTCTTTAAGATCAACAGACATTGAGGATGTGTACATTGACATGGTGAAACGTGTGTATAAAAATGCAAGTGCAAAATTTCGGTTACATAAAGATACCAAAACTATCAAACTTGGCAAAGGGGTGAGGCAGGGAGATACCATTTCTCCAAAACTTTTTACTTCTGCTTTACAGATGATTTTTCAGCTGATAAATTGGAATAACAAGGGAATAAAAATAAATGGTGAATATTTAAATCATCTGCGGTTTGCTGATGACATTGTTATTTTTTCAACGAACCCATTAGAACTCCAAGACATGGTACAGGAGCTCTCAACTAGAAGTAAAGAAGTTGGACTCAAGATGAACCTACAAAAAACTAAGATCATGTTCAATAATTTCGTAGAGGAAACAAAAATACAAGTTGACAACATTGAGCTAGAAATTGCTGATTCATATATTTACCTTGGCCAGCTGATTTCAATGGATGGCAACATTATGAAAGAACTCAACAGACGTATTAAACTTGGCTGGAGTGCATTTGGAAGAAACAGTTTTATCCTGAAGGGGAAATTGCCTTTATGTCTAAAAAGAAAAGTCTTCAACCAGTGTGTATTGCCAGTCCTCTCTTATGGATCAGAGACATGGAGTCTAACAGTTGGAGCAATACGAAAGTTACAGACAACGCAAAGGAGCATGGAGAGGTGCATGCTTGGAATAACTAGGAGAGATCGAAAAAGAAACACTTGGGTGAGAGAGCAAACTAGAGTAGAGGACATCATTGTTAAAGTAAAAGGGCTGAAATGGCGATGGGCTGGGCATATTGCAAGAAGAACTGATCAACGATGGACAACAGAAATTCTGAACTGGATTCCAAGAGACCACCGAAGACCTAGAAAACGTCCTCAAACTAGATGGGTGGATGAAATAAGAAAAGAGGTTGGGGTGACGTGGAAACGAATGGCCCAGGATAGACTTGTGTGGAAAGCATTTGGAGAGACCTTCATCCAGCAGTGGATAGATAATGGTTGAATATGATGATGATGATATATATATATATATTTTACCACTTTATATTAACATTTAAAATAAGTATGCTTTAGACAATCATGACATATCCACAATTGTGGCTTAGATATACTAATGCACTTAATCCATAACGAAAGCGAGAGAATTTGTTTGATTTACTGTTGTATTAAACAAGGACTTTCGTTATATATATGTTTTGCTTTTATATTAAGTATTCTTTGTTTTATAGCATATTAATATAGTATAACGTTTCAAAGTATCTTCATACATCTATTAAAATATTTTATTTGATCTTTTACACCCCCTCTTTGGATTTTAAACCATGGCATAAAATGATATATTTGAATGTAGCATATACATAATTTATATCAGCAGTAACATCATTAAACTAGGCACCAGTCGTTACAACAAGCTTTTTGGAGAAATAAACGCATTCTGCTATTCAGGAAAATGTTTTTACCACCAGACAAAGTGAATTTAATGCCGACATAGCTAAACCTAAACAAGGCATAATGAAACAAAAAGCTTTATGAAAATTATACTTAATTTTACGACTTGGAATTCTAATTCGAAATTTCTATATCTGCTATATATTTTACTGTATCGTATGTGAACAATGGGGCAAAAACAGGACGTTAGAAAAAAATTGCAGTTTTTTAAAGGTGAAATCATTTTGAAGAATAAAAAATAAAATAAACTAACTTTAGTTCCAAACAAGAAGCGCAAAGCATATCCAGATCAAAAAGTTTGATCATCAATAAAATATTCAAAAGAAAATTAGCATATTGTGCACACGTGGGAGATGACAAGCACGAATTTCCTCAATAGAGGAAAGCATAATGGGGAAGAGGCCTAGAGGAAAAAAAAAGAAGATAGATTCATTCATGAGCAGAGGAGGTTGCCTCTAAGAGCCGAGAAAGGAAATTATGATCCATGCTGATCTCAAACCTCCAACCTGGAGGAGGCTATTAAGAAGAAAACCCACTCTTAATAAACTGTAATTCATTGTTTGATGCAGTTAATATTATCATTTAAAATGCATAAAATAACTTCAATCATTTAATTGAACTCAACATATTATGTATTTTCAAGAACACGATAATGTTTAATTTGTAGGCAAAAAATTCCCCTAAATCAATATGTATATATATATATCATCATCATCATCATCATATTCAACCATTATCTATCCACTGCTGGATGAAGGTCTCTCCAAATGCTTTCCACAAGTCTATCCTGAGCAATTCGCTTCCAAGTCACTAACCTGTTTCTCTAATTTCATCTACCCAATATATATATATATATATATAAACTTTTTGATGGACTCTTCTTGGTGTGCCAGACTACCAAGCCAAAGGACAAGTCAAAGAAGCAAGAATGTCCTATATGACGAACTAGATTTTAATATTATTAAAGCAACAGTTTTTTCATATTAGCCGATGATGTGGCAACAATAGATGTTAAATTACTCGTAAAGAAAAGGGTGATTTTCTTTACGAGTAATTTAACATCTAGAGCTTTTTTGTTTTTGGAGAAAAAGAGACGCCGTCCTCATCCTGGATTCGAACCAGGGTCCCTCCGTTGAGCCTGTAATGTCTTGATTGCTAGATGAAAGAGAACAACAACAGCTCTCTCTTTCTTCGTATATAAGGGTGTAAGATATTATTACCCTTCTCAGGGATTACACAATTGCCAAATAATTGTCAACACACAAAGCCTCCGGGGCGAGTTTTTGTGAGTTTTCGTGGGGGGGATTTATTTTTACTCAATAATTTTCGACACCTACATAGAAACAAGCTCAAACTAGAGCTGTTTTTGTTTAGGAGAAAAAGAGACACCGTTCTCATCCTAGGTGAGGACGGCAAAAGCCACTCCTGTTCGGTGGCCTTTGTTACCCCGTACAGGAAACAACAATGAATTTAAAAATATTGAAAAAAACAAAACAAAATGGAAATATAATCTAGGAAGTATAACAACCGTAAGAGTATTGTTTGAGGTTATGTTTAAAAATGATTTTAGTGAATTTAACTTAAAAATGTGATTTTGGCGATGAAAGTTATGGACTGTATAAATTTATGACGAAATTATCCTAAATACAAATAAAGGTTTATAAACTTAATTTTAAAACATACACACTATTAAAATATGTGGCCCAAAGCTTCGTCAAAATATGGAATTGATGGCATGAAAGTTAACAATCAAACTCAAAACAGTGTTGCCAGAATCGGTATTCGAAATTTACCCAGCAGAATGGTTTAAGTTACCCCAGCGGCTTAAGTAGATACGGCCTGAAAAATGTTTTTTACGACAAAGTCTACTTCCACATTACAACCCTTTATTTTTCACCATAAATAAATGGTTTGCCTTCAAGATCGAAGTACGCGCCAACACCTACACGGACCGCAAAGTTGGGCATATCCAACAAAATTTGTGCATCGAAGCAGTGATGCCAGATTGGGCTACAAGTAGGGTATTGGGCGATGTTTTAAGTGCCCTCGCTACAAACATTTCGAATTGGGCGACACGCTACTTTTTGGGCTACTTTTAGTTACCTTCAGGCTATAAATCTGAAAAATATGCTACTTTTTTATTTTCATATATAAAATCACAAAATATTATTAGTATTACATAATACTGCAATACAAATTTTGTTTTTTGAACATTTCTATTCGCAGTGAATGATAGTTTCACTAAAACATAACATGTTCGATACTCGTTCAGTTCTTGTTTTGGTACTTTTAATCTTCAGATCTGGCATCACTGGACTTTTATTGAGTTTGCGCCTCTGACCATGTTCTTGTCTCAGCGTGAAACCTGGAGCACAGAAGATTGGAAAAAAGTTATTGTCAAAGACGAAAGCAGATTTTGTCTGTTTAATGATGGTAAACAGAAAGTAGTGCGTCTTAAGGAAGAGAAATTCCATTCATCCTGTGTTCCAAGTCATGTCAAATTTCCTCCAAGTATGATGGTATATGGTTTCATGTTTGCTCATGGTGTTGGAAATTTTTGTTTCCTTAACTGGAATGCAAACAATCCCTATTATGTCGAAATTTTGGCAGATCACCTCATTCCAAGTGCAAAATATTATTTTCCGCATGGCAAATACACTTACCAACAGGATGGAGCACCATGTCCTGCAGCCAAGAATACTACGGCATGGTTGTAGGAACACCATATCACTGTTCTCAAGTGGCCAGGAAATAGTCCTGGCCTTAATCAAACTGAAAACATTTGGAAAAAAATGAAAAGGGCTATTGCTAAAGTGAAATCAGCTGCGATGGGTGATTTAAGGAAAATAATTCATGATGTTTGGTGCGCAATCACAGGTGATGATTGTCAGCAGTTAGTGGAGTCCATGTCTCGTAGAATCCAAGCAGTTATCACAGCCAAATGTGGTTAGACCAAGTACCAGCAAGAAAATCTCCATATTTTATTCTCGAGAAGCGTGTATACTTCATTTTTTATTAGCATTAAAATTTCATGCATTTTTGAAACTACAGAAAGGTTATGTAGCCAAAACATATCACATTAATAATAAAATATATTCTTATTGTACAGTATATTGTTGCTTAATCATCTAATTTTTTTCATCGCTCAGTCTATTTTTTCAAAAATTGGCAAACTTTTGTCCGAAGTGTATTATTATCACTATTATCATCAGGGATCGCCAAATTGTGCCAAATAGCATTCACCAGACAAAAGATGCATTCGCCAGCCTCCATAAGAAATCCTAGAAATTTAATAGAAAAAGAAAATTTCCCAGTCGCCAATAGAAAACATGTAGTGCAGGCCTTCAGCCAAGGGAAGGCTGAGGGCGCTTAAACTCTCCAGAGCTTTGTTGAAGGGCCCTTTCAGACCACAAATTTTTAAATTTTCATCCCCGACGAAATGAAATATTTCCTTAGATTCAAATAACATAGAGATTTCTCAAAATTTTAACAAAAAATAAAAGGAAAAATATTATCTCATGTTCTTATACAGGGTGATTCAGAACTAATGGAACAAACTGAAAGGGTTGGTAAAGGACGTCAAATAAGCTATATTTGGCGAAATCCCCATATGCGCAAAGGACCCGATTTAGCTGAAGAGTGAAAGAATTCTACGAGCTGTAGAGTGAAAGAACATCTACGTCGTTGCTACGTAGGCAATTACATGAAGAGGAAAAAAATTTGATACATAATTTCAGTGATTGGCCCCAGAGACAAAAAAAAAGTTAGAAATTCCCTAACTAAGGATAAGTTAAGGAATAGTTATATTACTCAGCGAGTAATATAACTATTTAGTTACTAAAGGTATGGAAAACCATTGGTCTACCATACTGCAGGCAGTTGGGAATCGTTAAGCATGTGTAATAAATGAAGGAGATCAAAAGAAACAACTTTGGTCCAGTGAAACAATGTCCGAAAATGAGCCGTTCTGGAACTACAGGGATGTTATTATTTGCATCCACATTAGTTAATCATGTAACAAAATTTGAAAAATTTGCCATTCCAGCTTAGAACCGTATTGGAAAAGAGTCCACCACTTACTATGGTCCAAAACAACTTCCCATGGACAAATTTATGCAACTGGGAATTCATGATCCAAACGTGAGGCTTACGTTCACCCGGACGCTTTTCTGTGTCGACCACTATGTGGCAATTTTGCTATCCCTGCGAAGGGTTATAATATCTTGCAACCTATATATATACGGAGAAAAGGAACTCCGTTCACCGTCTTCGATGGCCTAGCGGTTAAGGCGTTCCTGGCTCAAAGGAGGGACCATAGTTCGGATCTACGTTGGGGCGATGCCTCTTTTTCTCCTATAATATAAAACTCTAGTATGAGCTAAAATACGTGGGCATCGGAATTATCATGTAATAATCATAAATTTACTAAACACTAATCATTAATTTACTAAACGCTTATCATTGATTTAGTAAACACTAATCATTAATTTACTAAACACTAATCAATAAATTACTAAAGACTTTTCATTAATTTACAATAAATGAATTATGAATACCTATAAATTAGCCATTGGTTAAGCACTAATCAATTAATTACTGCAACAATAAACGTCGTTGTTATATTACGGAAACATTTTATCTTTTCCTCTTTTTATTGCAGGCGGACAGATAGAACAAAAATAATAGCAAGTTCTGTGTTAGTGGAAAACCGTTAATTAACGAAAAAATAATTTCGTCCTGTTATTTTTTCCCTCCATTTTTCTATGTTGGCATTTTTCAATGCGAGCATTTTTCCTCGTCCGCATTGTTTCGTCGCACTTCCTTTTTTATGTGTGCTTGTTTACATGGAACATTTACATTACACAACGTGACGTAATCATAAATAATTGTCGGTTAATAATGAATGGTATTAAGTTTACATATTTTCCATTTAATGTAGAACGTTTTATTTTAACCCCAACCAGCGCAGGGTGGAAATTTTCGCAGAAGATTGCCGTTGTATTTTCCAAACTTTATTATTCCCTTTTCTCCTTGCCGAAGAAAAAAATTTCTCAAGGATTTCTCTCCATACAAACCAAGTTAAAGCCAGAAATATTATTGCAAAATCCAGGTACTTCCATGCAATTAAATACATTGCGAACAAACATAACATCCTCGTACGATAAAAAAAAAATTCTGAGATATTAAAGGATTCCGGGACATATTTCGAATTATCTCCAGAGATAAGGGAAGTTATTCTGTTGTCTACAGAGCACACAAGATGTTAACACGGGATTTTCATCGTCACCTGCTGCAGAATGTTTTAAAAAAATTGGAAATTTGGCATTAAAGATAAGACCTCCTAAGCACAAAAGCTTGGGTTTTAAGCAAATGACTCGTCCTTTTTTAAAGAAAGCTACGAAGTGTAGCACCATAAACATGGGTGTCGTATACCCTAATGCGCCCCTTGGTACATTAATGACAGTGAACTCAAAGCATGTTCCTCTATTAAATGCAAATTGTTATTACAATGCGAGTCATTGCTATTTTTGTGCTGTTATCTTCAATTTGCGCTTCATGTGAGGCGTTGTTATTTTTTGTACTGTTGTTTTAATTTGCACCAAGAAAGGAATTGCCCGTGAATAAAATCTGCAATGGTTGGTTTTATTAAAATGTGAATAAAATAGTTAGTTATTATTATCAATGACTATAAAGTAAGATAGTAGTTAATCAAATATGCGGCATGACTTTATGGTTTATGATAGTGTATGCGTCTTAAATGTAAAAAATCTTGTCTGTAAATATAAACTTTTGCATATTTAATATATGCATTTAATATATACGAGCATTTTGATTTTTGAAAGTTTTAATCGTTTTAGTTAATAACAGTAAAACGTGGATCCCGAAAGCGATAGTTCAATCGAAATAAAATTACTGGGGCTTTCGTTGTAAAACTTTTAATCTAAACCATGTTTAAATATTCAGCAGTTAAATTTGTATTCTCACCTTACTTCAATAAAATATAGTGAATTTTGTTTCTATATATATACTCTAGTTTCAAAATCATTATAAACCATTTGCTTATAATTAAAATTTCCTTTTAATAGAACTTAGAATTTTACAGGTTATTATATATATATATATCAAATTATCCATATATATCTTTTCAATCAGAAACTGCAAACTAGCTTGCTTTGTAACAAACAGTTATTTCGACACTGGCGTAAGGTTTAAAAACACGACGTTTCGGGAGCCAACTGCTCCCTTTGTCAAGTGAAGGCAGAATTCTGCCTTCACTTGATAAATAACTGTTTGTTAGCTTGCTTTGGATATAAGCTCCAACATAAATTTTATTTTCGAAGACTAGTTAAGTAAGGAATACTCTTTAATAGTTCCAAATATTATCATTACCTGTTAAAGACAGAATTTCAAACTATTAACAAATGGCTAGATAGTGAAACGTTCATAAAGAAAAGAAATGTTGTTGTTTCTGGTGGAGTAGGGTTCAGGTACTCTTACCAACTGAGCTACTGAGGACAAACACTCAATCCCTTTCGAAGGTATTTAAGGCGTATTTTCCAAAACCGGTTATTTCGCGGAATGGACTGCTTTTTAAACCAAATTACGAAGAGATCTATTTAAATTCATCGAAAAGCCCTTCGAAAAAGCTTTTATGACTATACCGTTTCTAAATGATAGATAAAAAAAAGGCTGTTTTTTGTGTCTTATTTATATTGCGTATTGTTTCGTCGAATATTTATTTCCACGTATATCGTTTCTATTACAATATCTTTTCGCAATTCCTTAAATGTCGTTATGAAGAAATTTTATTGTATTTTCAACAGTTTTTAATAATACATGCCACAAAAGGTTTTCGTCGAAAAATTTTGGGAAATAAGTGTCTTGCTATATTTTATTTTATTTTCTTGGTAAATATTCCTTTATTTTGTGTCATGTTAAAATAGGCCAAAATATATTTACACTTTATATTGTGACATTTTTATAATAATTTGAATATATTCAGTTTGAATTTTCTGTCAATTCGTATGTCTACTTATTTGAATTCAATAAACTTAATAAAAATACAAGTTATTGTTTAATACATCTGATAAGTTTTTTTTAATATTTAATATAGCTGACACTTACATTTATAATATTTAATATAGCTGATACTTTTATTTATAATACTTAATATAGCTGATACTCTTATTTGGAGTTTAATATAGCTGATACTCTTATTTGAAGTTTAATATAGCTGATACTCTTATTTGAAGTTTAATATAGCTGATACTCTTATTTGAAGTTTAATATAGCTGATACTTTTATTTATAATACTTAATATAGCTGATACTTTTATTTATAATACTTAATATAGCTGATACTTTTATTTGAAGTTTAATATAGCTGATACTCCTATTTGAAGTTTAATATAGCTGACAATTTCTTTTACTATTTAATACGGATAAAATTTATTTAAACCGTTAAATTACGCTTATTTAAAATGAGCAATTTTACATGAATGCTCATTTGTTTTTTCAAGGAATATATTAAAGTTCTAAACACTTTATTTTATAAAAAAAAAATATTTTTCAATTGTTGTAATTTTCAAACTTCTTTTTTAATCTCAATTAATTGAGGAAAAATTTTACCAATTTCATAATATTCAAAACTAAAAACGTTTACTTAATACCTTATTCAAGCTCGATATTATCCATCAATAGTATATCATACCTAATATTAATAGTTTCCAATGAGTTATAAATTACCTAGCCTAATACCAAATGGCAGAATAACAAGATTTTCAAGAGGTTTTTGTTGTTTTTTCTCTTGTTTTTTTATTTCCTTTTTACCTCAAAGAAAGAAAAAATCCTTTAGTTCTTAGTACAAATGAAGTTAAATCTGGAAATACTGTTACCACATTAAAGTACTCCACGATGCCGAAGTAAGTTCAGACAAGACATTACGTCCTCTTAAGATAAAGTTAGGCTTTAAGACATTAAAGAGTTTCTGACACATTTCAAAGTATCTGCGGAGATAAGCGAAGTTATTCTGTGGTCTATCGGACACATAAGATGTGAACACGTCACCTTTATCGTCAACTCCTGTAAAAAAAGTTGAAAAAAAGACGGAATTTGGCATTAAAGATAAGATCTGCTACGCTCAAAGGCTCTGTTTTTAAGCAAATAGCTCGTCCTTTTTTTTTAAAGGATGTGCCATAAACAAGCATGTCATGTGCCTTAATGCGCCCCTTGGCACTTTAATGACAATGAACTGAAAGCATGATTTCCCAGTAAATGCAAATCGTTATCACTTTTCACGTGGTTGCAATTCTTTACTGTTTTATTTTGCGACAATGAAAGAAGATTTGGCAATGAATTAAATCTCCAAAGCATTTGTACGTCTTAAGCACTTTAGTTTTTAGTCAAATGAACAAAATGTATTTCCTAATAAATTTAGATTTGAAAGTTTACACCCAAAAATATATTGCAGCCATGCATGTACACATGCACGAAGCTGTTGGAAAGTTATCAGTTGAAAAAAATCGGTATTTGTTGACAAGCAAAAATTCCAATCCAGGGCTGCGCAATAAATTAAATTTACGTAAAAACACACTGAAATCCAACGACTAAGCAGCTTTCTTTTGGGCTTAAATGACATGTGTTTATTTAATATAACGTCCATAAAATTTACATTTCTAGTGCTTTGAACTTTGTGATACTGAAAGGTAAAAATTGTTGTACTACAGCATAAAATATACACTTGCCCTTAAATGAAAATTTTGATAAGCTACCACAATAAAAAATTATGATAAAATTACAAGATTATGACAAAAGGAATATTAGATGCTATACGTTATATACTTAAAGTTCCACTACACCACTGAAAATTTCAACCCCATCGTCAACCAAATAATTAAGGAATTAGAAATTTCCATAAATAAATTTTTACTGCAGTCATTTTATCATCTATTTGTGGCAATGTTGAATCAGATTAATATAAATGCTTCAAAAATACAAAAGACATGATACTCAAAGCTAGAGAGAAAGTGGAAATAACATAATATGCAAATTGTGTACGCCATGCATCACCAAACAATAATATACATACTAAAATTTCAAATATACACTAACCTAACCCATAAATGACTTCTAAAAAACGGATATAAAACGATGTTAAATAGAGTAAGACGTTAATATGCATGAGTCTATGAGTATTTCTCTAGACCACAGAATACTGTCGTTGAATAGGGGACTGTTTTTTTATATGATGCTGTATTCAGGTAAGTATACGCGATAAATGTCAATCGCTAGAAGCCCAGCACCATAACATAAGGTGTCTCAGCACCAAACACAATAACCCTAGCGTCTTTAAAGATAAATTATTTGACATTTGCCATGTTTCAGTCATAACAAGTTCAAAGCAGATTTGATCTTCTCCATTAATTGCTCGTTTATCTCCAATTAAATTCATATTATGAGAGAGCCTACTGGAGTAAGCCATTTTATATCTCTTTTTACAGGCATTGCTTGATCTCAAAGTTCATCATTTTGCTCTGCTTCTCCCGTCGTAAATGAGAGAAGTCATCGCCATAATGCCCACCTTCGTCAATGATTGCCATGTTCCAAATCTATGTTCAAATTATATGGCATTGTAGCTCAATTAATCTCCATGTTTTATTTCAAAAGCGGTTGTTGCATTCCAAATCATACATGCACACAATTCGGATTCTCTAACGGGAATTTATTCTTCATTTATTTTCATGTGATTTCTAGGCTAAAATTTATAATTCATAAATAAATTCTACCTACGTCATAAAATTAGTGAAGTACGACTGCGCTTAATTTGTTAAGTTTGAATTAATAAATCTCAGGAAATTTAAATTTAGATTAATGAATAAATTTCGAGTAATTTAAGTTGGAATTAAATAAAAAAAATTGTGTAAATTCCGAATAAACGATAAGAACACCTACAGACTAACTGCACACTGTAGACTAGGTTGGGATGTCCTAGGGCTTAACAGGTTCCGTTTCCTCGGTAAGCTGTAAATTTCTTCACAGCATGACCCTTGTTCTCCTTGCTCCGTAAAAATCCCACAAACAATACCCTTCTATTCGTGTACTTTCATTAGTTTTACTAATGTAAATATAAACTAAATAATATAAAAATATCTCAGCTGGTATATGAAACGAGCATAGGTCAATGAAATAAACCTGAAGTTTACAGAACTAAAATAATTTAAGACAACAAATTGACAGCGCTATAATTTTTGAATATTAGTTCATATTTTAAAGTATTTTTGCATCATTGTTTGCTTAAGAAATGTGAGAATCTACGAAATCGCAAATATGTTAATAACAAGCAACGTTTCTGATGAATAAATTATTTTTTGTGAAATTGCTAAAGCAATGTAATTTGTAATAAACAAGTTTTTATGATAGCCTGTAAGAAAAACACCACTTGGAGAGGTTCTAAAAATATTGAAGGTAGTTTTGTTTTCGATTGTGCAGATGTGCTCCGCTTTGTAATGAGTGACTGATTTGTGCATTCCCCTAAATGAGACCTTGTACTTATGTTTTTACATAAAAGTATGGGGCTAGTTTATTACAGTACGCTTAAACTCTATAAAAATAACTAACCTATCATGATATTTAGTGTTTAGCCTTGACTTCAGAATTTTTTATAAGACAGGATAAAATTTATTTTATTTTCCTGCATAAACATTATTTATTTTCTTGGATACATTCTTAGGATTATATGTTATTTGTTGTAAGGAAATTTCTATTATCATGACTTTCCGTCTTTTAATAATATTTAATAATTTTTGTGATGAGACTCATAAGCCTATTAAAGAGATCTCTAGAAAAACAACTGCGTAGCAAAAGGAATTATTTTGAAAATAAGATTTAGCAGGAAAGTGGGCGCAAAATTTTTGGCTTACACTGGGAGCTATATTGCGTAAATCCATCTCTGCAAATACATCATACAAAAATAATTGAAGTAATAATGCCTTCAGACATCATTGTAAATTCTTACTTGTAGTTTTTCCATCAAAATTTATTTTTTACATAATGTCCTCCTTTTAGAAAAGATGGGGTTTCTATATGTTTTTTTTATTTAAAGTATTCCAAATTAATTGTATCTATGCAAAATAAGGCCTTGTGGTCCTTTTTCTGGATATATTGTCCGACTATTTTCTTGGATATATTCGTTTAAAACTTTTAGCAACTGCTAACCATAAACTAATTAATTTACTGTAAAATTCTTGTTAAAAAATTCGGGAGTTGAAATAGATTTCACAATGACAGCATTACTAAGTAACAGAACAAGTAAAATACACTGTGTAATATTCTGATCGATGATGACAAAATAAGACTATGGAGGTTGAAATTTAGAAATTAACTTTAATAAAAATTAAATAAAAAATAAAATAATACATAGACGGCCAATCAAAAAAACAGACACACACTCATGATTATAAATATTAATCTGCATAGAAATGTATTAGTTTTGTTATTATTTTTCTCGCTTTTGCCGAATTTGTTTTAAATTTCAGATTAAAGTGTATTAAAAATTTAAGAAGATTGTAATAAAAAACTGGATGGATTTATGGCCTCAAACAGCTGCCCTTATATCAAAGAATGAAGATTTCCTTTAACAACCAGTATTCAACGTCTCATTAACCTGTTTAAGAGAACTAGAAAGTTTATCTATAATTGACATTTGGGAGATCCTTTAAACGAAAGGAAAGTCCAGTTGAAGAGACTACATCATTGCTGAAGTGACTTTTTCTAATAACTAATTCAATACTTGTGTAAAGGAAACATCGCTTGTAACAGGAAAGATTGCAGAGTTCCTATGCTCTCTTCTCCCCATAATGAACGATACTTTTCTACTCAACATAAATTCATTACATTCTATCTCAAATCTACCTCCCCTTTTTAACTTTTTATGTTCCCCTAAAATTGGCCCATTTAATAAACCAGACACACATGCTAGTGAGGATACGGCTGAAGTTTACATCTGGTAAATCTACAGAATAATTCAGAACTCCCAAGCGTGCACTCGAAGTGAGTTAAAAAAAACGCAAGTCTAGCCAGGACTTCGCTCTGACCACTCAGACCAAGAACTGGTGGTGAGAAAGTGCTAGATCAACATAACATCACTAAGATATATCACGGAACTTGAACATCACAGTTACGGTCCAGGAAAAGTTCAGATTGTCGCCCAGTCCAGCTTTATCGCACACCCCAAAAGTTGCTCCCTTGCTAAAGGGTAAGGAAAGAAATGATTTCACTGGATGGTGCAATCACCTTGGCTGGTAACCCTCTACAGCGTCTTTTTTCGCAGGAGAAAAGACTTCCAGCAAGTGAACAGTGTGCGTCTGAAAGTCCCTTACTAAAGGTGGTGTTAAGACCTCTTCCTAAAATTGGCCAAGACAAGGACGCCTTAATATGCAAGTAAAATAATTTCCTTTCCTTCAATTTTCTTTAATTTAAATTAATACACAGTGCCTTCGGCATAATGATTTATTATGTTTTAAAGTAGTATTAAAAATTCCAGGAAAGAAGTAAAAATCCCAGCTTAAACTCAAACAGAAAGATGTTAAGTCAAATAGAAGTAAAACGACTCACTGTGCTGAATATATCACAAAACTTGGTAAAATAACACGATGTTCACAGTTTTGGAAAGCAGTTCAAAAACTATGCCCATTGTGTTATTTTACCAAGTTTTGTGATATGTTAAATCAAGTTGATAATTCTGCAAGAGAGGAATTGATAAATTTATAAATGTCCTAGTTCTTATAAAAATATCCCCCAAGTATAGGTGTTCTATCCTATATACTAAAATTCAGTTGGAAATTTAATAAAATTGGAAGGTAATATTGTGTAACTGTGAAATATTTGCTTTAGAAATTTTGTTTATAATTTATATAATTATTATATAATAAGAAATTTGTTCATCACGTTAAAAGTTTCATCGTTAAATAATCATATTGAATTGATTTTTGTCTGCTTGTATTTCGTTGATTCGAATGGGTTTTAATTGTTTACATTTCGCTTTGTATTATCATTGAATAACAAAATAATTGCCACCACTATTTCAGATCATTGGCCAATCCCTTCAAAAGGGATTTTTAATTAATAATTCTTGTTTTGTTCAGAATGACCATGATAGTCTTGTATACATAAAAAAACAACGAACCAACATAATTAATAATTTTTAAATCATTTCAATTTAAACATACTCTTTAGATTATTTAAGGGTATTAAACTTAAGACATAATTAATTGCTATAAATCTGGAAGGAAAATTCAATAACCAAAAGCTCCATGCAACAACTGTACTTTTGTTCTAATGACCGCCGACCATATTTTTACCGAAACAATAGTTAACAACTAATCAGCTACAACTATAACTATCTGTAAATTTTCATCTAAACCATATGTCATTATTGTCCAAGTTATGTTTTTGTTCAAGCTCGAAGGGTCATAATTTTTTTTTTTTTAAATTGAACGGAGTGCCTCCCATAATACCGCTGATAATGCCATTATTTGACCATGGCCTTTCCTTTAATTACATCTAAATATCCTATTAGTTCTTTCCGTCTTATTCGTTACACTTACTAGCTGCAGTCAGGCATTGCTTCTTTTGATAATTATATGCTCTTAAATTACACGTTTAAAAAATTGCAAATAACGCTTTTGATATTGAAACTCAGCTTCAGTGTTCTATGGATTCTTTATTATTATTATTATTATTAACAAAGGCGATTAGTTGACGGAATGCAGGAGAAGATAAATCAGGTCAGAAACAGAAAAACTAAATAGGTATAAGGGTATGGAAGGAAAGAACCGATTACACTAAATTACATTCTATAAAAAAGATATCAAAACGTTTAAATTTGTCAAGAAATTGCTCATTTTTGAACAACCGGTTCGGAAATTTAAAGCCCTATTGCGGCAATGAATGTTCATTTCATCAATTATTTGGGTTTTAAGTTGAAAGGACAGCAAGGATCATACTGCAGCGGAGCTCAGTTTTCTGAGGAATTCGAACCTCTTAAAGACTAGAGAACCAACCCCTGGACTTCGGTAAGCTTCTTTGTTTTTGGGGAGAATAGTTGGGACTCGAACCAAGGTGAACGATACTCTAGGCTGACGCTTTACTACTAAACCACCACAGGGCCAGAGACAATTAAAGATACTTATAATATTTATTTTGCAAAAATGCGCCTGCATACATTTAATTTCCCTCACATCATATTAACTATTTTTAAAACAATGACAAATAATGGTAAAATACTTAAGCGGGAAACGATAAAGGACGAACAAAGTTGGAAAGAGTTCAAACTGAATTAAAATTTTCCGGCTGGATGAACCTCTTTCTCAACACAGATTGCTTTCCCATCAGAGCTCTTAGTTTTTCGTCGTGAATTAATGGATGATTTTCAAGTCTGAAATATATGCAAAAGTGCATAAGTCTCAAACAAACGCATACCACAAAGTAAAGTCCTTTGAATAAACGACTTCGCTCATCGAGTAGACTTCTTCGGCGGTCACATTTTCAGTCCTTTGTGACTGCCTACTTCGAGTGTCGCCTTGCATAACAATCAGCAAACGCTGACTTTACCACAGCGTTCGTAACACGTTTCGACAGTGAATGTCATTGGTTATCCGGAAGGCAGTCGTTCATTTTCAGTCTTTTGTGACTGCCTACTTCGAATGTTGCCTTGCATAAAA
>QLNU02015003.1:167552061-167569946 GCA_006491805.2 Dysdera silvatica
TGTTTAGCTGTAACCTGGTTCTCCATTGTTTCATGCTGCTCTGTAGGAATCGGATGATTGAGGGATGCACTTTGTATATGCTGAGTATTTCAAGGAGCCACGAGTGCGGAACAGAGTCGAAAGCCTTCTTGTAGTCTATGTATGCGGTGTTGAGTTTTCGCTTTTGTTTTCTTGCTTGTTCCAGGATAACTGAGTCGATGGTAAGCTGCTCTTTACATCCCAGAGTCCCTTTCTGGCATCCCTTTTGTTCTTCCGTCATTAAGTTGTTGCTTTCGCTGTGCCGGCTTATTTTTTCAGAGATGCACCCCGTGAGTATCTTGTACAGGGTGTTAAGGCACGTAATGGGTCGGTATTTCGCTGGGTTACTGGTATCCTGGTCCTTCGGTAGGAGGTAAGTTATTCCCTTGCAGAGGAATTCAGGCATTTTGCTGGGGTCTTCAATTATCGCCGTAAGTTCCTTGGCTAATGGGCCATGGGCGCTGGTAAATTTCTTGTACCAGAAGTTGTGTATGCCGTCAATACCGGGTGCTTTCCAGTTGTGCGTACGTTGGATTACCTGCTGGAGTTCCTCTATCGTGATGCCCGTGTACTCCATCTCCTCTATTCCTCTCGTAGCCTCCATTTCTTGCTGAATCCAGGGGGCGCTTTTGTGCTGTACTTCATTGGACCATAGTGTCTTCCAGAAGGTCTCTATTTCTGCTGGCTTTGGGGCTTCGTACTTGTCTTTGTTCGCTGGGGTCTCTCGAAGCTTCCTGTAGAAGGCCTTCTGGTTTGCTTGGAATTGCATGTTCTGTTGTTTTCTGTTGGTATAGTCTTTGTATCTTCGGAGTCTTCTGGCGTATACACCCAGTTTTTGTTTGAGGGTATCCAGATATTCGCTGATGTGTTTATTGGGCTCTTCGTGTCTTGTATGAATCCTATTTCTCTTAAGGGCCATCTTCACTTTCCTCACTAATTTCTTACTCCTATTTCCCTGCATGTACTGGGTTATTCGCCCTATGCTGCTGCGGAGCTCTTCTATTCTTTTTTGCAGTCTCACTTGCCATGGTGGTTGGGCTTTGTTTCCTCTGTTACTTCGGCCTTCGTTCCTTACTTCGTACCCATTGGCGCGTGATGCCGCTACTGCTGCACAGTATATGGCGGTGTGTATTTCCTGTAGGGAGTTGTGTTTCTGTAGGTGTATATATATATATATATATAAAAGTTTTCCTCGCCCATTCTTGGCGGAAACAGGCTTTGGGACGGGCAGAGCGCCATGTTCCCAAGCCTCTTTTTACATCACTTCTTAATGTGCCATGTCTAGAAACTTCCTGACAATGTGACACGTGTTTAGGATTGTGGCTTTTTGTATTTCAATGTAGGTGTTTGGGTCAATGTTGAGTATCTCCAAATTCGTCGCAAGCGTTTTTGGTACTATCCCTGTTGCTGAGATGACTAACGGGATGATGAAGATCTTTTCCATACCCCATATATCTCGTACTTCATGTCTGAGATCTTGGTACTTGGTGATTTTCGTTGTGTAGGTTGTCTGTATGTTATTGGTGTTGGGTACTGCTATGTCGATTAAGTACGTGGTCTTATTCGATTTATCGACGAGGGTTATGTCAGGACGGTTATGTGGGACTGTCTTGTCTGTTATGATTGCTCTATCCCAGTAAAGCTTGTGTGTTTCGTTCTCATGCACGGTCTCTGGCTCATATTTGTAGTACGGGCATTTTTCTGTCAGAAAGCCAGCATTCGCTGCCAATTTCTGGTGGACTATTTTCGCTACTTGATCGTGTCTATGTTTGTAGTCTGACTGCGCAAGGATCTTGCATCCTGCCATCACGTGTTGGATTGTCTCCGATGCCGCATGACAGTGTCTGCATTTGTCGCTTTCTATGTCTTTTCTCTGGATGAATTTCTGATTGTTCCTTGTTGCGATCACTTGGTCTTGGATGGCTAGCATGAATCCTTCTGTCTCTGGCTGGAGAGTGCCTTTGGCCAGCCAAGAATTTGATGCCTTTTTGTCAACGTGTGGTTGTTGCAGGTCATTGTAGTGCCTGCCATGTAATGGTTTTCCGGCCCAAGTTCTCAGTTTCTGTTCGTTGGCTGTTTCGAGGACACGCTCTTCGGTACTACACAGGTTTAGTGGCGTGTAATTTGCATCTGCTTGTATTATGGCTTGGATGAGTGGCGATCGGGGACTCTTCAACTGGAAGTATTGCCTCATGCTCTGGATCTGCTTGTCATGTAAGTCTTTGAGGTCCGCTTGTCCGCGTCCTCCTTCTTCCCGGGGTAGTGTTTGCCGTTCAATTGCCGTTGCAGGGTGTAGTTGTCCGGCTCTTCTCTGGATGGTTCTCATTTTCCGCTGGAGTTGTTCTAGTTCAGTGTTGGACCATTTGATGATCCCGAAGGAGTAGGTGAGCACTGGTACCGCATATGCGTTAATTGCTTGCGTGGTGTTCTTCCCGCTCAGTTTCGTCTTCACAATGCTTCTAAGTCTTTCTTGGAATGCTTGCGTGAGCTGGACTTTGACTTTCTTGTGCTCCTGCTGCCGTTTTTGCATTATCCCTAGGTATTTGTAGGTTTCGCCCTCGTCCAAGGTCTTCAGTAGTCTCCCGTCTTCGAGTTCGATGCCTGGTAAATCTTCTTTGCTATTCTTCTGTATTTTGCACTTATCGAGGCCGAATTCCATTCCTATGTCCTTGGAGAATGTCTCTGTTATACTGATGAGTTGTCGGAGTTGGGTGATTGTTGGCGCGTATAGCTTGATGTCATCTACGTACATGAGGTGGGAGACTTTATGTAGGTTTCTCTTGTCTTTCTTCAGCATGTATCCGTATTTACTTGTGTTCAGCATCCTTGACAAGGGGTTTAACGCCAAGCAGAACCACTGGGGGCTTAGTGCGTCTCCTTGAAAGATTCCGCGGCGGATGGGGATCTCGGCCGTTTCTATTTTACTGTCTGGCGTGTTTAGCTGTAACCTATATATATATATATATACACCAAAGCTAAAGAAAGTATATATAGAAATAACACGCAAATTACTTGTAATGATTTATAGTACGATAATACATACAGTACTTATTTAAATAAATATAATACTATCTGTAGGCATCCATATGTGCCAAATATGTGATTGCTAGAGTATAATTATTTCATAGAATGCACCAGTACAAATTACCATACACTTCCAGCGTCTGTAATATAATGTAAGTTACATTTTCATATTTTTGACATTACCAGTTCAAAGCAGATTTCAGATGGCCCATCAATTGCTCATTTATCTCTAATTAGTTTCATATTATTAACGAAAGAAGGAATAAAAATAAGAATAGAACATAATCATACGAATAGAAAACGGACCAAACAAGGCGATGAAACAATAGGGTATTTCGCTTTACATCCTTTATTCAACATTGTTCGGGCCTTCCTCATTTCTTCCCTCGGTCTTACCCATTTTCAGTGAGAAAAATCGATGCCATTGTTCTCATCTTCGTAAACGATTGTTATGTTTCGAAATTAACTCTCAGACTCTACACCATATTTTTTCAATTCATCTCCTTAGCTAGTTTATTTGACAAATATTTGTATAATAGACCATAAGTGCGCTTCGATACAGATTCCTAAAAAAAGAGTATATCTCTATATACACTCTATAACAAAAAAATCAATGTACCAAGAAAGAGTTGTCCGATTGTAATGAAATTTCGTATGTAAAGATATTTTGACCGAACATGCAAATGATTAAAATTTGGTGTCCAATGAATGAATAGCGGGAACTCCAGCGCATCGGAACTGCGCATTCAGCAGGTGTATATAAGGAGCGATTCTCAATATGTGGTCAAAATTTCTGTTGCATTTTGACTGCGGATATCTTACGTCGACTGTAACAATGCCTCGCCGAAAGATTCGTGCTCATTACGAGCATATGTCAGAGTTTGAAAGAGGTCGTGCTATCGGATTGAAAGAGGCTGGTTGGACGAATCGAAGAATCGCTGGACATGTGGGTCGAAGCGATGCGGCGATTGGACGGTGCTGGCAAGAGTGGGTCAACAACGGCAGATGTCAGCGTCGGGACGGCAGCGGTCGACCTAGGGCCACAACAGAACGGGAAGACAGAGCGATTGTCAGAGCAGCTGTCACAGCACCGGATTCGTCGTTATCAACTATCCAACGTGTGGCCCGCACACATGTGTCCAACATGACCCTCTGCAGATGACTGAGAGAGCGGAATTTACGCTCGCGCCGACCGTTACGCCGCTTACCTCTCACGCCTTTACACCGTCAAGTCCGATTACAGTGGTGCCGGGCTCGATCAACTTGGAACTGCGCTGACTGGGGACGTATAATCTAGAATGTATAGAAATATTATAGAATGACACCAAGGTTTCTACTAATTTTACTACATAAAGCTTGAATGTGAGAATTCCATTTAAGATTTGAGTATAATATTTCACCAAGAAATTTAGTTTCTGTGGAAAAGGATATTTGGTCATTATTGATATTAATGTGAAGCTGATCAATATTAATATTATGTGTGAGCAGAAAAAGAATATTTTTGTTTTTGGTATTACGGGTGAGATAATTCCATTTAAAGAAGTTAGTAAGAAGTTCAATGTTTACATTTATTGTATGAATTAAATTATTAATACCATTATCCATTAAAAAAAAGCACTAGTGTCATTGGCAAAATAAGTCAATTTAAAACGAGTGGGTAAGAAAAAGATATCATCAATATGAAAAATAAATAAAAGAGGCCCAAGAATTCATCTCTGGGGAAAACCATATGAATTGGTTTTGAGTGAGGAGCGGTCACCACCGACTCCCACGAACTGCTGGCTACCAATCAAATAGCTCCGCAAGAGCTCATTTGTGATACCACGAATTCTAGCCAAATGGAGCTTATTGTGCCTTATTGTATCAAAAGCTCTGGACAGATCAAAAATCACTCCAACTGTGGATTGTTTTGTGTCAATGGAAGAATAGATATAGTCAGTTACCGAGAGGAGAGCTTGTTCAGTTGATGTATTTCTGGAAAAGCCGACTTGATTTTTATTGATAATGGTTTGCAATTGAAAAAATTGTAAATTCTTATATAGAGAAAATTTTCAAATATTTTATTAAAATAGAAATGGGCCTGTAATTTGAAATATCTGATTTTGAACCGTTTTTAAAAATCGGAATTACAGAAACAATCTTAGATTCCAGAGGAATAAAACCAGTAGAAAATACTAAATTATAAATATGAAGTAAAGGAACTTCAATAGTCTCTGATACAAATTTAATAACAGTTGTGTGTATCTGATCATGTCCATGTCCCCTATTCTGGTCCAAACTCCGAATAAGTTCATCAATATCATATAAAAAGAATGAATTACTGAGGTTATGATCATGACAATTATCCTTATAATCGTATGAACTCATTAACTGGCTATTAACTCTTTGATTGAGAGAAGTTAATAAAGTAATCATTAAAACCACAGTCATCTGTTTCTCATCAGAAAACAACCCACTATTAGTGTGTAGTGAGTCAATGGGGTTAGAAATTTTTTGTCTACGTACCAGAAGTTCGTTAATTTTAACACAAGTTTTCTTTTGATTAGAATTTTAAAAAATTGATTTAAATAATGTCTTTTAGCAAGTTTTAATTTTTTATTGAGTTTATTGCGAAAAGTAAAAAATATCGGTAGATGTTCAGGAAGTTTAGATTTAAGGAAATTAGAGAAAAGTTTATTTTTAATATTGATCTCTTTCTCAATAGCAACTTGGTAATCGATTGTTTTCTTAGGCTCTTAATCTTCACAAATTGTGTCAGGAAAATGAGTCAAATAAAGTGGTTTAAAAATTTATCAACTTATATGCACAACTTTTGATTGATGCATTCGGTGCAAAGAATTTAGGATATTACATTGGTACATTTGAAATTAAAAAAAAACACTAACTTATAATTACGCTAGAAACGGAAGAGAGGGAGCAGAAAACCGTAGATCATCAAAAAATTCTCCTCCAAATATGTGACGTCATACATAAGCAATATTTTACAGTATAGTTTCGTCACATATCGGCATTCCAGGTTTCGCTTTGTTTTACAGATTTGATAAATGGTAGCACATGAGTTTTGATTTCATTTGACATTTAACACTGGTTTTTAATTTGAGGATATAAACCAACATAGGCAAATACAAAGTTTAACGAATTCAAAACTAGTATACTGCTTCTCATAAATTTGTAAAACAATAAAAAATCGAATGCACATAATGGAGGCAACTAAACTGCAAAATGCGATTAATGAGGCGATTGTTTTTGCTTCATAGTATAAGTACAGCTGAGATCGTTTTGAGTCAAGTCATAGAGTTTTTAATGAGCTCAGAATCTACTGATTATTTACAAATTTATATTTAAAAATATATTAATGCCATCATCTGCTTACCTCTCACGCCTTTGCACCGTCAAGTCCGATTACAGTGGTGCCGGGCTGGATCAACTTGGAACTGCGCTGACTGGGGACGTATAGTCTTTAGTGACGAGTCCCGTTTCCAACTGTGTCCTGACGACAACCGCAGACGTGTCTGGAGACGTCCAGGGCAGCGTGGGGATCCTGCCCTTACTATCGCACGCCACACATGCCCACAACAGGGTGTTATAGTCTGGGATGCCATCTCCTTTGATAGCCGGACCCCTTTGGTGGTCATTTCTGGCACACTTACAGCACAGCGGTACGTAGACGACATTCTACGACCGGTTGTGTTACCGTTCCTTTTGCGACACCCTGGACTTACGTTTCAACAAGACAATGTCCGGCCGCACACGGTACGTGTTGCTATGAATTGTCTTCAAGCTTGCCCAACACTTCCTTGGCAAGCTAGGTCTCCTGATCTCTCTCCCATAGAGCACATTTGGGACGCTATGGGAAGGCGATTGCAACCATCCCGGAATGTTGACGATTTAGCCCGACAGTTGGAGACAATTTGGCAAGAAATTCCGCAGGACACCATCCGGGATCTTTATCAGTCTATGCCACGCCGGGTGACAGCTTGCATCCAGGCCAGAGGTGGACCAACGCCTTATTGACTTCCTCCCTTTGTAACGGTCAAACTCTCCAATAAATCATTCTAGTGTTCTGAAATTTTAAATATTTCTTTTTCTATGTACGTTCACATTCACCAATTCTTATCGAAATCGGACAACCCCTTCTTGGTGCGTCGATTTTTTTTTGTTATAGAGTGTATTTGCATAAGTTAAAATTTTTATTTGTAAATGTTAAAGTGTTTATTTCTTTTATAAATGTTTTGTACATTATAAAATCAGGGAGCAATTAGTAAATGGTTTGGTTCGTTGATTTTAATTAATTAATAAGCTTTTATACACTTTCTGTTACACTTTAATCTTACTAACGCAAACTAAATAAAATGGCTATAAAACTGTAAGTGGAAATCTGCAATGATTAATGAGGAAATCGGTATGAGGTAGAATACCAAAACTATTAAGGTAGCAAACTTCGCCAGCGATACATTTTTTAAATAACAATGCTAATGATAATAATTTTAAGTAATATCAATAATAATAATTGTAAATGTAAAGTAATATATAAGTAAAGTATGTAAAAGTAAATGTAAAGTAATATGTAAGTAAAGTATGTAAAAGTAAATGTAAAGTAATATGTAAGTAAAGTAAATGTAAAGTAATATGTAAGTAAAGTAAATGTAAAGTAATATGTAAGTAAAGTATGTGACAGTAAATGTAAAGTAATATGTAAGTAAAGTATGTGACAGTAAATGTAAAGTAAAATATGTGAAAGTAAATGTAAAGTAAAGTATGTGAAAGTAAATGTAAAGTAAATATTGTAAGTTGTAAAGACTTAATATTTTCATTTGGATTTGAGTTTTTTATTAAAACATAACTAGAATAACAGACTATCTCCAAACCATCATCGACCATTGTATTACGAATATAAGCGATCCACACTGTGGAATTTTATCATACCATGTAAGCGATCATCTCCCAGTGTTCTCTTTTATTAGAATTTCACAAAAAATTGAGAAAAATTCCAACCACATTTCTGATATTAGCGACTTCTCTGAACATAATCTAATTGAATTCAAAAATAAATTGATTACTGAAAATTGGACAAACATACTTTCATCTAATAATGCTACCTGGGCTTACGGTTATTTTATTGGCAAATTTAAAGAACACTATGAAAATTCACTACCACTAAAAAGGATTTCACGTAGCAAGATAATTAGAAAACTCTGATTAGCAAGCACCATCCTCAGAGAGATAAAAATAAAGAACAAGCTATTTCACAAATTCTTAAAAACAAATCCACTAACAAATACAATTTTTCAAGACTTTCCGCAATACTCTAAACAAAAAAAGATCAAACTAGACAAAAAATCTTATCTGTACAATTTCTGTGAATCCTCTGATAGTAGAACAACATGGTCAAAAATCAACGAATTAATGAGAAGACAGAGATCGCGTGGTAATTCAGAAATTAAAATAACAACTTCAAACCGTACATTAACAAATACTAAGCAAATTTGTAACGTCTTTAATGATTACTTTGTTAATTATCCCCTCTTCATTACCTAACACTAGTCCAAATAACAATGTATTCAATTATAGCCACAATGACTATAGCATTTCAAACTCATTGTATCTTCATGAAATAATACATTGAAACATATAATGCTATTATTAGTTTAATATCAACAAAGGGCCAGGACCTGATAACATTCATCTCATCGCTGTCAAATATGTTGCCAATATAATACACACTCCTCTCACCCATATTTTAAATCTTATTTTCCGCCACGGAGATATCCTCCATTTTAAAACTTCTCAAATTATCCTAATATTCAAAAAAGTCATAAATCTGATATTTCCAACTATCAACCTATTTGAATCCTCTTAGTTCTTATGAAAATATTTGAGAAATTACTACACAATAGATTACACAAATTTTTTGAGACCAACAATTCATGACAATTAATTCGGCCTCAGGAAAAATAGATCAACTGAACATGCTGTTTTGACAGCTACTAACTTAATTTATACATCTCTAAATCAAAAGGAGACTGTTACGGAAGTATTTTTTGACTTGTTCAAGGCATTTGACACAATAAATCATGATAAATTAATCCAAATCCTTTTCAATGCTGGAGTTAGAGGTAACCAAATTGATTTATTTAAAACAAATTACACACAAACGCAGTTTAATTTGAGCAGGAGAGACATTTTACAATTGTTTCGGTGGAAAATCAAGCGTCCACCATCGTCAGAAAATTCGTCCAAACTGATTTGTTGCCACTAAATCAAAAACCAAAAAAGTGAAAAAGGCGAAACAGGTAACATAACAAAAAGCCTGATTTGTGTCGCCATCTATTGTGCAGAATGCTAAGTAAAAGGAAAAGGAACAATTATTGTTGGAAGAAGAAATTATGTTGATTGAAAGAGAGGTTTGTAATAAGAGGGGGGAAAAATTGTTCTCAACCGGCTCGTTGACTATTGTACAGGAATTACTGAAGATATGAAAGGCCTCGAAAAAATTTAGATCTGAGGGTGAACGGACTTTTTCAATTTTTCATGCGGTTAACGTCGTTGTCCTCCAGTACTTATTATTATTATTAGAATTTCTACTTTCTTCTCAATTTCTCAAACAATGTAACTGGATTTTTCTTGATTTCATTTCGATGGGAACAATGCCCACAAGAAGTTGCATTACAGCAATAGGAGTGGTTCTAACTGCTCCAGTGATGAGCCGCAGCGCCTGATTCTCTAAAACTGAAGTTCTTGTATTATGCCTTGCGCGGCCGAGACCAGGATTTTATTACTAAAAATTGCTAAAAATTCTCGCTGATAGCTAAAAATTAGTTTTATAAACATCTTACAAGTTGCAGTCAGAGTACTCCGAGCGCATCACCAAGTCGCACCTACCAGCCTTTTTAATATAGGCATTCTTTTTTCCTTACTTAACCCCACAAATCTCTTTATGTACTTACATGAAAATTTATTCTATGTCACTGTTGGAGCTATGGGCCAATTCATTACATTTGTTCTATGTGTGATTATATTTAACATGTCACTTTATGTTATTACTTTATAAAACTTACTCTCGGGCAGTGTTGGCTCTGTCAAACCCTCATCTTTATCCATTACTGCCCGGGTGGTTATCACTATGATTTTATTATGTTATCAATGATATTTCAATATTTGTCCCACCATAAATATCACTTCTTGTTATATTATTGTCATTTACTAACCACCCGAAATAAAGTTGATAAAAAAAAATATTAATATTATTAGTAATAATTGTAAATAATAATAATATTATTAATAATAATTGTAAATATTAATAAATAATTGTAAATATTAATAATAATTGCAAATATTAATTGTAAAAATAATAATAGTAAATATTAATAATAATTGTAATAATAATATATTAATAATAATAAATAATATTTAATAATGATTATAAATAATAATAATATTAACAATATTATAACAATTGTAAATAATAATAATTGTAAATAATAATAATTTACAATTCTTTGTTAGCATTATTATAATTTGTTTGTTAGTATTATTTATCACATTATTATTTGCTTAAGAAATGCGAAGATCCATAAAATCGTAAATACGTAAAGGGCAAGTGAGGTTTCGGATTTTTGTTGTGAAATTGTATAAAGCATTACAATTTCGAATAGACTTTATTATGATAGCCGTTTAGGAAAACAACGTTTTGGGAGGTTCTGTAAATAGTAAAGGCATAAATTTAGTTTTTGATGTTGCAGATATTTCAAATGAAAGCGGATTTATTCGTATCTTGCAATGAGACCTCACATATTATTATGGTTAAGGTATGGAGCTAGTTCATTAAAGTGTGCACTTAAGCTTTATGAAATAATCTAATACAATCAAACCTCGTTAAGACAGACATCAAGGGAACAAAAAGTGCCCTGCGGTGGCGCAGTGTGGTAACGCGTTCTCCTATTGCGCGGCTAATCCGGGTTCGACTCCCAGCAGTGCAAAAAGAACGCTTACTCAGAGATCTCATAAAGATCGCACTGCTCACTGTAGTCCGGGGTTTGGTTCCCTAGGCCTTAAGAGGTTCGGATTCCTCGGAAAACAGTAGGTCCCGGCGCAGCATGACCACTGTAGTCTTTGAGCCGTAAAACCAAAAAGAAAGCGAAAGGGAACAAAAAATATGTTCGTATAAACAGTAATCAGTATTACCCGTAAAGTAAGGGGGTTGTATTACTAAGTTATTTATCCTATTTCTTGTTGCCATATACACATTTGGATATTATATGTATATATGTTATTTATATATTATTATATTTTAGCAGTATTATTATTTTATTATAGTACACACGTTTCGCAACAAATTCAATAGTTTACACGTACCTTTGTGGACTCCCACAATAGAAACACCATGTTCACTTCGCAGGCTTTCTTAACTGTTGCCACTTAGAAACGCAAGGAAAGGAAACTTAAGTTTAATTCCTAAAATTGGCAAAATGCCAAATGGTTTCTTTTTACACGAGTTCGTGATTTTACTTTCCGTATCTGGCAACAAAAATATTATATAATTATATTACTTTTTATATTTGGCAACAGCAAGTGTAATTGTTTTCTGAAATGTAAAATAAAATCAGTCTTCTCACCTTACCATCGACGTGTGCACACGCCAGAGGCTCCACCAAAAAGGCGTACAAAATTCTTTTAACTTTGCATTGTAATTTAATTATCTTCTGGCTCGTATTAATGTAAAACCTAAACATTTAAAGCTTTTAATAAATATTATTTAAATCCTATGGACTATTTTGCATTTCGTCAACACCGTATATCCACACCCTTAACGCGGATATAATGTGTTACATGAATCTGAGGAATCCTTGGTTTACTATATGTACATATTATCGTTTTGTGAATATTCATTTCTTACGGATTACATACTGTGCCAAGAAGAAATTTTAAATTATGGTACTTCACTTAAAAATCCAGTAATCGCATATTACTTTCGCTTTCTGTTAGCACAATATCGCTAAAACCCATCAAACTTATCCAGTTTACAATGAAGTCCCAGAAACTGCCGCTTGCTTCACACACACAGAACGACGCACAGTTTGAAACGCAGTGAAAGCCTTCATCACACTAACAGGATTTTCGTTTGAAGTGACAGATGTCTCAGGGCTTTCATCAGCACCCGAAAAATAGTGATTATTTTCTGACAAGGGTTTTACTGTGTTGTTAATGGCTTCAATTATTTCGGCATCCCTTGAAACACAACACGCCATGATGTCGTCGTCCATTCAGATATATTCATCAAATGTAACGAATGTAACGCAATGTAATGAATGGAGAAGAAGATTACAAGCTCATGCATGAGTTATACCGAATTCAACAATCTCTTCCTTTATAATGTCATCGTTTAAATAATTTCTAGCAAATTTATGACAACAGAAAATATTTTTCAGTTCTTATTGCATATACACATTAATAGAAAATGTTCGTTATGCAATTGTACAAAATGTCGCCACTTTCGTGCGTTTAGTCTGGCAGCTACAGTTTGTTGAAATTATCAATGAAAAGCTCTGAGCTTATAAAGGGCGTTTCGTTCGTATTAAGCGGAGGAAATTTTTCGAGGGCAATTGATTATTAGTTCGTCGTAAACGATATTTCGTCTTAATCGTGTTCGTGTTGAAGGAAAGAATAACATGCGAATTTTTATCAAACATCTCGATTGTTATAAGTTCGTAGATGACTCGATTATTGACTAAATTGCAAATCTTAGTCAATCGCGATTCTTTCGATTGTAAGAACATTCCATAATCGCGCCTCACTAGTTTCGAAGTTAGATGATGGCTACAAAATAATTTGCGTCGCTGCCTATATAACCATTGCGCTGCCGGCATAAAGTGTATTAACTTATCATTTATCAGGCTAGTTGACTTGTTTGTTTTGTGGTTTTACGGCTCAAAGACTACAATGGTCATGCTGCGCCGGGACCTACTGTTTTCCGAGGAATCCGAACCTCTTATGGCCTAGGGAACCAAACCCCGGACTACAGTGAGCAGTGCGATCTTTTTATGAGATCTCTGAGTAAGCGTTCAGGCTAGTTGAAATACTTAGAAAGCATTGTTGGATATTAAATAATATAGTGCGAAAAAGAGATCTCAAGGATTCACGTCCTTTGAAGTTCTCGATAGAGAAGGACTGTTGAATTTTAATGAGAAATATCTTAAACATGGATATGATGCAATCGGAGAGATGAGCTCTTTTGGAATTTTAAGTACCTCATTTTTCTGATTGCATCATACTCGTTAAAATATTCGATTTATGACGTCAGTAATAAAAAAAGAAACCTAGAACAATGCGGACATCTAAAAAAAAAATATAAGAAGTTCATAAAAAAGGATCTCAATTAGTCGTTTTAGAACAAAGGTTCTTAACCTGTGGTGCGCATGTTTTGAGGGGCCCGCAAGATTCTTACAAGAGGTCCGCAAAGGCTTGAAAAAATCTGAAATTGATGTCGCGCTTACTTTGAAAATTAATATACTTCAATTGAATAACTTTGAAAATTAATATACTCCAGTTGAATAACTTTGAAAATTAATATACTCTAGTTGAATAACTGTTGAATAACTTTGAAAATTAATATACTCCAGTTGAATAACTTTGAAAATTAATATACTCCAGTTGAATAACTTTGAAAATTAATATACTCCAGTTGAATAATGTTAAAAATTAATATACTCCAGTTGAATAGATCCAGTCAGGAATACTACGGGATGTTTCTCCTCCATCATCTCAACGTCAACTACCTCGTCATAATGTTATTTTGTTTCACAGTGAACTAGCTAGAGGTGTATACACCAAAACCCCCGTAATCGCCTTTTCTTACTTCATTTCTTCAGATATCCTTGATGAAATCTGTCTTTGTACAAACAATGAGGAGGAGGAATTCTCAAGAAAACGGAAAGTGTGGATTGACGTGGAATAAAGAGAACAAAATGTCTATTTCGGTTTTCTTCTTGCAGGCGTTGAGAAAAATTAGATGCTCCTATAAGAGAGTTGTTTGGGCAAGAATCAAATCCTAATTATTGTTCTGCATTTTTCATTGCTCGCTTTGAGCATATTCGACGTTTTATACGTTTCAATGATAAACGAACCAGGACATTCCGTCAAGAGAATGATAAACTTCCAGCATTCAGATATATTTGTAATGATTTTATTTCAAACTGTAAAAAAATCATGCTCCAAGTGAACAATTGATGAGCAATTGATTCATTTTCGTCAATGGCCTATACTAAAATTGCATATACCATTGATGGGCAAATATGTATTAAAAAGGAAGTCAATGTCTCAACCTCAAAAAAATGTGGGTTTTAAAGCAGTTGATGACATGACTTGATATATTCCATTGTTAACGGTGGCAGAAATATAGCGATGGATAACTTATTTACATGTGTGATATAAGCTGATCAATTGCTAAAAAATCGCTTAATATTAGTTAGGACACTTCGGAAAAATAAGAAATTTCTGAGTGCATGAAATTACTGAGAAACAGAAATCTACATTCGAGTATCTTTGGTTTTACTAATGATCTCACAATAGCGATCAATGAAGTAAAACAAAAGATAATAATAAGTGTGTAATTTTGTTAAGTTCGATGTTTCATACTAATGCTGTTCAAGAAGGAATGTAATCTAAACCTGATATTGTTTTGCACTATAATGCAACCAAGTCAGTCGTAGACGCATGTGTTCAGTTAACTTCTAATCACAGCTGCAAAAGACAAACTAGACGATGACCAATGATTCTTTTTCTCAACATGCTGGATATTGTAGCAATCAATGGAAATATTTTATTTCTAATGTAGTACCAAACATCATATTCATGTAAGTCACGTAAGAAGGTTATTTTTAAAAGAGCTAGTGCAACTACTGATGCGGCCTTACATACTGACGAGAAACAGCTGTTACGCTTTATTATATATTATCAGTCAGGTAAGCTATGATGATGTGTGCTATAAATTTCAAAACATCGAAATCGAGCGTAAAATGTTCATAGTAAAAGAAAACGATGTAAAATTTACCCTAAAAAAATGCATAAAAAAACTTCTGTAATCTGTTGAAACTGCTGAAAATTTATTTGCGAAGAATTAATTGTGTGCGAAAATTGTTTGAAAACTTAAAGCTTTGAAAAGATTCATATTAGTTTGGTACACATTATAAAATCAAAATTATGATTCTATTAAAAAAAAATGGAAAAATTTTATTTTCATTAACAAAATATGATTATTTGATATACTTCCATATTTCACCACTTCTTTATGAAAACATATAGTAGAAATTCAATTTTTCCATTTATATTGAATTGGGGTCAAATTGACCCCAGTCGTGCATTTGTGTGTGTGCGTTTTGGATCGTGCATCAGAGGTTTAATAATACTTTACTTTTACAACAATTTCGCAAGAGTAATAACGCACATTCCTCCATGTTTATACTTACATTCTCGTACATACGTATACAGCTCTTTTATGTATTCATATTCCGCATCATGTATTATTACTTTAATGTATAAAGTAAGTTAAGTAATAATACGTGACTCTAATCTACTCGTGACTTCCATAAGTAAAAAAGTAAAATAAAATATGAAAATATATGTAATTGAAAGGAACAAAACAACCTTCAGACGATTCCAAACATCCAAGGACTTCTCCAGATTATTTAATAACCAGATTTTTTACATTTTTTTACGTAATTGCAAATTATTTATTTTAATTTTCTTTGATAATCCTTTCCTAAATTTTGATCTCGAGTAGTTAATAAAGTCAAGAACGATTTCTGTTTCTGATTTAAAAAATTCAGGAAGAGGAAATAGTAGAAACTTTTGGAAGTACGGTTGAAGTTATATCATTCCTAAATGTATTTTCTATCGGTAAGAGTATCGATATAAAAATGTTTATCGATTGATGGCAACAAAGGGAAAAAAGAACTGAATATATGGAAATGTATTTTTGGACTCAAAAAACATGAATGCATCAATACTGAAAAGGACCTCTAAAACATGACTAAAACTTGTTTCGGAGGCAGATGGCTTCGTGGTTTTTTCACTATGCGGATGTTTTTAGAAATTTCAACCTATAAAAGCAGAATAATAGTAAAAATGTTGTATCAGTATTACAGGTGCTATATCCTTACGACACTACTTAATTTCCGTAAAATATATCGCTGGAAATGTCTTTAACTTGCCTTATTTCACTGGCGTACGCGGGGATGTTGGTGGACGTTACAGATGCAGTTGCAATGAAATTTTGTATATTTAACATAGGAATATGTGAGTTGTAGCTCTGTAACCCCCCATTGAGCCTACAGCCCCCCCTTATGAACTTCCTGCATACGCCTATGCCTTATTGGAAAATATGTAGGCGATAAATAATACTTTTATATGTATTTATAAGAGATTACATTAGTTGTTACTTACGTTTTCAGTATTTTAAAATAATCAATCTCAAATTTGAAATATAAAATAGAAATCGTATTTCATATTGAAATATATCGAAACCAAGCTTATTAAAATTGTAGTATAAAATATTTATATATACATTTTATACTGCAACTATTTATATTATATGGTCGTAGACAATATAGAGAATTTGCATTCAAAATAGAAAAGTCCAGGTTTGGAGTATCATAAAAACTCAAAATTTCTTCAGAGTTGAATAAAAAGATGAAGTTTTATGAAGGAACAAAATTGCTCTAACGTATAATTAGGATATCCATATCCAACTACATTAGCATAATATAGTTATAAATGATATAGTTATGCTAAGTATACTAATTCTAACCCACCCTCGAATTACTATTATATTTAGAATGTAACGAGAAAATACCTTTATTTTTCTAAAACTGATAGAAAGGACGTTAAAATTGCTGTCCTATCTCGATTTAAATAAGAGACCCGAAGTAGATAATGTATTTATGTAAACTTACTACAGTTCTCTTTGGTAGAGTGTATTGGGGTGTGCTTGGATAATAGTTTCAAATCTTATGCGTAGAAGGCTGATTACATGATGATTTACTATGAGAAGCGGTTTCAATTTTAGACAGATTCGGGTATTTTAGTTCCACAAACTTGAAGAAGGAAACGCTTGCTGTAGATATGAATCAAACCCTCCAATTTTGGTATACTAGATCTATATTGTGATATATTTCTTTATTTCGCCCTCAGGTTAAACGTGACATATACATTTTGTTAAGGTTTACTTAAATCAATTACAGACTTTCTTTAAAGAAACAAGACTTAAAGTCAAATCTGAAAATAAAGGACAATTAAATTGAAATAAATATACTAAAGTAGTTCATATTTCAAGTTATTTTAGTTCAAAGGACAATTAAAATAAATATACTACAGCTCAGATGGTAGAGCCTCCGCCCGGCAAGTGGAAGGTCGTGGGTTCAGGTCCCACCGAAGGCAGAAATATTTATTTTCTTTCGAACGTTTCACCATCTAATCACGCCATACCATCGGCGTTGGTATCACTACGCCAATAAACGTTGATTTATATTATTGTTTAATTTATTTAAATAAATATATACTGCAGCAGTTCATACTTAAAGTTGGTAATTCATATTTAAATTTAGTATTTCATATATAAAGTTAGTAATTCATATTTCAAGTTAGTAGCTCATATTTCAAGTTAGTGTTCATATTTCAAGTTAGTAGTTCATATTTCAAATTATTTATAGTTACTGCTACAGTAGCTCATATTTCAAATTATTTATAGTTACTGCTACAGTAGTTCATATTTCAAGTTATTTATAGTTACTGCTACAGTAGTTCATATATCAAGCAATCATAACGAATATCATGGATAGTATAGCATA
>QLNU02015003.1:167570046-167580729 GCA_006491805.2 Dysdera silvatica
ACGTGGTTTGTTTTAGGGAACACTGGTTTGTTTACAAACATAAAGTACGTAGAGTAGTTTACTTCATTTCTCCTGCATCTGTTGATAAAATAAGAAAGTATGTATGTAGACACGTCTCCTACAATGCGCATAAAATTCTTAAACGAATACATGAATACGAAAACATCGAAACTAAATGTAAACAAACTCTGCGTCCCTTTAAAATGATATCCTTGAAGATTCAGTACTCTTTAGATTTTTTTTCGTAATTCAACTTCTAATGTAGATATTTTTAAACGGTTGGTTCAGAAATATTTTGGCTTTCTTATAAAAAAAAAATAAAAAAATAAAAAGTGAATTTTTTGAAACTTTATGGGGTATGTGCCCCCTTAACACTTCTTCTAAATGCATTTAATTCATAGGCCGGTCTTCTCGTAAATAAAAATTTTACAATTTCCTTTTCTCTAAATTCATAATAAATATAAAAAAGTCAATATTCCTACCGATATTTTAAATTTTTCTATTGAATATGGATATAGATGAGGTCAATTTTATATCTTATACATTTTTCTTCGTTCACACTATCGGTATTAATATTGCTATAATCATTTAAGCTAACGCTGAAGGTAAGGGTAGCAGATGTCCTTTGTATCCCATTATTTTCTTTTTTTTCTGTTCTCTTCTTCTACCACCCCCTAGAGCAGATAACGTCAACATACCATAGAAAGGTACAATACAGAAGAAAACTTCATTTTCCCCAAAAAAGAAATAGATTTGGGTTCTTTTCGAAGCATTTCAATTTGAATAAAGTATTGCACAATTTTTTTATTATTTTTCAAAGTCGGTTTCTATTTGATTTGAAAGTTGTAAAAAATCGATGAACTTTTCTGAAATCGCAATTGTTTTGCAAAGCTTCTCTCATCAGAAAGTTTTATTATTTATGACTGTTGTTTGAGTTTAATATTTCCAGACATGTTAAAAACAAATAAGAGAGAGAGGTAATAATATCTTACGAACTTATATACAGAGAAAAGGAGCTTGGTTCCAGTTCTGGATGGTCTAGTGATTTAGGCGCTCCGCGCTCAACGAGGGGACGCTAGTTCAACTCTAGGTCGGGGATGATGTCTCTTTCCCTTCTACACCTAAAAGCTCTAGTTTGAGCTCAAACGTGGGTGTCGAAATTATTAATTACAAATCTGACATATGATCGCTCACTTAAGAATGGATCACCAACTCATGATATATCAATGGACTAGAATATATTACATATTATGTTTCTACGTCAAGCTCAAAATTTTTTATTCGAATAGATAAATAACGCTCAACGTTTATTAAAAAATTAAAAGAACATTAGCAATTATTTCGCCAATTATAGAATACATTTTAATGGACATAATATGCATTTCGACTGAGTGAGTCAGCTCTCCTCTATATAAAACGAATGACTTATTTCCACATAAACAGCCGGATAATATCTCCACGGCAGTTCACGTGGGTGTAATTTTAATAGTGATCTCTCTAGAGGTGCTAATGATAATCCACAGTTCTTCTATCATATCGTTGACAATGAGTTAACAATGCCTTACTATATGGTTTCACATAGACTTTAACAGCGCATTTCAAATTGTAAACGATTGTCAGATTGAAAAGTGTGGAACGGTATTCAAAATTTCAATTCGTAAAATCCTAACTTTTCGGTTGGTCTTCACGAACTTCCAAAAGGCGATTGTTTGATCGGTGCAGATAGCCAACTATTTACCTCATATTAGTTTGCGGTTGCTGACACATTGCACAAATCTTTAAGATTTTATTTCTGAAGTGGCCATGAGGATGACATACTATGAATCAATAAATTTTTCGATATTCGAGAGTATTAGTGTTGATATTCGTAGTTCAAATATGAGATGGAGGAAAGAACAAGAACTGCAATATTCCACCAGGTGCATTCATAATGCCAGTTCATACGCTTAAATAACTGGTAATTCAAACATCCATTTTTATTCTATTAATGAGTGCAAGGGAATGGTGAATCCCAGTCTAATAGCCATATACACATTAAATGAAAATATTTCTCACTCTCCTTATATGAAGGATTGACTCAAAGGGATAAGACGAATGCATTTACCAACATGAATACTTTTTCTAAATGCAAAGCCTCATGTTTTCATGAAATACTTATTTTGACAGCAGTTTCTACTTGAAGGATATGCGATTGATTACTTAAATCATTTGGTTAAACTTTCCTTCATAAAATTTTGTTTGCCGTCATAGGTCGTCCAATTCCTTGTCTTCACAACAATTTCTTGATTTATGGTCTTCAAAACTGATGAATCAATGAAGCACATACATCACAAAATGAAACTCCCATGCATCCGGGAATTCTTTAGAGAAAATAATTTTTCAGGAAAAACTCAACCACGTTACTCATGTACCATTGACAGGTATCCAGATTGTGATTTAATTTCTTGCACGAGATCAAACAAAACACCCTTTTAATTACAAACATTTGCTACCCAACTGCTGTGCTTGGTAAGGCAGAAAATACTGTTTGTTGTATCACGACAATACTATCATCTGTTGAAAAGTTATATATCTCTCTCTCCCTTAAACACCACGTGGCTAAAAGTATTTAAACATGCCAAAACTAAAATACTGAAGGGGAAATAACTGGTTAAACATTTGCAAAATTTATATAATTTTACACTTAATATAGTCTCTAAATATAACTAATGAAGTAGGCTAGGTGAGAATTTCAAAATGATCCTGATTGAAGACATTACACGCGCTCGCGGATGAAGTTGAAAAGACGTTTAGCGTTCAAAACGAGACAAGTTATTGGCCTTTTGTGCCAGCAGGAAACCTATAAGGAGATTTCTAAAATGACTGTCACCGGATTACGAACTATCCAGAACATTATTAAATCTCAGAAAGATGGCAGTTTACCGTCAACTCCGCGGAAAATGTGATCGAAAAACAGCCCTGAATAATCCCGACCGAAAATCAATAAAATATTTAGCGAAACGGAATCATAGAAAAATCGACCCTAAAACTCACAACCATGTTTAATATTAGAAGTAAGACTATCTTCACTCACATACTGATACGAAAACTCAAAGAATTGGGATTAAACAGCCATGTTGCAAAAACGAAACCACTTACTAATAATTGCTTTAGTTTTTCTGAAAAAAAAGGCTCAAATTTATCAAGAACTATAAAGATTGAGCTGCTAAGCAATGAAGAAAAATCATAAGGTCTGGTGAGTCCGGACACTTCGAATATGATATGATAATGATGATATGATGATGATGATATGATGACGCGCATCAAGGTTAGAAGGGAGTCACATAGATATTGGACTGTTCATGCATTGTATCCACTTTACAAGCCCCAAGAAGAAGTGTTATCATCTAGATTTGCTTTTATTTGATGGATTTAGGCTCAGCAAAACTATACAGCAATAAACTCAAGCAAGCTGAGCAATCGAAGTGAAAATATGTCTGATATAAGCAATATCACGATGAATAAAAGAGTTCCAAGGAATTAATTAAAGCTTTCTGCTAATTCCTTGGAAGGCCGAACAAATAATTCAACAGCCACATGCTCTTGCAAAACAAAACTCATTAAGAATTTCAACGAATTCACAACGTAGAAGTAAATGTAAATCGTACATTATATTCAACTAACTCTGTCGTAAGGTTGTCCAACTTAGGAAAAACTCATTTATGATGCAACATTTGTCCTTGGGAAAGGCGAATTGCGGTGGTTTTGCTTGTGAGGAGACACGGCTGCACAACACGCATTAACGTGTTTGTGAGTGGGTGTTCGTATGAGAAATATCGTGCAGCCGCACTACAGTCAGACCATATTTCAAAAGCTGCCATACATGTACTTCGTTTGTATTCTGGCTATGAGGAAATGGGTGGCGTTTAGGCTG
This sequence comes from Dysdera silvatica, assembly GCA_006491805.2. Taxonomy (NCBI): domain Eukaryota; kingdom Metazoa; phylum Arthropoda; class Arachnida; order Araneae; family Dysderidae; genus Dysdera; species Dysdera silvatica. The sequence goes on from QLNU02015003.1 coordinate 167,573,960, forward strand.
CTTTAATTGCGACATTTCTTATGCGGACAAATATACTTAATGACCCCACGTCTGCCATCTCTGACGATGGATGGCCTTCCTCAGAACACCATTCTTATTTCGAGGACAGCGATAATTCCGCTGAGAGATCTTACGTTCCAAAAAGAATACAATAATCTGACCACCTGCATTCCTTTCATTGGTTCACAAGAATTTATAACCTTTTCATTAACGTTTTTCCACTTGCAAAATATTTAGCTGGGATTCAGAAATTCAAATATGAAATTATACATAACTTTGCATACGGGCGTCCATAAATAGAATTGAAATAATTTTATTCAACCGATATACAATAGTTGTAGATACATCTGTTACTATATCATATTTACGACACTAATGAAATTTGATTAAATTTGGAGAATATTGACAATAGACGATAAGTGGAGCGGATTGAAGACATCGCTCTATAATATTTGCATTTTTATGGTTCATTTTTATGAAAAAGTAAAGCATTTTTTTCAAAAAAAAAAAATCCCCATATAACCTTTGAAAAACTACATAGACGCCCACGTGGAATTATAATTATTTCCTTAATAAACACGTCTAACTCCTTGAACATAGTAGTTTCAGGTTTTTTCTTCGTCAATTTCACACGCTTATGTAAATGCGATACAGTTAGTTGCAGATAGTAATTTCCAATACACATGCTGGGCTCAAACTAGAGCTTTCAATGTATAGTAGAAAAAGGGAGAGATATGGCCCTAGCCTGAAGCTGAACTAAGGTCTCTCCCTTAGATCAGAAATTTCTTAACCGCTAAGCCACCAAACCACAGGAAAACGACACTCCCCTTCGCCACATGTAAGGTTTCTGTGAGTATGTATTGCCCTTGTGAGAGGTAACCCAATTGCGGAATCTTCAACGCACAAAGCTCGCGATGTTTTTTTATCACAAACACACGCCCCCATGGATTTGCGTGTTGACCATTTGGCAATCGTTTTTATCCTGAGAAAAGTAATGATGCCTTGCAAAACATAATTATATAATTATTAATCCATATATATTCATTTAAAAAATTGCCCTATATAAATAATGTTTTAAATAGCTTAAAATGCTGCAAAGGTTTTGAATATCGATACTAATTATTGGAGAATATGTACAGAAATATAACTTATAATAAAAAAATTAATTCTCAAAATTCTTTTTTTTTTTCGTTTTAGTTCGTTAGGGACAATGCAAGTAATGATGCTTCGTGTATTTACATTTCTTCTGAGTGGTTTTTCTAACATTTTAAAACGGAAATTTGCCTTGTTAATATTCAGAAGTTAAAATAACTTACAAGGAGAACCCACAGTGAGTGGCACACAGTGATGAAATTTGTTTTGATAAAAGTAGGGCCAAAATAAGGAAATATGAATCTCGGCATTCGCGCCAATGCGGCATATTTTCGGAGATACGAATTTTTAAAGATTTTGTGTACAATATATGAGCTTAAAACACGACGCCCTCTGCAAGCCAATCGGTAGCTGGGTCGTTAAGTTGTCGGCTCTTCGCTCCGTATTTTTGTGTTCAATGCCTGGGGAAATCGATTACACTTTTTTTTTATGTATCCTTTTTACATATTTATGTATTTTTATTAGTAAAAATACTTCGCTTACAATCGGATTTTGTTCATAAACTTACTTTAATAAAATTCGTATTTATGTAGTTATATGTTAATTGTATGCTTATTGGCAGTGATAATTTCTACTCGAATTTTAATTGTTGATTATTAAAAAGTTGAAAAGTAGAAAAAGTTTTGGTGTAGCCATCCAGCCTGTTATGTAGTTAAGTAGATCCAGCACACTTTAATAATGTTTTTACAAATGACGACGGCACCTCTTCTTCTACTGTTGAAGTAATTCCACCTCATTGTAACCTATACTGTTAACCTTGTTATGTGTACTTCTTCCGTCAAGTAAAAAATTGCATTAAAAGGTTACAAAATTGTGTTGAAATCTTATAAGAAAATAGTCATTTAAACACGCGAGCAGATAGATGCTTTGAAGATCCATTCACTTATTTATAATCAACTTTCGGCGCCAACTTTTAAGAATACATTACAGTACTCTTGGTTTGTTGCAAAGTTAACAAACGAAAGAAGAGTCTTTGAAAATGTAGATGGTATTTGTTTTCCAGATGATATTAGACAAAGAAAATCAGTTGTTCGAACAATTCATTTATAAAATGCTCACGTTGTAGAATTTTTTTATGTTTTTATTGTTTTTATGATAATTATCATCCAAAATTGTGTACCAGTAAACAATTCCGACACCTCCGATAGTGATACACAGAAAATATGTTCACATCAGTCAGTTTTAAAATAAAATTGATTGCATTTTATAAAATAAAATGTTTCTATATAAATAAAATGCACATAAATGAGATGCGCATAAAATGTTTATATGTTATAAAATAAAATGATGTTTATATGTTATAAAATAAAATATTACATACTAAAAATGCGTTTGTCAATAGATAAATATATTTAAAAAAATATTAGGCATAATAGATGCTAATAGTGGATGACTGCAAAGGCTAATAATGACAAAATAAGACGAATTAACGCAGTTTTCTTTTTTATTTAATGGAATTGTTAAACGTTTTCAGAAAAAAATCTTTCCATCCTTAAATAAAACAAAACTGCATTATTGGTGTAATTCTATCCCTTCACAGGTTGACAATGAGTACGCAAATTTTATAAAAGTTATATTCACATAAAAACTTACAGCTAACTCCTAAACTTTTTGTACCTTTACAACTATTCAATAAAATATTAAAATTCGTGTAAAAATTATAACTGCGAAAAATAGTATCACAGAATTAAATATATAAATATGAATTTTATTAAAGTAAGTTTATGAAAAAAATTCGATTGTAAGCAAAGTATTTTTACTAACAAACATACGTAAATAAATATTTTATTGGATACATAAAAGTGATCGATTTTCTCGGTCATCGAACACAAAAAATACGGATCGAAGAACCGACAACTTAACGACCAAGCTAACGATTGGTTTGAAAAAGACGTCGTATTTTAAGCTCATATATAAGAATCAAAATCTTTAAAAATTCATATCTCTGAAAATAAGCCGCATTGGATGACACGTATTTCCTTATTTTGGCTCTACTTTCGTCAAAAAAAATTTCATCCAAATCGGCGGAGCACTCACGTGGGTTCCCCTTGTTAGTTCAAGCGATGTTAAACGCCGACAACGTTAGTACTATTCAACTAACAAGCAAAATTAACATTATATTAAGAGATTTTATCATAAATAATAAGCTTTGTTTCCGCCGCTTTATGAATGCAAAAAAAACGGAAATACATGAAATTAAAAATTCTAAACTGGTAAAAAACTATCAGCGAAAATTAAATTACGTTTGCCTCCTTTTAGAAACAAAAATACCTCGAAAGTTTTTTCCAGCTTTTACTTGGTTTGCTTCCTAACTCAAGTAATGTTTTTCAATATTGTATAAGAATTTTTACTTGGAGAGAGAGAGAGAGAGAGATTCCTATATTTTTCCTCCATATAAACATTTGTTTTTTGCTTTTTAAATTTTACTTTTAATTTTTTATGAATTTTAATTTAGTTGACTTTTTATTGTATTCTTATAACTTCGTTTTCTCGGAACAATGGCTGCAGGACAACAATTTTTAAAAATTGTAAACTTTGTAAATAACATCCCGTTTTCCAATATTTTTCTTGTTCATATTAATATAAAATCATATTTCTGTATAATTTACTATCATATGTTTAATCAATTATATATTTAATTAAATATCATATGTTTAATCAAATATATGTTTTATAAATATCATATGTTTTATCAAATATCATATGTTTTATTAAATGTCATATATTTAATCAAATACCATATGTTTGATTCGTATGAAATATGAAAGAAACTAAACATTAGCAAAGGTTGCTTCTTACTTCTTGAACATGATTTTGTGGACAAAAATATGTTCAGATTTATATAAAATGGAATTTTAAATTTACAGTTTTAAAGACTTTTATAGATCTATAAACTTTTAATTTAAATTCCGAACAGTCTGTAATTTATAAATATCCCAATGTATCATTTCCCGGAATAAAGGTTCTTGTAGTAATACGCTTTAATAGTATTTAATCTAAGGGAGTTGCAGAGTTTTTGTGGAGGATTTTGCGTGATCGAAGGATTGAGCAATCGAAATATTTTTAGGCATTGAACACTTTCAGAAACGTTTTTTTCCGCTTTTATCTCCGGCTGACCTAGAGCCAAAGTCATGAAACTAGCCCAAGTTAGTTCATTTAAGGAAGTGGAAACGATCAGGACAATTTCATCAGGGAAGAAAAAAGCCATTGCTGGAAGTCTTTGCCAAATAACATCACGTAAAACCCATTTTATATCCCTGGGATCAATTCAACTAGTCTTTGTTAAAAATGAGAAAAACCTTTCGAGACCTTGAGTAAACTCTTTAATTGCTGGAGAAACAAAGCATTTATTTGAGTTAAAGTTCTTTATTTGAAAGGTATATGAGCACAAACATATTATGAGAATTTATGTTGCTAGAGAAATATTACAATAATACGCTGCACATCAAAAATACAATATCGAAACTGGAATTTTAATTGAAATTTCAAAATATGCATATACACTCTATAACAAAAAAATCGATGCACCAAGAAGGAGTTGTCCGATTGTAATGAAATTTCGTATGCAAAGACATTTTAACCGAACATGCAAGTGATTAAAATTTGGTGTCCGATGAATGAATAGTGGAAACTCCAGCGCATCGGAACTAAGCATTCAGCAGGTGTATATAAGGAGCGATTCTCAATGTGTGGGGACATGTCGTTGTTAAATCTTTGATTAGAACGACATTATTTAGAAAAGTAATTGAACTCGAGATTGATGACGTAACTGACAAAATTATACTCTTTATTATGAATCTGGCATCCTTCAATGTGACAGAGAAAGGGTTTATTTCCGTGGTTCCCCAAAGAATCGAGGCATGGAGATACATCTTCTGTTAGTCATTTTGAAGAAGGCAGCTACACGCACTGTCGAAAAACGTTTACACTGTATTATTCTTACTAAGCGTAATAATTCATAACAAACAGTTATTTCGACACTGGCGTAAGGTTTAAAAACACGATGTTTCGAGAGCTAACTGCTCCCTTTGTCAAGTGAAGGCAGAATGAAGAGTTCGTGAAAGTCCTAAGCTTATATACCCGCATGTTGGGAATCCCCATCTGACGTCATTTGGTGCGAAGTATTTCCAGCTGGGGAAACCCCAATCGGGGAAACCCTCGCCGGGAAAGCCCCCGCACCCGACGATGTCAGATGAACACCCCCAACTCGAGGTTTTGCAAAAATCCTGTAAGGTTCTGGTAGAGGTTTTGCGATGTTTATTGCACGACTCCTCAAACCGTAGGTTTCCCATGATTCCAGAAAAAGTCTACTCCCCAGATTGGTCACACATTTTGATGTAATATTTTCATCGAATGCCAATCTGGTTCGTGACCCTCCCTGAAGACATGTTCAGCCAACTGGCTTGAATTGTCTCCCCTAGCTACCGCACGCATATGCTCCTTCCCTCGTAGACGTATCGATCTTCCCGTCTGTCCAACATACACCTTGTCACAGTCTCCACATGATATTTGGTAAATAGCACCAGTTTTTCTCCCTCGGAGAAGTTATCCTTAACTTTAAGTAATAAATCACGCAGGGTGTAGACAGGTTTGTAGTAGGTCTTAACATTCACACAACTGAGAATTCGAGACAGCTTTTCTGAGACACCCGCCACATATGGCAAAACCACTGATGTCTTCCTAGTCTCATACGTTACATTGCTTTTTCCACTACTAACGTTAACCCTTTAAATTCCCCTCCTAGATCTCAATACATTTTTGGTTCATTCCTTCATTTTTCGTGTTCTAATTTTTCAACTTAGATATTCAATCCAAAAAGATGTGTTTAATGATTATCATCATTTTTCATCATGCTCCAGAAGTGGAACGTTGGCCACTACTAATTATACAAAGTGATCAAAATTTGAGAGTACATTTAAAACTCAATTTGCTAAAAAACAGAATATATAATACAAACAAATATATATACAGTGAAAATCGGTTATAACGACCTTCAAGAGACCGTGCAAATTCGGTCGTTATAACCGATAGTCGTTATAAACGATATCTTTTTAAAATCATAGTATAGTAATATACTTTAGAGTTCTATAAATCACTTTAATAGAAAAGTATTAAACCGTTTTGTTTAAAAGTTAAATAAAATATACTTAATATTATAATGAATTTAAAAATTACCATATGTATATTAGAATTATATTTATGAGCTTGCACTAAATTCATAGTTGTTTATTTTACTTTTTTTAAATAAATATTTTTTTAGGAAATACTATATAAAATATATAATATGGAAAACAAATGCATTAAATAATATTTATTATATTATACCAATGACTTCCGAACAGTGCCGGTTTAAGGGTCTTATGCTGAAAAAATAAAATAGGCCTCTAAAGAATATGACCTTCGTGTTATTCAATTAATAAATCACGTGTTTTTTAAGGTTCATTATCTTCAATATTCAGGTTTAGCAGTAATAAAAATCTCTTGGACATTTGTAAATAAACAAGATTAAAATAACGCTTAAATTTTAATAACACAAATCTGATTCCAGTCCCGAACTGACATCGTTCCAATGTATAACTATGAAGTCTTCGGATTTCGATACTTAAAATCTATATAGA
>QLNU02015003.1:167581258-167607364 GCA_006491805.2 Dysdera silvatica
TAAATGAAAATAGTAGATAATGTAAATATAAATGGAAATGTAGAAAATCAAGCAAATAGATTGGTGAGAAATGAAAGCAAATAAAAAACAATAGTAAACAATAAAATAAAAATACAAACAAGTTTATCAATGAAGAGCGCGCATGAAGCAGCAGCAATCAATATGATAAAAATATATAAATAGGAAATAGTAGATAATGTAAACATAAATATAAATCAAAATGTAGAAAATCAAGCGAGTAAATGAAAATTATATAAATAAGAAATAGTAGATAATCTAAATATAAATGGAAGTGTAGAAAATCAAGCAAGTAAATGAAAATTATTAATAAGTAGGTGCAAATATATGCGGAATACCAATATTCACACAGCCACATCTGCATACTATATAAAATAATAAAGGCCTTTATTATTTTATATTATTCTACATATATGTAGGGTCCGAGCCAGCGAAGAAAATTTGGTGGTCTAAAAAGGCCACCTGGTCACCAATTGGTGGTCGAAAAAACAAAGCTGCTAGACATAGGTTAAAATTACCATACAATCCTTCTACAACATGTACTTAATACGTCCACGGAAACTCAACTTCACATTGTTTGGGAAATTTTCATTTTCTTTCTATAGTATCTGCTTCCAAGTTTGAAGAGGAGGAGTGTGTTTTCGATGGAATCAGCAATTCAGCAGACTCCGTGGACTTTACATCTTTACGCCGATGGCGAAGGAAAAAAAAGGATTAACGTTGCCGGCGAATGCGACATACTAAAAACGATAAAATGATGCAAAAATGCTTAAAAAAAATAACACATGCACGCAGAAAATGAAACAACTTCACAAATAATAAATACCAGTGAAATCGCTTCACTTCACCGCTGGTCAACCAAGGGGAATTTAAAGTGAGGAGACCATGAGCCCGACAGTTGGAGACAATTTGGCAAGAAATTGTGTAGGACACCATCCGGGATCTTTATCAGTCTATGCCACGCCGGGTGACAGCTTGCATCCAGGCCAGAGGTGGACCAACGCCTTATTGACTTCCTCCCTTTGTAACGGTCAAACTCTGCAATAAATCATTCAATTGTTCTGAAATTTTAATCGTTTCTTTTTCTATGTATGTTCTTCATATCCACCAATTTTTATCGCAATCGGACAATTCCCTCTTGGTGCGTCGATTTTTTTTGTTATAGGGTGTATGATTTTAACCATCGTAAAGTACTAAAAGTTCAAATAGAGGGAATTGTTTATCCAGAACGAGGAGAATTCCTCAATTAATTAAAATTTTATGGAAAACACAGGTTTTTCCCCATTTTTTGAGTTGTTCTTCTCCTTCTTCGATACTTCACCACCTAATATTTTTCCTTTTATTTATTTGTTTTTTTTTAATTTTATAAGAAATCTCTCTGTTATTAGGATCTACGGAAATTTTTTGTTTGTTCGTGGAGGGAAAATTTAAGATTGGATGGCGCAGTGTGGTAACGCGTTCGCCTAGTGCGCCGTTAATCTGGGTTCGACCCCCAACAGTGTAAACTGAACATTTACTTAGAGATCTCATTAAAAATAGCACTGCTTACTTGTAGTCCTGAGTTTGATTACCTAGTCCTTAAGTGGTTTGGATTCGGATTCTTCGGAAAATAATAGTTCCCGGCGCAGCATGGCCGTCGTAGCCCTTGAGCCGTAAAACCACAAACAAAACGATCAACATTCTTTTAACCTCAAAAATCAATATCAATTTAACATTAGAAATAACAGATAATAATAGTAACAAATGTATCACAAAACACTATATGTAAGTTAAACGAGTTTATTATTCTTCTATTCTTATAGACCTATTTCACGGTAAATGAGTGTTTCTTGTTCAAACGGGGTTGCCAGTTGTAAACTGAACCCTCAGTCGCACCCCATTCGATTTTTTAATAAAATTTAAAACGAAATTTCAAAGCAAACCATTATAGAAAACGTCAAAAATACTGATAAAAATAAAATTACTTATTAGAAACAGTATCCAGCTTCCTATTTTTATTTCTGCCCAATCTATCTTTGAATTTTCCACAATGGTTTTTCAATAGTGTGTTTGTTGTGCTATTAATAATGCATTTTAGAATGCTTTCATGTTTATGATTTGCACACGTATTGAATTTGTAATGTTCTGACTCATGCAGCTACCAATATTTAAAAATAAAATTTATGAAAAAATCTCTTTCGTGATAAACGCTCAGAAACTCATCCTCATCCTCATAATATTTAAGTAGTTTGTTGAACAATATATAACTAATTAAAACCACATGAATAGCACCATCTTTTGGAAATGATAAACCACCCCGATTCAAATTTTTAATTAAATCCTAACTTTCCTCGGCAACAATTTGCTTATCATACACCAACCCTATTTTACATAGTTCGCAATTTATGTTCCTTAAAATTTTATAACAACAATAATAACTTACCAAATACGTTATCACCGACATTTCATGTTCAACTTGTTGAAAATTACTTTCTTCAAGATATATGTCCGGGTTAAATGAGTTGTCCCATTATTTTTGCCTTTCATAAGAATAAGTTTTCTGAAAAACTGGTTATGGGTATATTTCCGAAAGTTTGTGATGACAACATCAAAAGAGATTGAATTCTTAATTTTTTCTCCGATTCGTATAATTGCCTGATCGATATGTCTTACTGACCACATGATAATTGTCTATATTTTCCAAACCGATATTCCAATGGATCTATTTGAAATTTTCCCAACAAAACATAATTCTTTTTAAATTCTTGTAAACAATATTGAGTAATTTCCAAAATTCCATGAATTGTGTAAGAAAGAGCGGGGTATGGGTTTGGTGTGAAAGTTTATGAGGAAATTCACCGGATTTCCAAATATCAAGCCAGATAATCATTTTCCGCAAAAATAACCATTTAGGGTCGTCTGGATTTTCGAATATTAGAGGTATTTGAGAATTACTTTTAAGTTTCTGTAATTTTAATGATGTTTTTACATTGACATTTTTCTACCAGGGTGATACGATATCTATGAATTCAGCAATTTTCCCAGAATTTTCTATTTTCGTTCAAAATTTCGATAGAACCTCTTTCACAAATGGATTGAAAATTTTTAAAGATAGATTGACATTCTAACGTTCAAAAGTAGTTGGAAATAATGCTTTCAGTGATAAGAAATACCCAAATTTCAATAATTTATCGTGTTCCAATTGATGTAACAATATTAAGGAATTGAAATTTGCAATTTTTTTCCACCAGTCTTGAAGTCTGGGAAGGTTAATATCTTGTTACTCTTAGGATTCAACCAATTATTTTTTATACATTTAATAGATGAAAAAAGTCGTGTAAGACGAAAATAGGTCGTGTGTTGTCACATGGATGTGGATAAATGACGCTTTATTGGTTTTTGGTGAAAAATTACTCATAGCTTTGCCATTGAGTGCATTGTTATCACTGATAATACAAAACACTTTGTAGCCTATCTCTTCCAATTTAGTGACAATTGTTCGAATACAATCAAAAAGAGTATCACTGACGATGGTTGAAGTTGGAAATATATGAATAACTTCTTTCAATTTCGATCTGACACCGGATATCATGAATGCGTAAGCAGATGTAGCCAAAGAAGAGTTGTTATATGCATTCCCTACAATATTTCCATCTTTGAAGCCCAAATAAGGTTGAATATGAATTTCATTCATAAGTAGTATGATATTTTTTTCATGCTCTTCTAAAAATCTGAAAATAGAACGTGCGTACACGAGAAACAATTTTCTATCTTCATCCGTTGGATCAGTTGCAAATTTATTGCAAACAGTTTTTATTTTTTACGGATGAGATAAAATCAGTGAACTGTAGTGCCGTAAATATTTATATGCATGTGAATTTATTGAGTACTTAACCAATGAAAAAATCATTGTATTTGCAGAATAACGATATTTCTCTTTTGAACTAACATGGAGTTTTAACTGTTCTGAAAGAAAGTTAAGAAAAGCACGTTTATGAAAGTCATCACATTCTACTTCAACCAAGACATTTGTTAAATGATCAACAATTTGCTTAAAATGATTATTATCATAGTTGGCTGAAGAATTTTTCATTGATATTTCCTTTATAAAATTCAAACGACTTTCAAAAACTTCCAACTTACTAACATGACAAGATGTTTTGATTTAGTTGTTATCAACAAAAATCTCTTGGCCATACAAATATGTTTCCATCTTCAGATTTGAATGTATTACAACAGCGTAATTTTTAATAAGTCCTGGATTAAAACGAAATTTGAAAAAGTAACCTTTGACTCCTCAATTAGTTTAAACCAATTTTCTTTATGGGGTAATGAATCCAGAATTTCTAGCAGCCTATTAAAATTTTGAAAAGAAATAGATTCCTGATGAGCAATGAATTCAGCTTCGCTTTCTTTGATAGCTCTCAAACTGGATTCCTCAGTTTCACGAATTTTATCTTCCCTGCTTTTACGAACGGTGGGACAAGTTTAGGGCAATTTGGAAATATACTTGGTATAGCACCAACTTTCAAACGGAGACGTTTTGTAGAAAATGTAGAACACTCGCCAGTTTTCTTGTTGAATTTCGACAGACTCCGGATGATATCATCGTTTTGAAAATAAAGTTCACAGACTTTGCTGCGTTTTGACAGTGTAAAGTCCGCGTAGAATCGGCCCTGAGCCATATTTTTCTTGTATTTTCATCCTTTAGAAAGGAGAAAACCGCCACTTTTGGTGCATCACCATATCCATAATTTCCAGAGCAAGAAGGTACACAGCATCTAAACGGCATTTTGGATTACCTCGTGGTTCTAAACGAATCGTTCTGGACACACGTTAAACGTGTTGTTTGACGAAAGCTTTTAACACCTGAATACTGTAATATTCTACAATGTTATCTTGCAAGGTAGCACATGATAGCAGCTAATTCTTATGATAATAAAACTACGCATCCAATAGTTTGTGTCCACATTTAAATAATTGCGGGACTTCACGGATCTCAAAAGTTATGAATAACTAAACTCAAAAAATTTATATTTTTAAAGCTTGGATGAAAAATTAAAAAATAAAAATAAATATATGGCGATTATAGACTATATGTCCCAACTTTTGCGGACGGATTCACTACGATTTAATCAATTGAAACCTTTTGGAATCCCTAATCACAGAACACTATAATTTTGTAACGCCATTATCAGCGACAATGATGTCAGAAAACGTTCATCCAAGCTTGAAGTTCAATTTCTTGCTTGTATTCATCATGCACAGGAAGTGAAAATAAATTTAGTTTCGTTTTAGAAAAATACTTTAATTTACGAGTACATATATCGTATTTTCAACAAACAAATCAGTCCTCGGATTTTCGAATTTTTCCCTCCTACATCGCGATTTGCTTCACTGTGCGATGCTCTAACAAGTGCCGTTGTTCTTGGCAGAGGCTGGCTATGCGAGAAAAATATATATGCTTTATATGTACAAAGTGTTCGTAAAGTCTATCTACAAAAAAATAGGGGTAACAGTACGCACTAAGGCGAACAATACTTGCAACGAAACCTAGAGTCGCATTTTACTCATGGTGCCAACAAAGTGTAAGTTCGTGAAACGTTCATAATGCACAAGTGCACGAACAGTGAACGAGAAGCGATGTCCTACTCATCTACACCAGTGTTTCTCAAAGTGTGGTCCGCGGACTACTGGTAGTCCGCGAAGAATTATCGAGTGGTCCGCAGGACCATCATCAAATTTCAGAAAAAAAAGAAGTAGAAATTGTCGGTGAAAGTAGAATTTAGTTTCGAGTGAGATTTAAGGAATTTCTCATAAACGTTACCCATTATAAACCTTCCTTTTTGTCTTTTCAGGAAATGTTTGAATCCTCTCAATACTCCCATATTATCTTCATTGCTTATTATTAGGCTATTTAATTAAATTAGGGCTTTTCTCATTGTAAATTTGACAAAATAAGATCGTAACTCACACTCTCTTTATCAAATAACGTTGCCTTAATAATTATTTTGTTTTAGATAGGTTTGGAAACTAATCCATATTTTAAGAACATGGTCGGGGATTTTAGAGATTTTCTTCCAGAGGCTGGTACCTTTTTTAAAGTTAAAAAACTAAAAAAGCTTAACATTTACTTCAAAAAGAGTTAAAATTGGCAACAAAATATATTTCAAGGGTGAATAAATCTCTCCTGCCGACATACGTATATAAGCCTGCCAATAAATCACATAAATCGAGATTTACTTTGCCTATATCTTTCCTTGAGAGAGGCGTGGGGGAGTATTATTATGATGGTGGCCAAGTAGGGATTAATATTATTAACCACAGTTGCAACCTTAATTTCAGGTAATATTTTCAATGGGGGGTATTCCCCTCCCGGTGGTTCGCGACAAATAAATGAATACTTAAAATGGTCAGTCAGCCACCAAAGTTTGAGAAACACTGATCTATACACTTGATCAGCTGATTTGATTTGCATCTCTGACTCCTCATGCGCTGGTTGTGAATACTTTTATTTATTTATTTTTTCTTTGTACTTATACTTTTATTTAATACTTTTTAGGTTCATGAATTGTAAATGCTGCTGTATAAGTACGTTCATGTAAATTTCATTCAAGGCGACTTGCATGTGATTAGCGATATAGGATTCCGCTCATTTGATTAAATAGAGAACAAATTATATTTGTTACATATGTCATTTCTTATAAGTACAGGTGGCTAATTATACATAACATAACTGACATAATTCTAAAAAAAACCAATAAAATGCTATGAGTGTATTTTCACACCTTTTCTTACGATCTGTAATATGAGATACATTAAACCATATAAATAGCAAAAATTTTGCATTAGTTAGTATCTGCATTAGTGTATTAGTTACTCTAGTAGTTTCCATTCTAAAGTTTGCAATAAATAAAAAAATGTGTTTATTTCAGAAGGGCATATTTTCTAAAAAAAAATGTTCATATAATTATTTAATTAACTGCAATATTGTGCTAAAACCATCGTTTTCTACTAAATAACCAAAATTTAGTCCGCACTACTCGCCATAAATTTCGGGAACGATTCAATGAAAATATGACACCCAGTTGGCTACAGAATGATGACAATCATTTCAATCGCAGGATCTTCAGTTCTTTCTGAAAAAACGACTCGCCAGTCTCGTCTTTGGAATGACAGCACTGGTAAAAGTGTCCAACTTTCTCAGAAATTACGAGTTTAACTGACACGTTGAACAACTAAAAGTGTAATGTAGGCCCTTCTTGCTAATTTATTTTGAGGGCTTCGTCTCCTCCTCCTCCTCTTAGCTGGATGTACAGAGGAGCTACCAGCGGCCAACTTTGTCTTGTCATTTAACCAGTCATATTTACCTGCGTTCTTTCTCTCAACAATACTCATTGACTCGAAGAATATCTTCAAGTAGTAGGCATGGTTTCTAAATGGTCTAATGATAGTTATCGACTATCGTTTGAAGCGCTTATGTCCCATATTCAGACGAACCTTAACTAAATTTGCCTCTATGCTTCAAAATAATTAATATTGCGTTATATAGTGAACAATATTCAACTGGAAGAGAAATTCTGTCACTATCATCTATTTCAGAGACAAGCGTCTCCAGCTTTTGTTCCGTCAATTTTTGAAATTGATTTCAAATCAGTCCTCCAAAATCAATGTTCAAATGCGAGGGACATCCATTTTCCTAGTCTTTTATCAAAATAGCTAATGATGGCGAGTAGCGCATCTCAGAATTTTAAGTATTATTTTTTAATGAAAGAAGAGGGAAGAGGTACACTATTAACTATATTTCTAAAGTGTGTATTGTTTCCAGCGAGAGAATGAGTTTCTGTACATTTACTGCGAAGAGAGTGTCAGTCCAACTTGAACGTTGTCCCCTGTCCAATGACAAAGACTTCTGATGAATCGTCAGAAACGATCTGCATTATTCTATTCGTTGTCATTAGATAGAATGCAAATGAGCTGATAAACGCGAATACAATTGTGGAAATTCATTTCCACTTCCCTTCAAAATGGAATTTTTAATTTTTTCGAATTAAACCTTTTTTTAATGCTTTATAAAACTTGAATTATTCACAAAATGTATTTTCTCACATAATAAAAAACTAGAAAGTTATTAGGTTTGTCTAAATTAATGATTTATATATTTCAGTTGAAAAGATTTAAATTTTTAATTGAAATTCTATTTATAATTCTCTTATTATTTTTATAATTTGTAGTTAATTTCGTCATTATTTACAATATGGAAAGAAAATAACAGAGAAAAACTTAATAAAGGAATAACAAGAGGTAAACTGACAAAAGAAACGAGAATTATAAAGTTAAAGAAATTAAACGGAATGCGGGAAGTCAAATTTATGAATTCTGAGTTAAGAAGAATTAAGCAAACCAAAACTTGGAAAAGAAATTACAAGTTTCAGAAAGGTGTAATAAAAATTTTGAGTTCACAATATTTTTATTACAGCTGTTTCGAGAAAACCCCACGAAGTCCCTCTTCTCCCTCATGCTAAGTCTTGTCACCCTTACAACCGTAAAAAAAATTTTTTTTTTAAGTATAGCGCGCTTTTCAAATTTGTTCGTCCCTCCAGCACTTTCTCATGAGATGTCTTAGTTAAAATCTTTTGCTTTGAGAAAGAGTTTCGAACCTATCGAGACCGAGTTCGCACCAAGTAAAAACTTTCCAACAACTTTCGCAACTGTTTTTGATTGCGTCGAGAACGTATTTTTCGGACTAATGATCCTTATTATACTAGTAATCCATAGGGTCGTTATTGCAATTGCAAAAATTAAAAAAAAAGATACTAAATTATTTTCTCGGATTACATCCTCTTCTTGTAATGGAATTTACTTTTCAAAGTTCAAAGACAATATTCCCATTTTTCAACGTTGATAGTATATCAATTTTTTATGAATGTAATCGTTCATATCTTTCCACGAAACTAAACGTTTTCTTCATTTCTATCGTAACGAGCAGAAAAATACATGGAAATTCTGGGAGAATAATCATAATTTATTAAGAAACTTCTATTATTTGTTAATCCTGATGGCCTTTTAAGTTAAACTTTAACCTTCATATTTATAAACAAACAAATAACTTCGCTAATAACTATAAATCTACGCCCTTCTTCAGATTGGAAAAATATCTGTTAAACTCAACTCACTAATTACCGGGGTTCCTTTCGAATTTTTCCCAATAGGGGGCGCTTCCTCCAGACTGAAAACTGTAGCAGTAAATGGCAATACTCTGTGTTAATTTGGAGTGGCTTGAGCCGATATCTAAGTGTAATGACGTATGTCTGAAACGCGTTGGTATGCTCTATAACAGGGTTGTCCAACCTTTATGGGTAGCGGGATACTTGAAAATTTTCCACGGATCTGGCGCGCCAACGGTTTTCTTAAAATCAATAAAAAAGATTTACCGAAAACTTCTCTTCAGAGTTTTTTCTAATTATTTGATTGTTCACTGTGATATAGGAAATGGTCATCCACGATTTCCCCACGAATTTTCCTTATTTTTAAAAAAAATAATTTTAAAATTTTTGTTTTGAAATTTTTTTTTATTCCAAGCAGTTGTCAGCAGGCAGGATTGACAATGTTGGCGGGCAGCATTGTGGACCGTGGGCCGGATTTTGGACAACCCTGTTCTACAAAATAGTATTAAAATTTAACGTATTTTGCGCCATGCTACGAGCATTTTATGTTTAATTAATATATGATAATAAAATAGAATTTAATACGTATATGATCAGTTAAGTAGTTTTACTTTTATATTCTTTCCATTTATAGTGTGCCCTAATTTACACTATGCAGTTATCTATTTTTATCCTTATTTGTCACCTATTTCAACACTTTCTTTTAAAGAAATCTGCAGGGGCACGAAAAATAAATTTTATTTGACGGAACGTCCAACGTCATCAGAGTCGTATGAAGGCGCCAGAGGTTGTAAGTGAATATGTTAAAGCTCAGTAGAACAATTTGGTCCGACTTTATTGGAGAAAGCTGTGTCTCGTCAATACAAGATACTTTAATGAACACTCAACATATTTACAGAAACCTACAAATTTAAAGCAAGGAACAGCGTGTGCTGCTGTGATTGGAGGCAAAGGGTAAGGGAACTCTAATTCAATCTTAGCCATAACGTGTAGAGCGTTCGAGAAACAGAGCTGAAGTGATGTTCTCAGTTCGAAAGATGTTCGGGAATGATCTTTCTCATGTGGTGATTGGTCAGTCCTCTGCTGACGCAGTAGCGAAAGGCTGTCTTATTGGACAGTGGTCTAAGAGCGGGAGAGACAGCAGACTTAACCCACTCTTTCCAATCCCCTCCCCCCTTTGCCAAAAAGGTAGACTTAACCCGTTTTTTTTAAATCGTATGCAACACGTGCACCTAAATTTGCAATGGAAAAAATTTCCACTTTTGTTCCTAAAGGGGGGGGGGGTTCCATGAGCAAGGGTCGGTGGAGTCTTTCTTGTCTTAGAGATAATACATAACTGCTTTTGCTGACCGTGCGAACAGTTGTGCTTGTGAGTTATCGCTGCCGATAAGGTGGGAAGGATTGGCCGCTGAACAGTCTATATAATTTACATAATTCTGTAGTGAAACCTATAAAAATTATACAAAAAAATAATCGCAAATATTAAATTAGTTCATTAAATGTTTAAACTGAGAGTATTTTTCAAAATAAGATAAAACATCAAAAAAGAGGTTAAAATTTAAAAAGTCATTTGAATATGGAAATTATAACTCAAATGACTAACAATAACAGATAATAAATCGGAATAATAGATCGGGAGCAAAAATGTTTTATCTCATTATAACATTCTGCCTATCGAACAAATTTACAAATATGACATCTTGGTCAAAATGTATGAGAGGATAAAGGATAATAAATACATTGATATTCCGAGGTTAAGCTTCAATGAAAGAGATGAGGAAAGATGTCGAAACTACATTGAATTCTCAATGCCGAAAATAAGAACGGAAATTGAAAGAGACAGTGTTAGTTATCTGGTACCTAAATTTTGTAATGAGTTGCCGCATGCATTAAAGATCTTGAAAAATATAAGGAAATTTAAAAAAGACCTAAAGAAATGTTTAGTAATGCAGATATAAAATAATTGGGAAAAATTAAAATCAAAAAATGATGCGAAGAAAATAAAGAGAGTATTAATGGGATAAATAATAGAGTAAGAAAATATCCAAGATGATGTTTGATATTTTTTTTTGTATAATATTGTCGATTGCAGGTGGTCATAATATTTAAATAAGTTCAAGGTCCCAAATCTGTTATATCTAATGATATTTTCTTAGGACCTTCCCAGGTGCGGTCATGTTTTTTACCTTTTTTATTCTTCTTTTCGCTATTCTGTATTTTGACTGTTTATATAACTGTACCATAGAAGAATAAATAAATGTGTATTATTATTATAATTTAGCATAAATAAATTAAATGCTTCATGCTGCACGTCATTTAAAATTATTTGAAAGAAAAGATATTACTCAAATAAAACTAATAGAGAAAGGTTCTAAACATTGCGCAAGACATTTTATGAACCAGTGATGTATTCTTCCATTTTAAAGACTAAAAAAAATGGGAAGCATTCTTTAAATATGAATTTTGAATATTTAAATAATTTTAACGATGATTCTAGCTCTTAAAATCCATTAGCCAAATACTCAAATCGAATGTGAGAAGACACTAATTCCTTTTAGCCCACTCTCTCCTTTTCAGCGGGTTTACCCTGGGGCCCTATTTCCCGTCATGCTATAATGAGCTTCATTTAGCCACATCAGCTCCTTATAATGAGTGCCAGGGGTCTGTAGGATTTCAGTTTTACAAATTTAAATATTCTCAAACTTAGAAAATGTCAGTTATTTTACATGACTACTTTCTTTAAACTTGAGAGTGTGTTTCGAATGTTGTAAGTTCAACAGAATGAAAGTGTTATAATTTTAGAGTCAGGTTTCCAATCGCATGGGATCTATCAACTAAATTTGACGAAAAAATAGATTGGTATGAAATAAAATTTAATAAATACATTGCTGCTTCATTATTTTGTATTTTTTTAATATGAATATTTATTAAATATTTTTGAATTTATTTTCATATACCCTATTAAGACGCGTAATGCAACAACATAAAACTTTCAATTATTTTCTAACAGTTAGAAAAAACAACAGGGAATGATTCTGCTTAGTAGATAAAATTAATCTTTTGAAGTGAACTACAAGAAATGTCGTGTATAACAATAATAAACACGGTTTTGAATATTTCTCGAATTCCAAAATCACTAAATAAAAACTACATAAAGGTTAAATTACTAGAAATTTTACATTTTTAAGATACTTCGGTCCTTGGAACCACTACATGCAACTCAAATCGCCAAGAACAAATACTCACCACACACACTCGTCACAATAATACATCTGTGTCGCGCAAGAAAATGTACAGGGTGTTCAAAATATATAGGGTGTAAATGAAGGATACACATTCAAAATTTATTTGTACCGAAACTACAATAGCTAGCGAATTTTTTTTTAATTACATGTATATGGTCAATTTTTTCTGTATAGTTAGAATGTCTCTACGTACGTTCTTCTGTTCCTAAGGATAGTGTATAACGAAAGTCTAGTTTCATTCACGTTCGCTGAAAAATGTCGGTTGCTATCCTAAGCAAACCTTCGTTATTTAAACATGTCAGAAGAAGTTACATTTATGTTTTACAGAATGTCCTTCATAAATCTCCAGAGAAAGAAATCACACTGAGTAATGTAAGGAGAACGAGATGGCACTTTCGTCGAGCCATCACGTCCAATCTATCACCCAGGAAAATATTTTGTCGAAACAGTTTTAAACATACATAGACCCATGGGGAGGCGTATCACCTTGCTGAAAACTCATGTTTGTTATATCCTGGAATTGTGAAATTGCAAATTGTTTCATATATTGTGACAGTAACCATGTTTTCAGCAAAGAAAGGGTATACAATAAATCTGTCTACCATTACATCGTGCCAAACGCTAACCTTGGGGCAATATCTCCCGTTTTCTATGACCACATGGGAATTTCAGTAGCCCAGACTCGGCAGTTATGCTTGTTAACTTTGTCAGAAGCATGAGAATTTGACTCGTTGCTGAAATAGGGCATTAAACGAAATGCGGGTGTTAACTATAAAATTATGCATAATGTTTAGAATATGATATATTAAACATTGTGGATGAAAGCAAATGCAGTTTAATATTACTATATTTATATAACAGGAAAGAGACACATATTTGACTCTCCAGGCAATATGCTGAATTCCGATATAGGTGCGTGAAAAATTTTTGGGGAAATACAAGTGTAATATCTTGATATCTCTGTGCATTTATCGGGTGGAAATATATTGAAAAAAATACCAGTTTGACAGCAGAAATTCTTAAAAATTTGCGATTTTTGCAGTTATAAATATGAAGTTAAGCGTGTTTAGGTAGCATTAAAAAGATTTCAATTAATATTATTATTTAAATTAAATATAATTAATTAAAGACAATTTTTAAGCCCAATATGTATGCACTTACATGGTTTGTATAGCTATGCACTCATGCAAGTTAGGCAAATAATGTGTCCATTCAACAATTAGGAGGTGGGCTGAAGTATTTTTAAAGAGATGAGTATTTTTAAAGATGAAAATATGGTCTAGCCTTAGAGCAAATAATTTTATTTGATAGCCATTGCTTGATATTTAAATCTAGTGGCTTCCTGGCTCAGATTCTGCATGTTTCACTGTAAAAATCTCTACGTAAAAATGAGAATTTCTTTAAAAAAATTTCCTAAAAGTTTCTTATTGTCGTTAAACTGAAAAATGGATACCTGTCTACAAAGAAAATATATACTAGTCATTCTTACGTTTAATCTCCATTTTTGTTTATTTCTACCAATCACTTACATGAAAAGTAAAAAGTTTTAATAAGCCATCTTAAATATGATATTGAATTGTTGAAAGTAAAATTTTTATGTATGATTTTGGGACGACAGGTCTTACTTTGCATGAAAACGGGTTTGATGGGTTTGTTTTCGTTTCTGGAAAATGAACTTCGTCCCTTCACTTAAAAATCAGTTAACCTGCTTATATGCATACATGTGGCTTTGAATGGGTACTGTAGTTTTGAGAAAATTCAGTCATATTACATATTCAAATTTTGGAAAAAAAAAACTTGACCAGAATAAAAACAGTATCAGATAACCTATGTCTTCTACTCCCATCACAAAAATTTCGAATAATTTTCCAAACTTATCTCTGCAAAAATGGTTTTTCTATAAGCAAGGAAATTTTGAACTGATAAAGTTATTTCCGAATAGAATTAATTGAAATAGATTGATTTTATTATTGCTTCCATTTCGACTATTGCTGTGAACACTGCACTAAGAATGTAAAGTAAAATTTATTTTGTTCATGAAATAGAATTGGTTATTCGTTATGAAATTGGCGTTTTTGTAGTATATTAGTGTCGGTTTATAGGAATTCTAACAATAACGCTTACTATTGTTTGCAATAAAACAATAGCCTTCAGAGGTTACACCAAGAATGCACTCTTTAGAATTGAAAAGTGGAGAATACCGTAGTTTTCTACATATATATATTATTGACATGAATTTAGAAAATAAAATTGAAAAATATAGGTTGCAAGATATCTCTTCTCAGGGATAACACAAAAAGTCATCGTGGCAAGGTTTTTGTGAGTTTTCTTGGAGGAATTTATTATACTTAATAATTTTTGACACACATTTAGAAGCTCAAGTTAGAACTTTTTTTGTTTATGGGAAAAAAAGTTCTCTTTAGAAATTGGGGAGGCGTTTTTCCTGTCCTCCTTCATCTAGCAGTCAAGACACTCTGGGCTCAACAGCTCGATCCTGGTTCGACTCTAGGATGAGGACATCTCATTTTCTCCTAAACGAAAAGTGCTCTAGTTTGAGCTTTTGCGTTGGTATCGAAAATTATTAAGTCAAATCTATGTTCCAACTATTTTCAATATACATTTCCATGCTGCTTTAACAAAGTGAGTGTGTTCAGTCATTTACTCCGATTGTCAGACCGGTAGTCAGGATGGAGGGGCAACTGGGGCAAGGTAAAGAGA
Source organism: Dysdera silvatica (assembly GCA_006491805.2). NCBI lineage: Eukaryota > Metazoa > Arthropoda > Arachnida > Araneae > Dysderidae > Dysdera > Dysdera silvatica. The sequence goes on from QLNU02015003.1 coordinate 167,596,386, forward strand.
ATATGGGGCAGAGGGTAACCTGGGAATGTTGTATATATATAAATAACTGGGTGGGGCAACTGGTACCACGCCGATTCTGGCCCCGGCTTGACTACAGGCCTGCCGATTGCATTTACTCCTAAAATTGGAGTAACAATGTACTTAACATCCCAAGAGAATGTATGCACATACGGGAAGAAAAATAGTAGTTATTAGTGAGTGTATATGTATATGTAGTGTGTGCCTTCGTTGTATAGTATTCCCGTACTATATGGCATGGGTTTTCGAAGCATAGAACAACGCAAATCAAGTCTTTAGTCTATGATCAATGTATTTTTATGAAAAAAGGCTAATATATTAATAATATTTAATCAAAAATTACAAACATTTTGTATTACGTTTGGCAAAAATCGTTATCATCTAAATTTAACAATAAAACTGTGACAATATTTAAATTAGATACGATATTGAATAAATTTTAAAACCTTTGACGTGTTTTTAAAAGACTTTGAAAGAAGCGTATTAAAGAGCTCAGCGGGGTCTCGTCATTATTATTTCATAGTCTGCTGTTATTGCTTATATAACTCGACTCTTGTTTACTTGAAAATTCTTTTGAATAATAGAATTTCTAAGAATACCGAAATTTTTAAAAAGATTCAATAAATTATGTCGACACATCGTTATATTAAATTTTAGATGCTGCTAGATTAAGATTATTTATGCAATGCTTGATGCAGTTTTGTCAAGAAAACAACCTTTTAAAATAATTTGCAGATTTTTTTTTATTTTCACGTAAGCAATGTTTCGTGATTATTTTTGATACATCACGATATTTTGCGATGACAAAAGCAAATGAACCGATTTTAAATGATTATAGGTGCTTTTATTCAAAATTCTTTAAAGCAAATTTTTCACAATTCTCTTGATTTATGTAAGACTTCATTAGTTCCTTGATAAAAGTTAGTTTTATATTAGTCAATAAAATATTTGAAAAAACAAGAAAGCATTAAATTTTGCTGAATAGTGACAGAAAAAAAAAACCATTTAGCAACTAATGCTTCAAAATTTGGATGAAGTCATAACTTATGAACTGACTTTTCAGGACTTTCTGAACACACATGTGAATGTAAAACCATTGACAGAAGTAACATTGGATTAACAGGAATTCCGCAGAACAACCCAACGATAAGTAAAAAGATTGAATTAACGTCATTCCAAGACCTACAATCAAAAAAGTTGCAGAATGGTTGTCAGGATTATGTCGTATTTTTTAAGACAAATAATTATTTTGTGATATTCCTAAGCGTTAATTTTATGGAATCATATATTTATCGAAATGGTAGGAAATAAGCACAAATTAAATAGTTTATGTTAATTTATAATAAACATTAATTTTAAATAAAAGTGGATGAAAGTTGCATTTATTATTTTTAAGAACTTTCGATTTTTTAAGGACTTTTCGAGCTCCCAAGAGTTCATAAAAACTCAAGTCTCTTGTAAAGGAAATAAGGAGACTAAATATTTTCGTTATAAACAAGCAAGTGAAAGAAAACCGCCTAAGGTCGATATTTAAATTTAGCGGGTTTCAATTAACATTAATTTGCAACTCTCTAATCCGTAACTCTCTAATCCGCAGCTCTCTAATTCGCAACTCTCTAATTCGCAACTCTCTAATCCGCAACTCTCTAATTCTCAAGTAACTCGGTAGGTTTTCAATGTTAACAATAGCCACCATTATTGCATTTACGGGAGACCTTTACCTTACCCTTTTTATTGCGGACGGACAAATAAACAGACCGACAGAAAAGCCAAAAGCAATAGCTGGTTCAATATCTATCGAAAGCCAAAATCAATAGCGGGTTCGATATCTATTGAAAGCCAAAAGCAATAGCGGGTTCAATATCTATTGAAACCAACTAATAATTTATTCCACGAAGGGCAGATTCAGTTTATCAAAATTTATCTGAAATGTTCATACGCATATACGTTAAAATTTTAAACGTGTTTAACGGCAATGAATATACACAAAGGAGCATGATTAACGTTAAAAAGATAACTCAGTATCAACGTCAATTCATTTGTATAGCACAGTGTCATATTTGGAACGAGTATCAGGTATAGTTTTAGATCTCAAAGTAAAACACAATCCATCCGTAAATTTTGTGGCCCCATTTAATTTCACAATGCATTTTCTACGCACCATCAAACTCCCAGGACCCTTCAATTTTGATTACCGCCGTTAAAGATACAAAACTGCCGTATTTGGTTAATTGCGCCATTTCTTATTCAGATAATCTGCGGATCTATAGAGCTTTAAAATGGTTTAAATTCATAAAGAAGCCATCTAGATAATTCGAACTAATGGATTATTCTGCATTCAAAATTTCTTAGTACCCATTGGATACCTTAACACCGTATCAGCATTACTTGAGCGAATATGCGATATATATTTTACTAATATTTATTTCCCACAACCTCATTAAATAAAGGAGTTTGCCTTACGCCTGAAGTTTCATTATTCTATACTTAATGGAGTTTGATGCAAGATTTTCCATAAAAGCTCTACTAACTGATGCATGTAACTACCGCCTCATTTATGTATTGGCCAAATAGGTCCTTTGGCGCAGTATAGCCCAGATGCTCTTGCGCCATAAAAAAGCCAAACAATCAATCAACCAAATAGGTCCGTGTTTAGGGCCCCCACAGAGCCCTTGGAGGGGGCTGCTGTTATTTAAACCTAAACATTTTTTTTTTATCTTGTTTGTTTATTTACAAGTATCAATAAAAACGTTTCATTATTTATATTACCAAGATATTGAAGATAGTGAACTTCAAAGAAAACATGTTCGTATCCAGAGGGAAGATTTTAGGGACCCCTTCCCCTCAAAACTAAGTTTTTAATGGGACTTGGCTACGGACTTGCATGCTGTAATTGTATCGATACATGCTGTAAAAATTTATGAACCCCCCCCCACTCCCGAAATTAAATCCTTGCTGCTGTTTTAGGAGAAAACGTCACTAATTATTCACTAAATAATTTGGGGAACCATATGTTTAGGTGCTCATTATATTTTTCTACTTAGGGCCCATGAGATCCTTAACCTGGCATGCATGTTTATGCATTCAATAATATTTATAATTATAGATTACAAACATTAATTATAATATAAAATAAAATATTCATAATTATATAAACTTTTAATGACAATGTTATTTTATTTATAGTATAAGCATTAATTTTATGATTAATAATTAGCAACATGCACCGTTTATCAAATTACAAACCGTGACACATCTCATCATCTATATCTGATAATATGCCTACTTATTTTATGATAGAGTAATGATTCTTATTTGTATTGAAAATATATCATTATGGAAAGTATATAGTTATTTAATAATATTAGTTCTATAATCATCAAATTTTGAAAAGGATTTCTTTTGAATCTCACACCCTATGTAACTATCATTAATTATCCAAAACCTTTGGGAAAACATATCAATAATTAAAAAAGAAAAGCAGACATATAATAAATAATGTGTGAATCTTCATTATTATAAAAATCTTTGCAGGTTTCAGAAAAGGAAAATTTAGCCAGGATGTAATGCCAAAATTTTGTGGGGTTTTCAAATTCAATGCGATAAGCAACCGCCCCCACCTCCTTACAATACGCCGGATATCACGGCGATAGAAAAAGAAACATACATACTTAATCGACACTGCGCTGCCTGTAAACAGACAAGTAGATAAAAAAAGTGAGAGACTGACAAGATGGGGAAATTGATTACGAAATACAAAAAATCAACAAATTGTGGTGGACGACCACGATGGAGGAGACTACAGTTGTTCCTGCTGAGGTAGGTATCTAGCGTGGGGTTTCTAAAATTCGGGAGAATTATCTCGATATACTAATAGCAAATAACTGATACTGTCACCAATCCAAAATACCGTATTTCTAGAGTAGTTTTCATATTACACGTGGGTACTTCTGATCATCTGAGGCACTAGGACTCTGCGTACTCGGGGGGGGGGGTTGATGGTGCATTAACCTGAAATGCGATGAATTTTTGTATGTACACTGCATACATTTTGGTATATGGATTTGTATATCTGTAACCTCCTTGTAGGCCAGTCACTCCCTCCCACCTTATGAATTTTCTGCCTAGGCTAATGCCCTCAGAAAGGATTTGAACAGTCACATGGAAGAAATCAGCCAAAATGTGAACTTGCCAACGTAGCAATTACAATAGCCAGATTGTAAAAGTAGCCGGCTAGTTATATCATACAGAATGTATCAGTATTTTGGACAGTTCTCAGACTTACACTTTAAACCAACATTACCTTAGTGAAAGGTATTATATTTTTCATAAATTTACTACTAACTTTGTGTAAATTTTCCCAATGATCACATTGAAAAGATTGAATCGGTTATATAAGAAACCTCATAAGTCATATATTTTTCTTATGTAATTTCATTTAAAATCTATTCGTTAGGCGAATATGCATCGTTGAGAAAATAAATCCCGTTAAAAATGATTTTAATGAAGAAGAGGATATCAGAGCTTTCTGTAATGAGATACTTACTCCACTCCGAAAGTTATCAACTTATGAAAACTACAACGATGAATATTGTTTTTTATAACTTATTCCGTCCATGCAATTTCAGTATTTTTGTTCAATAATTTGAAAATTAAATTTATTCCTCAACTTTTCTTTATTAAATAAAAATAAATGCTAAACAAATACTGAATAATTTGCCATATTTTGTAGTTCGAATCTCCCAACGCGATTCGAAAACTGCTGTCAGCAAATCGCAATGTTCCAATAGAGACAGGAAAATGTGCATGTGCATGTTTGCCGCCACCCTCGAATCGGAAAATGCACTTGTTGATGTAATCGATGATAGTTGGGAATGTCACTTGTGTGCATGTGTGTGTGTGTGTCTGACCTTATATTCATGTATTTTTAATACTTCATGTCAATTGATTTTAAAATGCAACATTTAATGTAATTATTGTTTATCTAAGACCATAATTGAGTGTAACAATATATTCAGCGCAGGAAAATGGAAACCGTTTACAGAAACGCTTTTGTTAACAAAATCGACGTTCAAAGAATTTTTTCTCCATAACGTAGTGTCAGACAGCTTTTGAGATTTTTCAAATAACCCATTCAACTATAATTAATATAACGCGCCATTTATAGTAGAATAACTATCACAATCAATTGCAATACTGAGGCGTAAAGTAGTAGAAAACATTCAAAAATAGAATCATTATCTTTCATAACTGGTTGAACATTAAATAACAGCTCGAATATTACATCTCAAAAGCAATCAAATTCCTTTTATATTTAACGCGCAAACTGGCAAAAAATTTGCTAATTTGAATAGTTACCTATTGACATTTCCGATTTAATTGGGTGGGCTATTTTATCACCGGTTTTGCGTCTCGCGCAATATCGGCCAAAATTGCATTCGTGTAAGTGATAAATAGCTCTCATTAAAGCAAAGTTTATTAGCGCACTAACAGAGTTTCGGATTACTTAAAATCGGACGAGACTTCTTAAGTCCCTTAATACGTCCCTGGGCTCTTTATCGAAAGGTAATTGAATGTAATTTAGGTGTGCCCCGGGCAGAAGAGTCTTTGAGAACTATCATTACTTTGGGTGTTCCCGGCGGGGCTCTGTGATAGATGTATTCTTAATGCCTGTTCTTCTGTCGGCAAAAAGTACATACCGAACCAATTCCGAGCTTTGTGCCAAGAATTCCTCGAAGCAACTAAAACAACTCTTTTATGGAGGGTGTTTCTTTTTGAGTTCTGGTTTATCTGAGAGGATATATGGTAGTGGAATGCGAAACGTCAATTCGCAGACGAATTGTTTTTCTAAAGTAATTGACGTCTTGTTTTCTCACAATTGCGTTCTTAAGATTGACCACAAAATAGTTGAACATATCCTTATAAACATACCAATAAGCAGTAAACGTAGCTTTCTCACACGACAAGCGAATATTTATTTTGGATTTAATTTGCAATTGGCATAATTTCTATGTTTAAAATCCGGGGTGTGTATAACATTTATATTACATATTAATAAAGATATATAATACTGTAAACAATATATTATAATATTCATATTGTATAAACAACATATTAGAATATTCATATTATGTAAATGACATATTAGAATATTCATATTATATAAATAACATATTTATATAATATAGATAATATATTATTTTCCAAAAGTATGTTGAGCTATCGGTTCCGTCGCAGAAAACTCTTAGCACTTTTTGGAGACGTAAAATATGCAAACTTAATCAAATGCTTTAAAATTATGTAAATTCCTTTTACAGCTTGTTTTTTGTATCGTAGCATTGGCATATAGTAATGCTAAGGCATATCTATGGAAATAATATGATATTAATCAGACCCGTAACCAGACTGGGGCTATAGAGCCTGAACACCCCCCCACCTGGAAAATATTTTTTCTCAAAAATCAAATATTGTAGAATTTTATTTTAAATTTTTTGTTTTGTACGAAATTGTACATAACAATGGGAATTGTTCTTTGACGTTAAAAATGTATTCAGCATAGCTTTTTAAGATAGCTCTTGTTTATATCATTTTTTAAATACGTTTGAGTCTTCATACACTTTATAATAAGGATAAGAGAAATTATAGAGAGGTATACTAAAATTTATAAGTTTTCAATGCAAAATTTATGTTAAGAAATTTATTTATTAATTTTAAATATATTACTCTCCTTATATATTTGGTATTATTAAATATATTAATAAAATACATCAAAACATTTACGAATTTTAAGCCCCTGTAGCTTTCAGAGTCACCTGTAACATTCAGAGCCCCTCCCCCCCGTAAAGTGTCTATCTACGGGCCTAGTATTAATTATTAAGTTATTTGTTAAATCGCAATATTTGCGATAACCAACAATTGTTATTTTTAATTGTTATGTGTATAATAAAAAATACTGTTTATGAAGGCTTCTATGATGTTGTGATTAATTATAGCGAAAATTATATTTTAAAGGATGTTGCATATAGTGAAAAAGGTGTATGAAGTATTTATGTGTAATAAATAAATAAAACGTTTTTCAAAATAAGCTAATTGCTACGGTCGGAAAATTGCCAACTCTGAGAACTTTAAGTAAAACTACATAATATATCTCAAGTCATAATTCCAGTTTCCTCAGAAAAAGTGGGCTGTGCTTGAGAAAGGGAAATCATTTCGCAGTCCAATGAGGTTAGAGCTTTCTGCTATAACAGGCAGGGTTTAGTGATTTATTTTGTAAGTATTTCTCGCCAAGAAAAGGGGGGTCAAATTTTGTTCTCATTGGCTGGACTTAAAACATTAATAACTAAGAAAATATGGATTTCTGAGCATTTTCGCAAGAACACTTTAATCTTAGAATGTCTTGATGACGAGACACCCTGTATAAAAATTTGTCAGAAAAAGCAACATAAAATGCATATGTCTCTCATTATCTATTTTACTAATAGGCTTTACATCTGAAGTGTTGCTAAAGAGATATCAGAAGGTTGGTTGTTTCGAACTCTTTATTTAATTTACAACATTACAATTTATAACTTAATAATAAAAATCAAACTAATAACTGCTTTTTTCATATTCGAACACAAACTCTATCTAAATCTCATTTCGCTTTCTCGTGATCAGATCAGATCAGAAATTAAATTATTATATTGAAGTATATATATGCGCTACACATCCTAGTACTAACTTCGTTAGATGCAAGTAAATGATATTAACTACATATCTAATATTTTATACATCGACCATTTTAGATTCCGACTAAAATTTTAATGTCAGGACATTACAATATAGTTTCAAGGGCTCACCGTTCTCCGTTTTGCATAATTAAGAACGTTTTATTTTCTCTTTATCGTATATTTCAGACATTATGTCTTCAAAATTCAATTTGCGTTCGAGAAATGCAAACTTAAATCCTATTTGGCAGCTTTCTTCCTCCTCTTAGAATAGTCTAACGTCGCTTCGCATTTTGAGAAACATTTTTCGCTCCATTCAGCGAATTTACGCTTAGTCAAAAATTACGTTAGTTGTGACAGATTTCTAGTTGAAAGCTGCTTCTCCTCGTCCAAATCGGTTCTTCTTAATCGCTAAGATACTTTCGGTAAATTAAATTTATTTCTAATTTAGCAAGTGCCGCCTGAAAAAAAAGTATTCGGTAATGCTTAATTGTTACTCCTGTTTTTTGTAATGAGACTAATCGACTGCCAAACGGAAATTCCAGGCTCCGAAATCAGTTCGGAGACATTCAGGTTCTAAAGAAGAACAATATAAGTATAATCATTTGAAACTTATGCTACTTAATGCTACTTTAATATTTAATATATGACTAATAATATTTAAAAACACCGTAAGAAATCCATTAAGCGCAGTTTAAAGTCCACATTTGCTTTCAGCATGTGTGTAAACGATAAAGTCTCTTAATATCTGTTCAAAATGTGGCAAAGCATTTTATTCTCAATAATTCATCTTCCAGTACTTCAATTACTTCCCTTAAATCGTTCTTGAATTTCGTCCCTCTTTACCCCCTATCATAATTACCTTCAGTCCCATCCTCTTGTATCAAATGCTTTATAACTAATACAAACGTAATATTTTCCAATGCCTCATACCCGCTTATTATATTTCTTCTAGTAACGATTATCCATTATGAAAGTACAATTAATAGTCCCTCATTCTAACGTTCGTAAATTTGCTTTGCTCAAACGATTAAAGCTTGGGTTATGCTTGGATATATTTTCCATCCAATATGAACGATTTGCTCATAGCATTTAGCAATACGTAATAATGTTATTGTACCCCCAACGGATCATGTGTCACTGTATAAATATTATAAATGAAATACATACGCCTTTTCAGAAATTGCTAAGATTTCTAGGAGGAATAGGATATTTAACTATATTTATAATTATCTGATGATGACAGTAATAAAATAAGACCATCTGCTTTGCACCGGGAAGCGTCTGGTTTTGTGAAGTCCATGTTTTCACATCAATGTTTTCAATCAGTAATCTGCGACGAATAGAGGACGTTTGCACGTCAATACTGGGGCACAAATTGCTTTATTTGTATATTACGTGATCATTTATTTTTAATTCCTTTATTTATTTTAATATTTAATTACAGGGAAAAATGTTTACTATAGCGAGTGTTTTAGAATAAGCTTGTGTGACCATTGTGTCGTTTGAATAATACACTAAAACAACGTTTTTAGTAGATACTATAAAGGTTTTTAATAGTTAAAAATAACTAAAAACTCGGTGCATTTCGAACCAGGCAAAGTGCTGGTCGTCTTCATTAGACACACACTGTAAACAGATGATTACGTGTTGCCATCCTTCAAAAGCGTTGTTTTCCGTTGAAATTGTTTGAAATCAATGGTTAATCATGAGCGCTGGCATCAGAATAGCCCACGTGTGTCTGAAGTACGGAGTAGATTTCTGATTGTTGACGATATTTAGCAAATTAAGTTTGATGTGTTAGGCCTCTAGAAAGTCCAGTTCAAGAATAGATCTGGGATGACAGAGGATGGTTGGTTCACGGAAATTAAAGCTATAGTTATTTTCCCAACAGTGGACGGCTGTGGAGGAATTATGAAATCCAGCAATTTTGCATTATTGAAATTCAGAAACACATAATCATTTGTTTATAGTATATTTCTTATAAAGAAGGCCAACACGTTGCCCGGCTCTGGATGCATTGAGGTTTTAGTTATTTTTTAACTATTAAAATTCGTTATCAGGGCCTGATCACCGTAAAGGCGTCCAAAGCCCGAGCTTTGGGATTAGATTCCATTCTGCGCATGTGCGTAGACCACGCACATGCGCAGAAGGATTGTTCACCGTGCAGTTCCCACTCTCGCTAGAGTCTAGTCCTAAAGCCCGGGCTTTGGACGCCTTTGCGGTGAACAGGCGCTGTTCGTTATACGTACTAAAAACGTTGTTTTACTTTTTTTATTATTTAATTTAGAGCATAGTGTCTATAATTATTTGTTGTTTCTTTTACTGAATTATTTATGTTATTTGATGGTTGGTTTGTCAGCTGGATGAAATATATTGAAATAGTTGGAAAAAGACGGCAAATATAAAATACCACGTGCGTAAGTTATTATACAAATCCTTATAAAATATCTATGTAGTCAAGTAAACATAGAATTTCTTTCAATAGAGACTTTCAAGGGATGGAGCAAAACGCCGCTAAACACAAAAAGTTTTTAAACAGAATGTTTGTGATTCTATGAACCATTTGGCGGGGCCGCAAGATACCGTCCTTAAACAGAAAGTGTCATTAACGAGAAAGCCTTATTTCGATAGTTTACTGTATCTTAATAGCTAAGTATATTTGTGAGTATCTACAAACATATGTCTTCGTATTCCTATAGCGTACTCGTCAACCATATTGAATTACGTTGTTCTTTAAATCATTTTGTGTGGATATTAACGTATTATTACAGGAGAATATTAGTTTGCCAAATATATTCTGTGTATTTGTACAAAGTAAGCATGGGTAGAGAAAAAAAAAGCCAGACGACGTTTTATGGGTTTAGGCGCCAGAGCCAGGCTAAAATAAACCATGGAAATCCCATAAAATGTCAACTTTGATTAGGGGCTTGTTTGTCAATTCTAGTATCGTAAACTCAGGGCGTAGTTAAACTCAAAAACAGTAGACCGCCCCGCGAAAGGAAACCTATCAGAGATCAGCAGTATGGTTTGCATAGATAGCAACAGCCAATGTACTGTCAAAACGAATAATCCTGTGAGTGGATTGTGTAATTTAATTTCATTGACTTGAGGGTCGTGCTGGGGATGGAAAGAGAAGAAAATAAAAAAGCGGGAGCAGCGTACGGAAAAGGACGTCTCAACTTGACGTTGAACTTGGAGTTCGGTCGGAGCCTTGAGGGCAAGCAAAGTTGCAGGTGGGAAGACTCACAACCT
>QLNU02015003.1:167607464-167630205 GCA_006491805.2 Dysdera silvatica
CCGCTTATATTTTCCAAAAACGGTCCTTTCGTTAGTTAACTTTGCAAGAAGTAACTTTACAAGTGTACTGTAACATATTCTTGAAAATCGGAGCTGAAAGTTGATTGTCAATAAGTGAATGGGTCTTCAACGCATCTATCTGCTCACTTGTTTAAATAAGTATTTTCTTGTAAGCTTTCAACACAATTTTGTAACCTTTTAATGAAATTTTTTACTTAACTGAAGAAGTACACATCACGAGGTTGACAGTATGGGGTACAATGAGGTGGAATTAATTCAGCAGTAGAAGAACAGGTGCCGTCATCATTTGAAAGGATATTATTAAAGTGCGCTGGATCTATTTAAATACATAACAAGCTGGATGGCTACACCGAAACTTTTTCTACCTTTATGCTTTTTAATAATCAACAATTAAAATTCGAGTAGAAATTATTACTGCCATTAAGCATATATAAATACAAAAATTCGAATTTTATTAAAGTAAGTTTATGAACAAAATCCGATTGTAAGCAAAATATTTTTACTAATAAAAATATATAAATAAATACATAAAAAGGATACATTAAAAAAAAAAAATGATTTCCCCGGGCATCGAACACAAAAGCACGGCGTGAAGAACTAACAACTTACCGCCCAATCTACCGATCGGCTTGCAGAGGGCGTTCTGTTTTAAGTTCATATGTATAGTATGCAAAATCTTTAAAAATGCATATCTTCGAAAATAATGCGCATTGGCACGAATATCGAGATACGTATTTTCCTTATTTTGGCTGTACTTTCATCAAAATCGACGGAGCACTCACCGCAGGTTCCACCTGTTAGTATTTTTCCGAACCTTTGTGGAACACTGGGAAACGTCTAGCAGATCCCAATTAAAGAACCACCGGTATAGGATATTTGAATAAATGAATTTGTTATAGGATATTGTTTAACTAAATTATAGTTATATTAATTTAATTATTTTGTATGAAGTCAGGATTTTTTAATCTTGCCATCTGGCAACATTGCCGTTAGATTGCAATCACGCGCACTTCCCCTCGCCTTGCCTACTTACTGAATTCGGAACTAAAAAAAGTCCAAAAAAGAGTTTCCTGCAAATGAAAACTATAAAGTTTAAAGAAAGCAACTATAGGAACTAAACAAATTAAGACGTTGTTTAAAGGAATTAATAGCAGTAAAGCTGACGTAACCGCGGATATTCATTATGAGGATCTGTATATTTAGAGCGCCAAATAAAATGGCCTTTTGCCGGGCCCTGCGCCCTGTCCTAATTTTGGTCGAGATGAAACACTATATAATTAATAATAAAAATGAATGATGGAATGAATTGGTTATTGTTAATTTTTATAATTATAGTAAATCAAACATCTGAATTACTATGTTGTCTATGGTAATTTTAATTAAGTACATCCGTTGGTTTAAGATGGAACATTACTGTAATTTATATATTAGCATGTCGCAAGAAACGAATTCCTTTTGTTATGTTTACTCAGTAATTGTTTGGTCTCTTGTAACTTCCCAATCATGTAAACTTTTCCATAGGTATAGAGCTATTCTTTTATGACAGGCAGTTGCTCGAGAAATATGCATGAATTATTTGTGGGTTGACGTTAGTGATGTTGTCTCTCATTGAATGGACATCTGCTTCTTATTAAATTCTTGCCAAACGTTAAGCGTACACAGAAAGCTCATAAGGGAATTACAGAGCTACAAATATTATGTATTTTTATGCATGCGTACTGTATATTTACATATATGTATAAAAAATTGCATCGCGGTAGGAGGATTATAATCCCGATCAATCTCCCCGAGTACGTCAGTAGGGTCAAGTCAAGTCCATCCATGTTCATAGCCACAATTTTTGTTTCCAGTTCTTTGAATTAAATTTCAATTTAAGCGAACTCTGTCATGATCTACACATCGTGAGTGTCATATCAAACTTTCTTTCTGTCTTAAGAAGAAAGAATGGAATTCGATATAAAGGAAAAAGTAAATATTTTGAAGTCCATTTTATGCGCAAAAGTTCATTATTTTTACTTAACTTTTGAATCTGGACTTGATTAAAAATTTCATTTTAGTCCTTCAAGAAAAAACGATGAGAAGTTCTGTCTTGTTTTAGAAAAATCTAAAAATTAGATAATTCTTAACGACATTCAAATGGGAATTTTGTTTAATAAAACATATTTACTTTTTATATGTTGTGCTGTAAAACTTCATCAATGCCAGAGAAACATAAATGCCATGAGAAACTGTACGAAATAGCACTTCTTTATTAAATAAAATTATGGTGATATTTATACATATAATAGAAAATTCACATGCAGGCATTTAATATTTATTCAGACTTTGGTCCTCAAAATGATGCTTCTGAAAGTATAATACCGTTTGAATTTTATAAGTATAGTGAATCTCATGGTCTACTAAACCTAACAATTTCCTAAGGAATCCGAATTTCTACCACTTAAGAAACCGAATTAATTCAATAAAAATAATTTTCGAAACAGGAAGTTTCTTGCCCCACTGCGTTTAGAATCGATAAATCTGATCAAGGTACTCAAATAAAAATACCCAAATAAGGTTAGAAGATTTAAGATGAGGAGGAACTTTCTGTATAGTAAACGAACAAATAGCTTCAATTCTCAGAGAGTAAATGTTTCTATGAGGCCTAGAATAATTAACTTAATGTTTTCGTTTCTCTTTGAAGCTCTGTGATGAAATTTACAATCACTTACCTTTCCTTGTTTCTCACTAAAGCCACGGTCCTAAATGCAGAACAAAAGAGGGGAACAGAAAATGACCTATTTTAAGCAAAGCATTTAATTTTCCTTTACTTACTTACTTTCTGTTCTTAACAAGGACCTTATTTCTAAAAAATTACCGGCACACAATCAGAGCCGTTCTAACCCAACCAGGAACCTTATACTCGAAGATATTTTGGGGCCCCTATAATACCAACTTTTAAATTTCCAACTTTTTGTAATAAAAAAACATAATATATAAAAAACAACTTTACCAGGTCCCTGTTGGCCAATCTCTTAAAGCACCACCGCACACAACAAATCGAACTTGTCTACGTCTGTGTATCGAAAGCCAATTCATGCGGACCGGTACTTGGATTTCCGCTCGTATCATCCAACTTACCACAAAGCTTCTGTTGTGAGGTCTCTAACACATCGGACCCTCACACGCAGCAGCAGTGTTGAGTTGAAAGATGCTGAGGTATGGAAGGTAAGGAGAGCGCTTGTAGATAATGGCTACCCGAGCAAGTTTATCGCTCGAAGATCTAATAATGGACATAGAGAACCTGTTGAGGAGAGACAGACTAGAGGGACGGTTGTTTTGCCATATGTGGAGAGGACTTCTGAGGAGATTGCGCGTATTCTTAGGAAATCTGACATCAGGACTTACTATAAACCTACATCGACTTTACGTGACCTGTTGGTGAGAGTGAAAGATCGAGTTCCAATGGATGAATTGACTGGAACAATTTACCAGATACCCTGCAAAGACTGCGAAAAAGTATACACTGGCGAGACGGGAAGAACTGTTTGTACTCGTAAAAAAGAACATCATCGTGCTGTGGAGAAAGGTGAGATGACTAATCTTCTGGCAGAACATGCCTGGGAGAAAGGTCATGTTCCTGATTGGAAAAGTACAAAAGTTCTTCATAAAAATGTAACTTCTCGCTATTGTAGACTTTTTCTGGAGTCTTGGGAGACTTTTCGAATGCGAAGTAAGGCGATGAACATCGCAAAATCGATGCCTGAACCTTACCGCATTTTTGCTAGGAGATGGGGGAAAACCAGTTTCAGACAGGGGGAATTACCGAGTACTGGAGAGTTCTTAGAAAATCCAGATTCAGACTGGGGGGGGGAAAACCAAAGTTGGGGTATAAATACCGAACACCTACACTTCCTTGACACTTTCGCTTGATGAAGGGAACAGTAGTTCTCGAAACGTTGCGAATATTTTTGCAGATGGTAAATATCTTTTACCTTCTTCATTTGTATTTCGTATATTCCGACCAGTGTCAAATTTTACTAGTTATGGTAAGCCCTGGTCAATCTTTGTACGTTGTCGTCAATGAATCTTTACTAGCCCGAAATTTCTCATCCTGATGTTAACCAGAATGCATATTGCACTTCAATCATTTATATTTGCACATATAAATAAAAAAACACTTAATACAAATGACTAGTGAATTATTTAAAGAAACTCGTAAATAAATTAATAGTAATAAAATGTGAAAATATGATTAATAAATTTTGCGTTTTAGCTCAAACGGAAAAAAATATAAAACTTTTACTACATTAAATTGATATATTAATATCTGTTTAATAAACTACTGTAGATATTTTATATGGCGTCTGAAATGTGTACAATCGAGTTCATTTTTATGTGGCAGATGTGTTTCTCAGAAAATCGCATTTAAAAAATAGCATAAAAAAAGATTTAGTCTACATTTAAAAATTAGGCGTACGTTCTGTAATTTTCTAAAATCTTATAAAACCAGAACAATGAGTTTAAATTAACATAAGAAATCATAAAAGAGTTTAAGAAACTGAAGAAACTAAAAGTGCTTGAGAGATTTCTTCGAAAACACGAAAGAAATCGATAAGAAACTTAAAAGCAAATTTATTTTCGAATTTTATTCGTTTGATTTTATTAAAAGATAACAAATATTTTTACATTTTATTATCAGAATTATTTCCACTATCTAATAATGATTTGCACCGTTTGCGAATTGGTGCCAAATCATTTTCATCATTTGAAGAGTCAATCTCCCATCAGATCTTCACGGTAAAGAAGATGGATTTTTAGAAACTTCTTTCTCTGCATAGCGTTCTTTTTTCAACATTACAATCAGTAATTAAACTTTGGGATGATTATTTTACCAATTTTTATATAGTTCAGGCATCTAGACATAAAGGTATTCAGCTCACGTTCGAAAGAGTGAAATGGCAACACGTGGATTTATTTTAGAAAAGAGAGTAAAAACATGACAAATAAAAATCTCCTTTCTTAGGTAAACTTTGCGCATGCGAATTATCAAACCAAGCGAAGTAAAATCTTTTTAATCTATATAAGTATATTGAACAGAATTTTAATAAACTAAGGTGTGTCCCACCGAAATAAAGCCACCGTGATTATATGCCGTAACTGGACACGAAACAAACCAATAAGAACAAAACAAATATATTAAGAAAGTCTGTATACAAATACATATTTGCAAGGAGTAACTCACTCCCTGCCCCACTTGGGCAGGAAAAAAAAATGAATGTGTAAAAAAGAGAGCAGAAAAAGTGTCCCGCCGAAATAAAGCCACCATCCCTATTAGTGTTTTAGGTAACTCTCAATATTCGAGCTGCTACAGGTAAACAGGTTTATGACGTCAGGAAGTTGTCAAATAACTTACCTGTTCTATCCCAGTCGAATGTTGACTTCAGAAGGTTGTATTTTCTATTTCTCCTGCAGTATTGCAATGGGAAAACGAACCCAGCTATCAGAGTTCGAGAAAGGCCAGCTAACAGCTTTTAAGGAACAAAGTCTTTCATATAGACAAATATCTAAGCAAATCAAACGATCTAAAACCGTAATAGACAATTTTGTGAATCAGGGCAATGCGTACAGGTATCAAAAAAGGAGGTGTACAGGCAGAAAAATGACTTCCAGGCAGGAAAGAGATATTGTGCATCGTCTTTCACAAGGTGGTATTTCTCTCAGACAATTGGCCAAAGAGGATAACATCCCTGTGACAAAATCAACTCTGTCACGGATTGTAAAATATACAAAAAACTTCCAATATAAAAAAGGAAACAGCAGCCCATGTTGAAAGCTATCCACAAGCAAAGGATAGTAGATTGGGCCAAATATCATCAAACCTGGAAAGACCAGTGGCATCGTGTTATATTCTCAGATGAGAAAAAACTTAATTTTGATGACCCAGGCGGCCTTGCATTCTATTGGCATGATATGAGGAAAGAAGAGGAAATCTTCTCCAAAAGATAATAAGGTGGAGGCTCATTAATGGTGTGGGGAGGCTTCGGCTATGGTGGTAAACTTAACCTGGCTTTCCCCTTAGGCCGCATAAAGGCTACCGATTACCAAGAAATGCTAGAAATCCAGTTACTGCCATTTGCAGAGAGAATTGGTGGCCCAAGTTGGATTTTCCAGCAGGACAACGCCCCCATTCACGTTGCAAAACCCTCTTGTGAATGTTTTTTGCATAATGGGGTACATGTCATGGAATGGCCTGCCCTTTCCCTTGATCTTATTTCCCAAGAAAATGTGTGGGGGTAACCTCAGTAGGGCTGTATATGCCAATGGCAGACAGTTTCAGTCTGTGGCAGAATTGAAGGCTGCCATCATTGAAGTCTGGGATAATATTGATGCCATTGTCCTCCAGGGATTGGTAAATGGTATGCCACATCGTGTTTTCCAAGTCATATATAATCATGGCGGATATATTGGCTATTAACAGTAGTGGCTTTATTTCGGCGGGACACTTTTTCCCCTCTTTTTTTACACGTTCATTTTTTTTCCTGCCCAGGTGGGGCAGGGAGTGAGTTACTCCTTGTAAATATGTATTTGTATATAGACTTTCTTAATATATTTGCTACGTTCTTATTGGTTTGTTTCGTGTCCAGTTATGGCATATAATCACGGTGGCTTTATTTCGGTGGGACACACCTTATATACTGCACAGCTTTAAAACGGTATAAAAAAAAGGTGTGAATAAAATGAGACTCAACTGTATTTCTCTCTTGAAGTTAGCATAGGCCAAAATGATGACGAAAGATGGGTGTGTGATTAGAAATAGTTTCTTCCAATAGAATGCAGATAAGTTAGCATTAATAGAAGATCGAAAATTTCAAAATTAGATTTTGTGAAAATTACTGATTAGTACTAGGTATTTAATTATTTAATAGCAGGACCTATATTTACAATTACTTCTACAAACCATAATATGATTAAAAAAAATTTAGGTATCCTCGTTGATGGAAAGGAATTCTCTGAAAATTGGGAATTCTATGGCATCAAAGAAAAAATATTTTCCATCGCCTTCCATTTTCGAAACTTACAATATTACAACAACTCCCATAGAGTTCTCGCTTCACGAATTTCCATTAAATGATGTATTAAAAAACCTTTCCGCACTACGAATATTTCAAAGGAAATTATTGCAATTTAAACTCTCTCTCTCTTACTTTTCTGCTCATTCTCACACCCTTAAAAGTATTGACGAAAAATTGCAGTACATTGAAAAGGCAACTGAAATTTTTGGGTTATAAGATTCCACCTCTAAAAGAAATTTCTGGAGGTTGAAATTTTTAAGAAAATCTTTAAAGACGAAATTTCTAATTATGAAATTTATAAACGGTGAGATTTTTAATAAAATCTCTAAATATGAAATTTCTAAGGATTTAAAAACTGTTTTGACATGTTATCGGGAAAATAATAAAATCGTACACAAGCAAGCGATTATTGCAGCTTTCTTATAGGAATAATCACAGTAGAGAGACGACTAATACAATCTGATCAACCTTCATCCATTTCAGGCCAATTGATGGTAAAACATCGAACGGGTGCACGATATTTAACACTGAAAAAAATTTTGATTGAAGATATTTTAAATGGGTAATTTCTGCACCTTTAACATATATTTCTTTGCTATATTTTGATTATGCAGTGTATACAAATCATTGCTTTCTTACTCGGTATTGCTTCATTATCCTTTATTTTACATTAGGTCTTTGGGAAAAATGAGTTGTACGGAAATTATACAGTGTTACGTCAGGGAGAAAATAGTTTTCGATTTATGAACGAGGGCCCAGAATAAACGCTTTTGTAAGGACGAGGACTATCTTTTTCCTGGATAACTTTTAAAGTCCGTAAAAAGCGAAAAAGATATTATGTTCCTTACTGCGTTTAGATAATTTTAAAAATTAAGAAACAAGCAATTGAAAGAAAATTGCTTAAGGTCGATATGTAAATTTAGCGGGTTTCAATTAACATTAATCCGCAACTCTCTAATCCGCAACTCTCTAATTCGCAAGTAACTCTGTAGGTTTTCAACGTTAACAACAGCCATCATTATTGCATTTACGGAAGACCTTTACCTTACCCTTTTTATTGCGTGCAGACAGACCAAAAGTACTAGCGGGTTCAGTTGAATCCGCTAATAATCGACTTAAAAATTTTCACTAGAATTTTTCCGTTGTTTAGTTGTCAATTTTGGAATTCTTTAATCTACTATATTTTCTGTTTGCTCATTGTAAGATTGTAAGACAAAAACATTCTCATATATTTGTGGGCCGCCAACAATTTATGAGAGATGAAGGAAATTGTGGGTTAAATGAATTTGGAACCCTACCCTGGTATACGCAATAATAAAGAGAAAATACGTTATTTCACGATACGAGAGTGGTCTGAAACAACACGTTGTAGGTGCCTGTTTTATCCCAATGTGGCTAATATTTCTTATATATAATTAACCCTGTATATATATGTATATTGATTTACAGAACTCATTTTAAGAACCGTATCCCTTGTTTTCAAATACGTTTTCAGCAGCAACAGGGTCCCACTTGACCTTGTAATGACATTCAGTTCGCACCAGCTCATCCGTTACATATGTTTTGACAATGTAAATTCACGAAATGCATCAGGTATTGATTAAAACGTGTCATGGGACATTGCATCGTCAAATAGCGTAGCATCCGAATGATCGATTGATATTTGCCGTTGGATAAACGTGATGCTCTAATGAAGGAAAGTATAAATTACTCCGTGCGAAGGTAAATATCAATAAATTAAATACTCTAGTGATATCGCGACAAGCCATTGAATGTCCCCCGAGAATATCGGAACATTCGATATTGTGTTCCGTTTATCATGGACCTCGTGTAAAGTGCATGAACTGCTAATAGTACTTCCCCAAGTTATGGAACAGTTGACGCCTCCTCCCCCCCCATCTCTTATAGAACGGAACGAAATTCTTTGGTTCTTTTTGCTTCGTTCTCCCGATTTCCCGATATTCTCCCAAAGAGAATTAGTTCTTTGTTCGGGTAGTACGCTATATTTAAATAAGAATAATTAATATCATTAGTGGTTTCTCTTTCGGGTATTGTTGCAATGTAAACACATTAAATCACTTGGCTCAAGTTCCGACTCGCATTCGCTTATTTGCTCCTTCTGGAGGAATAAGGCCGAGCATTGAATTCAACGAAAATGACAATAAACGTAATACATTAAATTAAATTTCTGCACCCGTTTCCTTTGCTTAAATTAGATGTATGTGCTTGTCTATGTGACTTCAACGGTGAAAGGATGACAAGTGTCAAGTCGTTCGTGAAGAATGATTCAGCGCAACGAATTCACGAAGAATGGTGCAGTGTTCAGACTGCTTTTCTAAACCAAAGCATGGAGGGAAGACAGACGTCCGAAACTTCCAGCTTCTTTTTATATAGAGTGAAAGCCTTAGATACGCTTGCCTTTGAAAGGATCGAATCTCATTGAAATCCCACAATTGTATCCAACATTTTACCAACTACTAAATTCCTGTACCTGAGACCCGCCTAAAACCTCACTCCCAAAATTAACTTCCGGAAACGAACCTTCGTTAAAATTTTTTCAAAGTTTCAAAGATCCAATCAAATGCAGCGAAACTTGCTTGCCCACCCACTTTCTCTAGCACTTAGCCACAGGGCCCTCCCATTGGCTGAAATGACAAAATAACCCAGATCTGCTGCAAAACAGAGTCCGCTCACTTTGCTGAGATGAAGTGGAAAAGGAGTTAAAAGCACTTTAACAAACAAATGATATTCAAAATTGGTCAAATATTTTTGACTTACAAACCCAGACTTCTTCTTATCTTAGCAAGCTCAAAAGCTCGCAAACTTTCTATATTTTAGTTGGTTGGTTGGGTGGTTGGTTGGTTGGTTGGTTGGTTGGTTGGTTGTATTTTATGGCGCAAGGATAGCAAGGGTCGTTCTGCGCCGAATAAGGTGGGACCGCACAATCAATTTTAAAATAAGAATAAATTAAAACTAATAGTTAAAATGCATTGAAAGTAATGTATTAATAAACTTACATTATATGGAAGAAGCCAACATTAGACAAAAAGTTAAAAATTAGTTCATGATTTCTATATTTTAGTTTTTACATCTAACACTCTAAAGACTCCCTTATTTTGTGTATGTGTAGTAGTTATAAAAAGAAAAGAAAAAGAAAAAACTCCCTTTCTTTCTTCCTTCAACTAACACTTAATTTTTTTTCCTTGGTGACATTAATCTCTTTTGAGATATTAAAAAGGCCCAAGCATGAGCCAGAACAGCCTTTAAGGCAAACTAACCCCCAAACAGCCAATCACAGGCAGAGGCAAAACAGCATATCACTGTGCGCACTCAAAGAGGAAAATGATTTTGCAAGTGATACGCTTGCAGGGGGAAAAGTTATCGACATCTGCAGCTTAATAGGTGGAGCACTTGACCGGAAATTAAGAAGATGTGGGTTCGGCTCTCACCAGGCACCTAAAAAGTATTCTTTGGAAATATTTGATCATCTAATACTAACACATTATCGGCTTTGCTAGGAATTACCCGAATAAATTCAGTCACTATTGAAATAAAAGCTAACCATGTAGAATTCCAAATAATTAAAATTTAATTTACACATAAAACTTTTAATACAAGATAAGAGAAATATGCTTAGTTAATAGCATGCGCGTATTGAATGGTATATATATGCATTTAATAGAAATTCTTACGCGAATATAAATATTAATATATAAAAAAAAACATCACCACAAAACTATCATTCTATGATGAAAAAGTGATAGCGCTTTCGCCGAGAATGCCGTTAACCCTAGTTTGACACCCCAACGGTGCTAAACACAAATAATGCTTATCAACTAACTTCGCACTGTAGATCTGGGGTTTGGTTCCCTATTCTCGCGGCAAAGCTAACCTTGTACGTTGTTAAGGATACGACGACCTATTCACACCAGTGAGACGAGTATTCATTCGCCAATTGGCGAAAAATGAGATAGCCCTCAACATTATTAGGTTATTTATCGCCTAATTTGTAATGCAGAAAAACGCGATTGCCAAAATTCCAGGCGCCAAATTTCTCGCCAAGCAAACGAAGTCCTCTGAGTGGTCAGTTACTTAAATGACGTCAGCGCTTGCTATAATGAGTCTTTTTCCTAAATTTAATAAATACCAGATTTTAATTACACAAACATGCCTATGTTTTATGTATTTGAGCATTATTTTAATGTTTTATGTACAAAATGTATCTTCTATTAACTCTGTTAACGTAAGAAAGGGCGAACTATATTGCACTGGCGAAATCGTACTGCTCTGTGCCTTATCAGTATATCACGTTAGCTTTGCCACGAGTACCCAGATAGCAAAGATCGCCCTTGAGACGTCTTGACATCCTTAGGACGGCCCTAAGACGATCTTTCTATCTGGGTATAGATCGTAAGGGGTTCGAATCCCTCGGAAAACTGTAGGTCACGGCGCAGCATGACCTTTGCAGTCCTTCAGCCGTAAAACACAAACGAACGTTTTTTTATTGTTGAATATTACAGGAAAAAATATAGTAGAACCTGTCTAAAGTGGCCACTTTTGGGACTGGGCTGTAATGGTCACCATAGACAGGGTGGTCACTGTACACGACAGACTTTGGTATAATAATCACTCAGTTACTACCAGTCCTCTTTTATCAAAAGTGGTCACCTTGTCCAGGTGGTCTATTTACGGAGGTGATCAGTTTAACAGGTTCCACTATACATACTAATATATCTTTATGTTATCATTATGTATATGTCACTGCATAGATTTTTGGTGCATAGTGGTATAAATATCCCTGCTATATTTTAAAGAGATTTGACGAATGCCAGCAATATTCATTCGTCAATGCCGACAACATAAACATCGGGGATTTTTTCTTAAAAAAATGAATTATTTTGTTAAATTTCTAGAAATGCTGCTTTTCTTTAGCTTTCGAATTTTTTTCTAAAAACAAGAAGTGAGGACGTTCAAACTCCTAATTAAAACTCGGCTCTTTTTTATGATACAAAAGACTATCATTTTTTACATGTATTAAAAGAGTGGAATCTTAACGACACAGCTCATTTTATAAATGTGTTTCAAATTACATGTTTTTTCACTGTCTTGACAGAACTTGTTTTTTTTTTATTATTTCGAAACGATATTAAGCATTAAAGTCAGTGAAACATATTTTTTAACCGAGCGTCAAAAAAAGCACAAAAAGCTGAAATAAAACAAGAAAAGAAGCAAATAATGCCCGAGTATAATTTATCATTTTCAAAATTTATGTCTTTCGGGAAAGCATGAAAATTAGTGAAAAAAACAATGCTCGGAATGGACCGACAAATATTTCATTTTGAAAACAATGCGAAATTAATATTTGCGGATTTTTTTATGGAAGTTCGTCAAAATAATCTTTTTAAATTTAAAAGAATTAAAATTTTTTTAAAGATTAAAATTAGCCTTATTACTCGTCACACTATTGACGGATACTTTTTTTTAAACTATTTTAAATTATTACTGTTATTTTTAACCAAATAAATATGCTAATTATTATATACATGTGTCAATTATTTATA
Organism: Dysdera silvatica; assembly: GCA_006491805.2. Taxonomy (NCBI): domain Eukaryota; kingdom Metazoa; phylum Arthropoda; class Arachnida; order Araneae; family Dysderidae; genus Dysdera; species Dysdera silvatica. The sequence continues at coordinate 167,620,102 of QLNU02015003.1, forward strand.
TACATAGGTTAATTATTTATATGTGTACTTTTAATTATTTATACATATACAATTATTTACACACATGTGTAATTATTTTCACATATGATAATAATTTAGTATACTACTATTAAATAAATACAGCGCTGCCATCTAGGCAGCCAAGATGTAGTTAGATTCATATCATACAGGTGGCTAAACCAATCATTGAACAAATCAATGAGTAGTTTTTGCCCGCCTGTCAAACACGCAGCACTTATCCAGTGAGTCAAGTTCATTGAACGGTTCGACACACCGCTTACAGGATTTGTGCCTTGGAACTTACTTACAGATCTGAACTGTATTTAGACATAAATTCCCCGACATAGCTTAGTAGTTAGCGTTTAGCTGTCATATGACTAATCGGGGTTTTATCTCCGATATATGCATAGCGCTTACCGGATTTTCCTGCGAACTTTAAATCCTAGCGCGTCATATCTTTGTCCTTGACTGCAAAATGCAAACTAGCAGGCCAGGCACCTTGAATGTAAAAACATGAAATTGGGTCATTTAAAGCTCCCCACCCCTCCAATATTTTGGACGAGGCCCTGTGACGAAAAAATACATATTAAGTGTTATAAAATATATTGAATAGATACCCTGGGAAGATAAAAGCTAGGGAGCTATAAGTATTTTGTGTAAAAGAGACTCATATATGAAGGTTTGTTTTCATTTTGCAGCGCTAAGACGGTTATGGTCATGCAGCGCCGAAATCTTGAGTTTTCCGGGAGATTCTTACCTATTACATGGGAAACTACACCTCGAACAACGGAGGGCACAGGAAACGGCAATCTCTCTATATTATCATTCGAATCGAACTCACGTTAACTCCAGACTATCATAGGGCCATACATAAAGAACATTTCATCTCAACGAAAAACGAAATTCGGAAAGGTCTTTTATCAGGTAGTAGAATGAAAATGTCCTTATGTTTCTCAGTATACTCCTCATATTCACTTTCTCATAAACCTGCTCCAATACGATACAGAGAAAATCGATAAAGAAAACTTCTGAGAAGTGGGAAAAGAAAAATGAAGATTTTTAATGAAAGATCCACAATTGCCATGTAAGGACAAGTTGGTTAAAATCTTTTTATTAACACTTGTATATTATTGTTGTCATTTCAACAGTTACATCTGAAATCATATTTCTATTAAAATGACCTAATCTGACAGAAGCAAACCCTACACAAAATTAGTAAATCCATAATTCTGATTTATGGCGGACATATACGCGTGTCAGAGTTTGCTTAGATGCTTCCAGATGTCAAAATTCAAGCATCTCATGAATCTGTCGACGAATCATTAATATAAAAATGAAATAAATGTAGTGTAACGGCAGAATTGTAACTGCCATTTGATATTGCCTATTTTACTTTTTTATTAAATTGAACTTCGTTCAGCCGTTGGACATCGAGATAAGATGGCTCAACGGCATTAAAGGAATGTTTCAACATAGATTATTTCACTTATCTTGATGGGCAGGTAATTTTCCTTCCAAATTACTGTGTTTATCACTGTTAAAAATAAAGCAAAAATCTACTTTTGTTTCGTAAATATTTTCTTTGCTTCTGATATATTTTCTGATGAATACTCAGAGCGGATCCAGAAAATATTTTCTGCTTGCCAAAGATTGAAAAACAATGTAGAGTTAAGTTAAGAACCGATGTTGTTGGTTACCAACAAGATCGGTGCTGGTGATGGGCGATTACGAAATGTTTTTGCAATCGAAAGAATCGCAATCGAATCTTATTTACAATCGAGTCAACAATTCATTCGTCCTTGAACTTAACAATCGAGATGTTCAACTGCAATTGTGAGTCGACTGCTCAACCAAACTGCGCATGCGTGTGAACATAGCTGAATCACTGCTGCACATTTGCGTCATGCGCTGTACACGATGTCGTTATCAATTTGGCGAGTGGATATAGCCGCATTTTCTGACGTCCAAGTAAAAGGATTATAGTATGCGTTTATAGAATCGTTATATAGGTTTAACAGGGATAGGTTTATCCATGGGATAGAATGCCGAATTAACGAAATCCGAACCACCTGAACTTTATTTTATTTTATATTTTTAGGCATTTTTGAATTCATTGTAGGTGTATAACTAAAAATTATCTACTTGCTGCCTCTGTGCTGATTTTATATGAGAACCATAGAAACATGAAAATTATCGTATACGACATCGCATCGAGGGATTAAAAATATGCACCCTAGTATTTTAAGCTGTACTTGGTTTTACGGTGGTTACCGACCAATAACGTAGGGTTTTCCATAAGGACATAAGGAACATTTTCTCCGAAAATATTTATTCGATGCACACAGAACTTTTTTTTTTTGTATAGTTAGCAAACATATTTACACTTTTTATGTGTGGCGTTTTACGATACACACGATATTTTTAAAATTAAAAATATTTATATCAAATGAAAAAAAATTCTAGAAAACACGATTTTAATTTACGTTTAGGTTAATAATAAAAAAACGAATAACAAATATAAAATGCTACACACACCGCATGTGGAAATCCCTATATGTACGTACTCAAGAAATTATAAGTCAATTTCTAATCAAGTTTTTTTTAAAAAATTTCCGTACGTGACAGAAAATATAATTGTGAGAAAACCGCATTTTTGTGGAAGGTTTATAATATATTTAAATACACTTGTTGCATTCGTGAATTTATTTAAAAATAGTTCTATTTAACCTCGAGTCGAAAAAATTGTATGGTTTAAAAGGTAAGATTCCATACTGCTTTTAGAATAAAGAAAAATAAGGTTTTTTAAAACATTTTCGCAAGTGATTACCCCCTTTAACGTCACTTATAAAAATATTCAAATTGTTTTTGTCGTTATAAGAAATGTACGATAAATATAGTACACGATACAGTATTTATATTCAAAAACATGGCTGGTAAAGATACAATTACAATTTTGTTTTATCATTCAAAACAAACAGTGGCCAAACATTGTATATAAGCAAATAGGAATAGTAGTTGATAACTGATAAAAAATTTATGCATATATAACCAAACGTTTTTGAATATGAAGATTTACTGTAAGACCGATTAACCATGCATTTTATGAAGTAGTTGCATACTAGCAAAGCGAAATATTTTTACGATTGTTTCGACCAGGAGTGTAGAGTGTAGTTAAACGAGCATAGATAACTCGGCTGCTTCGAAACAATTCGAGTCTGCGTATTTACGTTTGCGTAAGAAACATTGTTTTCATAATTCATTGTTATTACGTTTTCATTAAAACGCTGGAATACTCATTTAAAATTTCATAGCTGAGGTTTTTTTTTTTTTGGCTAAGCTTACAATAACAAACCAACGAATCAAGAACTGCTTACACCACGCATGGTGACGTGATGCGTGGAATCATGTTTAAAAAGCATCAAGAGGTTTCGAGATGTTCAAACAATCGAGGCAATCGACTAAAACATCTCGAAATCGTCCATCAGTAATCGGTTCCACTCAGCGGAACGGCATCATCCTTGATTTTGATAAATGTGGTGTTTATAGGATAGAGTGAGTAGACTGTGATAAATATTATGTTGGACAGACAAGAAGAGTATTTCCTTTTAGGATCAGGGAGTATCAGAATTATATCAGCATTCAAGAATTACTAAAATGGTTTTCAGTTGAATATTTTTAGGAAAAAAGCACCGCTTTGCCTTTTCCAATGCCAAGCTGCTGGAAAGAGTTCGTAGTCCTTCTGACCAAAGCTGGGCAGTATCGAAAATACATGTATTTGAAATACGTATTTTCGATACATTTATATTTTGTATCGAAAATACAAATTTCTAGGTATTTTGTATTGAAAATGCATTTAGTTTGGAATTTTTAACTTCCAATTCTAGCCACTTGGCTAAACAGATGATGCCCGAAGGTTCGACTTCTCTTTTTTAAGTAGCTAGTACTTAAGTATTTGCCCTTCCTAAATTGTACTTTTCGTCGTACCGTAATTGTTCACAACTACACTCTACCTGTATACGAACATCTGAACCCCCTTCGAGGGCAATAAAACTTTACGATCCTGGCTCAACTTCGCCAAGACATATTTTCTATGTTGACCAGATATATGAGTTTGTATAACTGTCGGCTGTGTCGCTATCGCTATGTGAAAAATATCCCGGGTGACCGAAACGTTCTTTAACTTGAAAACTTTCGCACGAAAACCGAAAACCAATGAAATGCTGCTTTTAATCCTGGTAATAGCGCATTACACGCGTATATGAGACTGAAGTCACATATTTCCTTACTTATATAAACGATTTGCCTTACAACCATTTAGGCAATTTTTAATATTGCAAATTAATCTGTTTCATAAATTTCAACTTGTTGCTTTGAACTTGCCCTGCTGTAACTCTTCGTAGTTAAATACATTCTTGTGATGAATCATGATAACCTTAGCCACAGTACCGATACTTGTAGCGTAAGGAAATTTGATGAATACACAAATAGATGTGCCATTTTAGATGACAAGTACTTTACAATTTCTTCAATTACTGGTACAGTGGAAAAGCTTAGTGCCAATGATGCAAAGAAAGGAAGAAAATTTCAATAATTTGCACAACCGTTGTGGCAATAACCAACTTCAAAACTACTTAACGGCAAGTTCTACATATTTATTTAATTTTATTATAAGAGTGAAAGTCAAGGATGAAGTGGAGTATCTTCACGTCCTTAAATTCATTTACAATAAGAATGTGAAAAAGACAAGGCCTTTTCTGGCAAAGTGGGGGTCGCCACATAGGACGATCTATTTATAACGAAAAATATAAATATCTCAGAAAATATGCATCCAATTCAAAAATTGTTCAGAATAAAAGTTAAATATTTTCAGCTTTCTTTTTTTTAAATTTCATAACCACCAAGCCGCCCTTTTCAAAGGAGAAGGGGATAAAATTTCAAATGGAAATCTCTATATATTTTATTTAGAATTGGACCTCGATATAAGATCACCCCGCATGTGCGGTCATTTTTGAAAAGTCCCGGTTTACTGAATCGGAATTCTGTGTTACACTTCATTGTTTATATGGCCGGGCTCTGGACGAAAACCCGTTTATAAGATGACTTCAAGTTCTGAGAATTCAATAATACGATATTGTCAAACACTCATTACACCGTGAGGTGTGTGGGAGATGGGGAGTCTTCGTAGTAAAATAGAGAAGGGGAGAGGGTTTAGTGGGTGGTGTTTTTTCTCAAGAATCTGTTCTTCCCTTCTCCAGTCAAGCTTTTGGGACTAGATTGAGCTAGAGACAAAACAACCACGGGATGTATTTGCAAGGAGCAATTTCTCATACGAGCAGGGGAATTTCATCTGCTTCACCGCATTTTTGTGCGATACGTCGTATGAAACGAAAAACTTTATCATTTACGGATAACAAAAAATTACCAATACTTGTAAGAAATATAGCCAATTAAAAGCAGTTTTTGCAAAACACAATGTGATAACAAAGACGACGCTTTGCAATACAATTTTGCCATCGTTATTTAAACCATTTTGGGTAAATGTTTTGGTCCAAAGTAATTCTAAAAAATTTCTTAATTTAATATTAATTTATTAAACAACAATATTAATCAACGTTTATTGGCGTAGCGGTATCAGCGCAACGTTAGGGCGTGATTAGATGGTGAAACGCTCGAATGAAAAATATTTTTGCGTTCGGTGGCGGAGGCTCTACCATCTGAGCTACGAATCGCAACATTTAATCACTTACGAACTTATATAAAGACAGAGGCGGATTAAACCTATTGGGGGGCCCCTGGCCGTAAAAATTTCGAGGCCCTGAGACCCAAGCCCTAAAACAAAACAAAAAAAATTGTGTAAGGAACTGAGGATTTTTTTCGGGAAGATTTCAGTAGTAAATTTTTAGTGAGTTCCTTAAACCGGCAATATGTAACTAATAATAAACTCAACGTTTCAAGAAAAATCAGATATTTATTCAAAAAATTTAATAATAAGTTACCTTAGTGCTTAAAAAATGTTTTGTATATAAATTTGTGTCTTGGTTTCTCTTTGACAGATTCATCAATTATTTTTTCAGTGTCTATTTCATCCAAAATTTTTTGTTCTAGGTATAATATGGCCATGTTGTTCAATCTGTCTTCTCCTATCGTACTCCTTAAATAGTTTTTAACGCATTTTAAAACTGACAAAGATCTTTTACCTGTTCAATGTCATATTGGTATTGTTAAAAATATTTTGGTATTGTTAAAAATATTTTCGAAATAATCTCTACATTAGGAAAAGTTCCACTCCCTTTATACACTTTAGACTATTATTCAAGAGCACTTCTGGCTATTTATTTATCAACACTACTGTTCATTTATTTATCAACACTTCTGGCTATTTATTTATCAACACTTCTGATTATTTATTTATCAGTTTCTTATATTCTTATTATTTCTCATGTTTTAATAACATATATTAATATTCTTTATAAATGTTCTTGCGAACTTCTTTTATCATTTATAACTTTTTAATATCACTTGAGATATTATATCGGGCTTCCAAACATAAATTTTTTACCATCATTCATCTATATAATTATTATTTTTCATAAATTCTTCAAAAATAGAATATTACAATTCGATTGGACTCTTTACGTCCTTGTATATATATCCAAGCGAGATAAATACTTACTAATACACACTTCAATAATAATTATTAATAATAATAATAATTCACCAATAATCCCATTGATTATGCACCCCATAGTAGACAAACAGTTTCTTTCCCTTCTTTTATATTTTTAGCTTTCATTTTTATAAGTCGTATTTATTCTACAATAAGGATTATTTCTTTAAAATGATGATATTAATAATAGTTCGACGGGAGTTTTAGAAAAATTAATACAGTCGGAGCAAAACATAAATGTCCTCATGTCCACGAAAATTTATCCATAAGCTTCGATTTTTCGCGGAAATATTTTTTAAACAACGATCCAATGACGTCCAATAACCTTTCAGCATTCTAGCGCTCAATTTTGTGTGTGTATGTGCGTGTATGTGTGTACACACTCAAGGTAAGTATTAAGACACGTTCCTGGAAGTTAGATAAAAAGTCGTTCTTCTCCTCCTCAGTTTTTTATAAGAAAAATGGCGTTGTTGAGAACAGGATTTCCGCCATTACGATTTTATTTCATTTAATTCTAATTTCATTTACTTAATTATACATGGCATGGGCGCCCATATGGGGGCAGAGGTGGGGGCTCAAGCCGCTTAGGTGTTCAAAAATTTGATTTGCCCGAACCTGCTATGCATTTACTTTCAAAAGTTTTACAGTCACATTTTAAAATAAGGTACTTTTTAGCTCATTACTAATTGTCAGGTAGTATCAATTATTTTTGTAGCATTTTAGTATCTTGTACATTCACTAAAATTTTTGACAGTCTTGAGAAGAAAGTAATAATATTTCTCAGTCCCCCACCCCCAGAAGTACTGATAGAGGCGCCCATGATACTGGTGAAACTACAGTTATGACTGCAGCCCGGAGTATATACACTAAAAAAAACAGCAGAATATACACTAATGAGCCTCATAATATCCACTTAAAATGAATAAATATGTACTTAACATTTTTTTAACGCTTGAAAATCTTGTATCCCATATTTTAAAACAAATAGATTTATTAACAGCCAAGTAGAAAAACTCGATATACATTAAATCATATGTTTTATATATCACAAATTCTATGACTGTATATCGCAATGTATCTCTCGTTGTTCTAAGCAGTTAAGCTTTATCTTCAGTCATGTAATGATGTATGTCATTTTTATGGCCGAAAGGATCCTTTTCAAAGCTACGAAAGATGTTAAACAACCCATATATTATTGCGGGTTGTCTATTACGAATAGTTTATCGATGATAGAACGATGTCTATCACTGAAGGAAAATGGTGTGGAAATTTAGAATAAGTGTTTGTTTTAATTTGACCTTCAATCAATTGCCAGCCAAGCACAGTAAAACTCAGCTTTGGTCTTCATAACAAGGATGGTGGCTATAATTCAGCTACGACAACATTTTAGCTCCCTAGGACATCATTAAACGTGTACATTTACGAATTCCATTGCCTTTCCACTCAGATAAGAAGTAAGAAGAAAGTTCAACTTTAGTATTGTGGTGAAATTTTTCAGATGAGGGAATAATAAAATTCTTAAAATTACTAAAACCCTTAAAATATGCATTTATTCTGGAAATTCATGGTTTTTGTGCATTTATATTCAAAAACACTAAAAACAGCTAAAATATGTAATTGAAATTTATATTACGGGCTCTAGTTATAACAGTAGCATTTAATCGTTCTGCACTCATCTTTGCAATGGCGCACACGAAATATTCCCAAGGAGGGGACCCAGTTAAGTGAAAAGAATTTTTGGTGGAAAAAATGTCCAGGGGCCATATCAGTTACGGTTGTTTTTTATGTTCATTTATCATTATTAAATTGCTACTAATTTGACAGTGCAATATGCTTAAATGATTAAAAATGGTGGATTTTTTTGTACAATTTTACAATGGCCAGCTTTTGTTTTCCACAAAAGATCACTGTTTTAGTAATAGATTTAAAAGTAACCCTATTGTGCAAAACTTGCTTTTGCTTGCCCTCTGTCCATTACTTGATCTACAGCAGTGGTTCGCAATTCAACTTACGTCGCGGAATACTTTTCAATTTCAATTGTACCGCGGACCATTTTTCCACTTCAATTGTATCCATGGACCACTTCTGCACTTCAATTGGTCCGCCGACCACTTTTCCTCTTCACTTATATTTGCGGACCACTTTAAAAAATCTTCACGAGTTTAATGCAAGGCTTTAATAAAAAAGGAAGCCGGGCCATTTTGGGGGGGAAATGTGTTTGTAAAATCTTCCTTTGGAAAAAAAGTAAACAGAAAAAGAACAAAATCCAATGAACAAACAACAACAAAGTCGAATCTCGTTAAGGCAAACACGCTTAAGACGAATTACTTTTAATACGAACCGTTTTCAGAAGTTCTGTCAGATTGTAAAATACTACAATTATACTATCAATTTCATTTTTATATTTAATTTTAATATTTAATAATAATTTTTATAAGCGTTTTTATTAATTATTATTTCTTTTTAAATAATGACCCGTCTCGCGGACCATTTGGGACTCTTTGGCGGACCACCAGTGGTCCACGGATCACCAGTTGGGACCACTGATCTACAGAAATCTTTTTCCCTTTTGTGACCTTTAAAAACTCATCGGCTTTGTGAACTGAATCCTTATGATAGAGAAAAGTTCTAATGTTATCTGAACTTCTTCAATGGCATTTTCTTCCAATTATTAAATTCTTTTGAAACAAGTTGACCTGTGGCTTGTGTCGATCTTAAACAGACTTAATGAGGTGAAAAGAGAACACACAAAATTTGCTATAGGCACTGTCTTCTGCCTTTGGGCAAGTTATGCTTACTCAGTTCAGATGGACAGAACTTCCGACTGTGGTGAGATTTTCCTTGACTTTATACAGCACTTGTGACGGTCGTGGGAAAATTGCAATTTGCATATGGTTCCCAAAGATTTTTTAGCACTGTTATCCTATCTTCATCAGTGAGGTTAGATTTCTTGACATAATTAGAAATATCTGCAGTCAGAATTTCTATTTCAACTGTTTTGGACTACCTTTACCTCCTGGAAAGCATTTGAAGACAGCCCCAACTCACTGCTGTTGCTTACCTCAACAGCAATCTCATCAATGTCACATTGAAATGTCGTTGGGATCGTCACTTCTTTCAATTTTACTACTTTCAAGCAAAGAATTTCTGCTGGCGTAATAATTTTCCGCTTTGTTAGCCCAAGGGGTGCGCGGGCCCCCAATGTAGGTGCGCCAGGGCATGTTTGAACTAATATGATTTTTAATTAACTTTAATTTAATAAAAGAACGTTTTGTACTTATATACGTAAAATACGTGAATAATATTAAGTATTGCATCTTTCGCTTTTTGTGTTGTGGTAGTTTTTAACTGGAAGTGTCTGGAACTTGGGGCCCCTTGAAATTCGCGGGCCCCTGGCAGACGCCAGGTCCGCCAGCCGCTTAATCCGCCACTGTATG
>QLNU02015003.1:167642429-167654064 GCA_006491805.2 Dysdera silvatica
CGCAGTCAGACTACAAACATAGACACGATCAAGTAGCGAAAATAGTCCACCAGAAATTGGCAGCGAATGCTGGCTTTCTGACAGAAAAATGCCCGTACTACAAATATGAGCCAGAGACCGTGCATGAGAACGAAACACACAAGCTTTACTGGGATAGAGCAATCATAACAGACAAGACAGTCCCACATAACCGTCCTGACATAACCCTCGTCGATAAATCGAATAAGACCACGTACTTAATCGACATAGCAGTACCCAACACCAATAACATACAGACAACCTACACAACGAAAATCACCAAGTACCAAGATCTCAGACATGAAGTACGAGATATATGGGGTATGGAAAAGATCCTCATCATCCCGTTAGTCATCTCAGCAACAGGGATAGTACCAAAAACGCTTGCGACGAATTTGGAGATACTCAACATTGACCCAAACACCTACATTGAAATACAAAAAGCCACAATCCTAAACACGTGTCACATTGTCAGGAAGTTTCTAGACATGGCACATTAAGAAGTGATGTAAAAAGAGGCTTGGGAACATGGCGCTCTGCCCGTCCCAAAGCCTGTTTCCGCCAAGAATGGGCGAGGAAAACTTTTATATATATATATATAAACATTATGACCAAAGTATCCGGACACTTTGGATTTTTTTTTTTTTTTCGAATTTCTAAAAAACTACTCGGCCAATTATTCTCTAACTTTGGAGATATATAGAAGGTGCTTGAATGCACACTTTCCAATAAAGTTTCGGTGACTTGTGCATTTAGGGGACCACCCACATATTGACAAAGTGAAAAAATATATTTGATCACCCTGTATCATAAAAAGCTGGAAATTATTTGTAACTTTCAGAAAATATTTAACCAGCTATGCTTAATGCCTGTGTGCATTTTCGTAAAATAGACATGTATATTTATGAAGATAAAAACGTTTCTCTAAGAAAACCCAAATTTTCAGTCAAATTTCACGAAACTTACAGAACATTTGTCAACGTACAAGAAAAATATTATACTTAAATTAGAAATTAATATATTGAATACACGATGAGATATGAGCATTTGAAGAAAATAATTTTTTACTGCGCATGCGCGAAAGATATGAATAACTTTCTTTCATAATTTTGTAGTCAATAGTATAGGGAAACTTAAAAAAAATACCAGTGGGATATCTTGAAAATTCAGAAAGTTATCGACTCTACAGTGAGCCGTATATAACATGAAACATGGTTATTTGTTATAAAAATATTTGAAACTTCTGTTTTGATAATATTTTTGTTATGCAAATGAAAAAGGACATTTCATTTATCATGTATATATACCAACACCATAAAACACCTTAAAACACTCCAAGAATAGTATGTATTCTATGAAATTAACTTATCTGATTTACTGATTGGACAATTTAATACTTATCCTCCTTTTTTAAACATAATGTAAATATTAAGAAAAATGTAATGTGATCTAAAAACGCTTTTAAAATCTATTATTATTATTATTATTTATATGCTGATTTAATGTTCATTATATTTGAACTTATAACTGTGGTAATATTTTTGTTATGCAGACAAATAAAAGGATCATTTGCAAATCATGTATACGTGTCTTATTTGAACATTTCAGGCAGAACATGCATTATAATTAGTATATCTAGTGATGTTTGATAATTTTATACATATCGTTGGTTTTTAAAATACTAAATCATAATGTAAATATTAAAAAAGTATTTTGACTATAAACGGTTTTTTGAATCTAGTTAAAACGTACTCATTTTTTTTTGACGCATTTTTAAAATTTATATTTTTTATGAATAATAATAAATAAAAATGCATTTCAGGGTTTAAATAAAATATTAAATGTGCTGCAATTATAAAAATAGCCATAAAAAACTCGCAAAGTTAATTTAATTACGTTAAAAGCTATATTCCACTGAAAAGGGCGATAGCCTATGGCTGTGACGTCACAAACAGGCTGTCTTCGGCCGTGAGTTTCACGAAGGCCGTGGTTAGTGATTTGTGTCCGTGACGAATTCTGCCGTCGAAGACGTGTCACTTATGCACAAAATACGAACTCTTTGAAATGGAAACTTATGTGGGTGTAGATCTGGTAATACTTCTGAAGTCTTTACATCTAGTCTAGTTTTAGTTTGGGTTTACAAAGTATTCATTCTCATTGCAAAAGTTGATTATTATTGTTATTTCTCTATGGTTCTGGTCCGAATTTTTCTCTGATTGGATGTCGAGAGACTTGAGATCCTAAGTTTAGCATTGGCTGGGACTCAGACAGAAACATCCAATACTGAACTCATTGGGGCAAGTGTCTCTCTTGAAAAAGTGCTGTCCTATGGGTTTCTCATAGTTCATTTATTATTACATTCCTCCTTTAAATCCTTTATTACACTTTTGGTTCATTTCTTTACAATTTTACTATATTACTATCTGAATTATAACAATGTTTTATAATTTTTTTAGAAAGGTTTGGTATAAAATATTGTAAGTATATTTATTATTTGTTTATGAATTATTTTGCATTGCAAAAAGGTATTTTACACTTTGTAAATATTATTTTTGAAATGTTTGTGCTTCTAACTTGTAGCATAGGTGTTTTGTATAATGCTGGAAATGGTTTTGCAATAATTTAACCTAACTTAATATATTAATTTGTTATGGATTATTTGCATTTCAAAAAGGTATTTTTCACTTTGTAAATATATTTTTTTAAATGTTGATTCTGCTATCTTGCAGCATAATTATTTTATCTAATGCTAAAAATGGTTTTGCACTAATTTAACCTTACTTATTTTATATATATATATATATCTATGTGTGTGTCTACGTATTTGCATAACCTAAATAGTTTAAAAGCAGACGATTGTTAAAATAATTTAAATTTAACGGGCAAAATTTCGTGTCTATTTTAGCTTTCATTCCACAGTTTTAAAACTTTAAAGAAGTCACATGGTTATATAAATCGCTGCTAGTTCTTGAAAGAAAACATTTGTATCCAGGGCACGAAATTTCGTTTTGTCAAGGGACTGTCCTTTGCTTGTAACATCAATCATTCCAGTAAATCAAAACAATCTCAGGAAATATTTGTGTAACTCGAGGAAATAAGTCAATTGGAAACCAGTGAAAAGGATCAAGCCATATTATAGACCAATGAAGAAATGAAATCTTAAAAGTGTATTCAAAAGCTATATTTGGATGGGATAGATACCAAGCAAATGAAAAGAAATACAGGAATTACTTTTGGCAAGACTTCTTATTTTCATTCCCTTTATTAAAGTCCTATTACTGAGTCAATACTGACGGATTTATGTTAATTATTAGCGTTTCGATAACATTGGTGAATTTTATCATTCGTAAGTTGACAACACCCGCGTCTCCAACACGTCATTATCATCTTGCAAACGAAGTCTTTCTAATTCCACCAAACTAAGTCTGAAATAATTGAGAAAGTAAAAGTTTTTGAAGAATGACTAGAGAAGCCACTAGTTTCAACGAGCTTTGCTGGCCCGTCACAAAAATATTACACAACTTTAGGTTTGGTGTCACTTGAAATGCTGAGTCCACTTTAAGTACGTTTTGGTACTGGGAATATTTAAGAATAATATGCACTCAATATCATGGACACCTCAGAATTATATGCAAGGGGGTGCATCCAGGAAAAATTCCAATTGAATAATGTTGTTGGACTATAGTTTCTTGTGGATTCAGTCCTTTTCCCCCTTTTTTCATAAACCAAGGGGGTGCAAGTGCAACCACTTGCACCCCCTTGGGGTGTCCATGCTTATTATACCGATTATTTCTTTCCAAGTGATACGATATATGATTCGTTGAAAACAACAGTGGTATAAGTCACAGAAATGAAATTTTTGAGTTAAGTCCATGGAAGTTAAGTCCATCCTCTGAGGTTGCCTTTCTACCTGCAACACCGGCATATATCCATAGCGTAATTAATTGGCTACAGGATGACATAACGTTATCGTTGGCCAAAACGAAACTAGCGGATCGTTGGACGTAAATACTTTTGTATTTCATTTGAAGCATAAATGGACTTGTGCCGTTGTTATTTTCAATGCATCATATTAAGAGATGAAAAATATCGTTTTAGTGCGAAAGGAGCATCTTTATGAGAATGAAATTGCATTGGAGAGCCTTATGGTTTTTTTAAAAATAAGGAAATAGCTTTTATGCTACTTCCGAAGTATTCGCTTCCTGATGTAAACATCAAAATTAGTTTGCTCGGAGAAGTTTGAACTTTAAGGTTTGAGCAGTTTCAACTCAATATTCTTCTAGAGGCTAATTTTTCAGAATTACTTCCCCTTTCAAGGGACAAACATGGCGTCTATTACTTAATTAAGTATGCTTTAAACTTAATGCTCCGAATACTTATTGACAGGCAATTGCCTAATGGCGGGATGTGACATTCTTTCACTCCATGTAGATATGCTAATTTTCTTGCGTGCGTCGCATTTCCGTACTTTTGAGATTAACACCAAGAACGAATGTAATAGAGATAACTGCTTTTAGAATTAGTTACCAGTCACATCACATTTACTTACCACGTCACCAAGCAAATGGTGAGCGTGACTAGAATGACCAAATGGGATCAGGTATGTTTTAACCCGCTAGTTTTTGCTTCTCTAAAAAAATTTGCTATAATGATTGATTACCTAATCAGTATATCTATTTGAGCAGGAAATAATATTACAAAAAGCGCAAATATAATTTTTACCCTTCACCTTTAAATAACAAAAAAAAAAAAAGAATGATGAAGTTGATATTTGTTGAATGATAAGCGTCTGCAATGAAGAATTTTATATACTTACCTTTTTCTGGCTGGTTCTGCCTATTTCTGACCAACTCCCCAAAAAACCATTAAAATAAAAAATTAAAATGACGAGGACTAAGTTTCATTTTACTATATTTAATTATAGAAAATTTTGGGGGTGAAATGCTGTGATGGGGTTGGTTATATTCTATTGCATACAGACAAAGATTATATTGTTAAAACGTAGAGTTGAAAATAAAGAAGAGAAAATTATATCTAATTCATTTTTTACTTAATAGTTTTCGACACCCACGTAAAAGATCAAGCTATAGCTTTTCTTTGTTTAGGAGAAAAATAAAAGACGCCGTTCCCATCCTGAAGTAGAACCGGGGTCCATCCGTTGAGCCCGGAGTGTTTTGACCGCTAGACGAACGAGGACAAGAACAACGCTCTCTCTCTCTCTCTCTCTCTTCCCAACGGGGACTAAACAACGAACTAAACTAAACAACAAACTAAACTAAACAACGAACTAAACTAAACAACGATAGAGGATTCAACGGAGGGACCGTTGTTCGACTCCAGGATGAGAACGGCGTCTCTTTTTCTCCTAAACAAAAAAAGCTCTAGCTTATATATAGTTGTCGAAAATTATTAAGTATATAAATTCCCCCACGAAAACTCACAAAAAACTTTCCTTGGTGGCTTTGTGTGTTAACCATTATTTGGCAATTGTGTTATCCCTGAGAAGGGTAATAATATCTTACAATTCATTTTTTATACTGTGATTCCCATTATATTTCATCGTTAGCTAAATTGCAATTACTAAAAACAAAATAACTGATTGCGGAAACATTTGAAAGTCATCCAGACTAAAGAATGAAACTATCATAAACTGGTCTGTTTATGAATTGCCACCATACAGGTTATTCGTGGTGGTTGAAAGTAGTTATCGTCTAAGTGTACTTTGTAACATTTTCCAGAAAAATCTTTCACCATAGATAGTACTTTGAAAATTAATTCAGCATATATACATTTTAAGGAAAACCAGTAGAGCTTGTGACAGTGTATAAATATAAAAGAAAACTACAAAATATACATTATATAAATGGATATAACCGCCATTACGGTACGTCATAAGTAACAAAGATGTCAAAATAATAATTTGTTTTGTAAATAATTTTCATTTTTTCCCAAATTTTGTTTGAGATTTTATAAGCAAACGTGTTTATAACCAAATATAAAGCATTTTGTAACCAAACACAGTGTTTTAAAAAAAGTAATTAACTTTTCAATCCTTTCGTGATTTAAATTATAGCCCGCATATTATTTTTTTGTTTAGTTTTATGAAAGGTGAAAAATGAGATTATAATTGATGCCAGCTCAAAATAAGATATATTGCGAGGCTCACGGGACAAGCACGATATAGATTTTGTCTAGCTGAAATTTCGTTTAATTTACAATTCTTAAATTTCAGCTAGGAGGATTTTATGTATTTTAGCACTGAAGCTTGAAATATTGCTATCTCTATACCTATTGTTCCTGATTCAGTTCTTTTATATGAGAAAAGAATAATAGTTGTTTTAAATGGCTTGTTGATAGTTCTATTCATTTATATACCTTAATAAATAATTGCAACTAATATAATGAAGTCTGCTGCATTTTACTTTACCTATAATTTTCAAACCACAAACAACAACAAAAAAAAACTACTTAGAGGGTACGAAAGCGCAATTTAAGGAAATTGTATTAGATGATAAATTACTCGCAAAGAGGAGAATGATTTCTCAGCGCATGGCAGGAACCGAACCCACAACGTCTTGAAAACCAGTCAGGTGCTTCTCTTCAATGGGCTGCAGCCGTCGACAAAAATTACCACATCATTGGTAGTGATGAGAATTGTTGATTTTAATAAATGAAAACAGTCTTACTGTCACCCAAACTCAATGCTCTACGACAACGTTTAATGGAATTCCATTTTCCTGACTTTGAACTAACGGAATTAATCAAACTCACGGAAGTTTATATCACTCAAACTTGCTTTTCTTTTCAAGGACGTTTCTTTAAGCAACTGGGGGGTCTCGCAATGGGCAGCCCCCCCCCCCATCTCTTCTATCTTGTGAGACGTGTACATGCATCATGTAGAAGCTGAGATCCTAAAATGAATCCCATTCAAGTTTTGGACAAGATATGTGGACGACACTTTTGCAATCCTTCCTGATGATGACTCCGATCTTTTATGTGTCATTGTTATACCAAATTCAGTCGATCTACATATCTCGTTTACTTTCGAAGAAGAAGTTAATAGCTCATTACCTTTTTAGATGTCTACGTCACAAGAACCCTGTCTGCTTTCCAAACCAGTGTGCACAGAAAAC
Organism: Dysdera silvatica; assembly: GCA_006491805.2. NCBI lineage: Eukaryota > Metazoa > Arthropoda > Arachnida > Araneae > Dysderidae > Dysdera > Dysdera silvatica. The sequence goes on from QLNU02015003.1 coordinate 167,649,581, forward strand.
TGTTTGCTGTATCTCTCCAGCCACACCCATTATCTGCGCATCCACAATTCCAAAAAATGAGTTCATTTCATTGGCTTATCTCTTACGTGATAAAATTTTCTTCTACTAGTGAAGCTTTGGACATTGAACTCAACAGCATATGGAACATTGTGTCGGACCGTGGTTACGACCCGTCCATTATTAACAAGATTTCTTTTAAACTATATAGACCCGAATTGGCCACTACTCTTTCCAATAGTTCTTCTCCTGTTATCAATACTGTGTGAATCCCCTTTGTTCCGAAAATTTCATCTAAAATCTCCTCTAGTCTACATAAATTCATTTTTCATGTGATTTTCACCCTAGTCCATAAGTTGGGTTCTTCAAAATTCAAAGACACAGTTTGAACAACGATAATTGAGGAATTTACTTTGCCCTGTGCTAATGTGGTACGATATACATCGGCCAAACACCACTGGCCTTATGCTTTTGATTAAAAGAACATGAGGCTTACGTTCGTAAACAAGAATTCCACAAATCGCCACTGGCAAAATATTCATGGGAAGCCAGCCATAAATTTCATTTTTTTCCAAAGCACAGTTAATTGAAAAAGGCTCTTGAACTTTTGACCTCAACTCCTTCGAAGCTTATCACATCCTTACAAATACAGCTAATTCCGTGAATGATCAGCTCCCTTTTAACGCCCTTTCACCTATTTGGAAAAATTTGCTTAGTTCTACCGCAAGAGACGCCACCCCTAACGTAGAAATTGTAAATACCCCTTAGTTCTCTATTTTCGCGATTACGGCGTTGACAACGCTTCACGCCCACGTATGTAAATAGGGTCATAACTGTTCTGATGATGGTGGCGGTTTAACCACCGAAATACTATTAACAATGTAATTAAACAATTTTAACTGCGATAATTTGTTGTTTTTTACTCGCTCTTTTACAACTCAAGTAAATAAAACAACGTTTAGCTTTATTAAGTTTAGCAATATTGATTTTCTATAGATGATAAAGCATTTTGAATTACAATTTCATATTTCGTAAATAGATTTATTTTTATTACTTTCTACTTTAAATTTACAGGCAATGGAAAGAAACCCCGATCATGATTTAAAATCCCATTCTGCGTATCATTATCCAGAGACAGATTTACCTTTTTGCATTAAGGTCAGGCAAATGACGTCAACATATATCATGAGCACATTTCACAATATATGTGCTCCCGACATTATGTTTTCAATAATGTTTAATGCGCAAATATTGAATTTTTATTTTATATTATCCTATGTATGTATGTATGGACAGAAGCAAAGAAAATTAGACTTCTGATTAAAGAAGTGTTTCCTGAGTTGGCTTAAACTCAAGTTAATTTTATAGATATTTAAAAAATTTTGCCGTAAATCCAATAACTTTTTCTCTAAGGTAAATATTTTGTTTTCAGATTTCGTTGTTAGAGCAAATATTTAAAAGAAAACAATTTTTTTCCCACAAAAATGTCCTTCAGTCCTAGGGAAAGAGTTTTCTGACACAAATTGCATAAATAAAATGTTTTTCAAAATATCGGATAACATCATTATTTCATTTTTTTTCAGTCTGAATTTGGTGAATTTAATTCTGGTAATAATATTTTCATGTAAAAACCAAAAATTGAAAAAAAAAACAAAAACATTTCAATTACGGGTATTAAGAGAAATAATAAATAACATGTATAATATTATGTATGAAAATATTATTGACGAAATTTGTTTAAAGCTTATATCTGCACAGTACTTCCAAAAATGTTATAAATTTGGGCTTCTTCAAGGATGCTTAAAAGATTGATTATCACCATAGATCACAATTTTATATAATTTATCACTGATTTTAAAAGAAATTTAAGAGGATGTTAACCTTTTCTTTCATAAAAACGAATAATATCAATGGCAAATAAAAAAGGATCTTTTCAGCTAATGTATAAGAAATCCAAATTTTATTTCAGGAATGTTATGCTCAAACCACTGAACATGAGCAAAATAAAGCTTGTCTTGCATTTCATGATATACAATTTCTGAATTATTTTGAGATGGAAATTTAAAAAGTAGTGACATTTTTGAGAGACACTCTTTCAATAACTAAGCACTAAAATTAGAAGGGTTTTTCTACTAAATACTGATCTTATGCAGATAAAGTAGATTTATGTCACTTTTTCCAATATTTGGAACGATTTGTTTTAAAAATTTAGCTAAAAGCATGTAAACAGCATATTTAATAACTTTATGATTAGTAAAATGGTAAATAATTTTCCAAACGAGCGAAAAATTTTAACCATACGTTTAATATCAATGTGTTTGGTTGTTATTTATAGCGAAAAGTAGTTTGTATATTTATTTTATTTTATCTTTTAGAACTCCTCGTTTTCTTTGGTATTTAATATTGTGTTCCAGCCATTTAATTGGAATAAAAAGAAATTTGTGGTCAAGAATTAAAAATATTTAAGCTCTTGCCAAATCGAAATTGCCGTTTAGAAATTCAGAACATGTCGATTAAATGAGTAAAATGCGATTTTTCATCGCCCGTCACTTTTGTTGCAAAATAAAACAACTTATAAGCCTGAACATTTCGTGTAACATTTAATCTATGATAATGCTTTCGACATTTTATTGGTTTTTTTTCGTGTTTATTCATAAAATGCCACCATTTCCATTCAATTACCAACGGAGTACAAAATCCTGTTATGCAAACGAGGACATCAGAGCCGTTACTAATGGTCTCCAAACAATAAACGTATTTCAAACAAGATTTCCTTTTCACTTATTTTTTCTTTATCTTCTACTGAAGTAACGCTTTCGATTTCAAAGAGTAGATTTAGATTTTCATATCCAATTTCGCTGTCAATTATTTGAAGGCAAAGTTTTATTATACAGATTTTGCAGAAGCTATGCCTCTTTTTGTCTTTTTTGTCGACAAGTGTCTTCTTTGGAAAAGAAAAGGGAAAAAACTATTAAAAATTCTTCAAAAAGGGAAAAAGAGAGGGAAGGATTCGTCTCTCCCACTCTTTATCAGAACCACCATGTTGTAGTATTACAGCGACAGCTCCCATTTAAAAAGGGCTTATACCGGAAGGTGATTTATGAATTCGATTTTTCATATCGTTGGGGAATAATGTCTTTCTAAAAACCATTTTATTAAAACAAACCGAACGACTGTTTTGGGTAATCCGTATGCAGTTTTCCTAAAAAATAGGGGAAAACAGTAGGAAACGATGTTTTCTGAAAACAGACATCTATCATCTTCTCTGTCAAACTGTTTTGCAACCTCCTCTGATTTTGACATTTTCTATTTGTCATTCTGGAAATGCAGAAAAAATAACAATTCATTTCATAAATGAAGTTTTCAAGCTTGTAAGATCATTTTACAGGACAATTTGAAAACGTGGTAAAAACTCTAAGCTGACTTTGACTAATGTAGCTAATTATTCATATGAGTATGTAAACGACAATTCAATAGATGTGCAAAAAGTTTTAACTGATAAAAAAATGTGTTTACATGCTAGAATTTTTCCTGTGATTTTAAGTATCTCACTATGAAAAATATGCTGACAGTTTAATTTAGGCTTTAAGATCTAAGAATTGCTTTTAACCTATTTACCTAAAATGTTTATATTAAATGTACAACATATATGAAAATAAAAATTATGTTATCATACTTTCTTCGTAATGAATTGAACTTTTATCTATCTTTATTAAACGTGACGATGAAATATTTCCTTATACTAGTACTAAGCTTAAAGAAAACAGAGGCTAAATGGAATTTTTGTGCTAGTTCTAAGAATTAAAGTAAAAAAGGAGGAACACTAATCAGTTTTAAATCTTAAAAATAAATAATAAAGAAATAAAAAATGTATGACCTAATGACTATTATTTGCCCAAAATAAAAACATGATTAGGAAGAAACAACGTTAATTATAAAGGGGTTAAAATATGAAAGGACATAACAATCAAAATGAAGAATATAAACATTCAAATTATTTAAAAATAGTTTAAGAGAAAAATTAATAAAAGTGATGTAAACGCTGGAAAATATTATTAAATAAGAGTTATCAAGGGAAGACGAAATCACTAAACGGCTATGAGCTAACATTTACAGCATACAGATATAGGTTTACAGTATACAGATATACATCTACAACTTGCAGATATAATCTACAATATACAGCTATACATTTACAGTACACAGTTATACGTTTAGAGTGTACAGCTATACATTTACAGTACACAGCTATACGTTTAGAGTGTACAGCTATACATTTACAGTACACAGCTATACGTTTAGAGTGTACAGCTATGTATTCAGAGTATACAGATATACATCTACAGTGTACAGTTACACATTTATAGTGTACATATACACATTTACAGAGTACAGCTACACATTTACAGTATATATTTATACATATACAGTGGAAAGATATACATTTACAGTATACAGCTATACGTTTACAGTATACGGCTGTACAT
>QLNU02015003.1:167654164-167679264 GCA_006491805.2 Dysdera silvatica
CGCTAGACGAATGAGGACAGGAAACAACGCTCTCTTTCTCCGTATGTAAAGATGTTAAGGTATTATTACCCTCCGCAGGGATAACACAATTGCCAAATATGGTCAACACAAGAAAGCCTCCGGGGCGAGAATTTTGTGAGTTTTCGTGGGGGAAATTTATTATACTATAATTTTTGCCACCCACGTATTAATTACAGCTCAAACTAGAGCTTATGTAATTTTGGAGAAAAAGAGACGCTTTCCCCATCCTGGATTCGAACCAGGGTCCCTCCGTTTAGCCCGGAGTGTCTTGGACCGCTAGACGTTTTCACCGCCTCTTCAGTGCGGTTAATCGGATGATTTACTGTACTTAGAAATCGAAAAATAATTGGAGCTTCTTCCGTACGATAAAATATCGACTAAAACCTGAAAAAGATAATTAAAGGTAGCCAAAAATGCACACGTTCGTTTGGAATAAGACCAAAATAGTGCTCCGTGGCGGATTTCCTTTCTGAAAAATGCTCCGCGGGGAATTTCACTCCTAAGAAGTGCTCCTTGACCCAAAATGTTTGAGAACAGTTGAAGTAGATGCTCGGAATTTAAGATTAGAATATCCTCTCTTTGAGCATAGCAATCCCGTTTAAGCGTGATTAATTACAAGTAAGGGATAAATAGTCAGGTTTAGCCTAAATTTTAATTGCACGTAATATTTTTATGTTTCTCATACGTTAGAATATCTTTTATGTCCACACTTCGAGTTTTAGCTAGCAGAATGAAAAGAGAGATAGGAGAGAGTGTGCTATACACAATTGTGATTGTATTAATTAATTATAGTTAAAATGCTCTTTAACTTAAAGAGAATGTTCAAATTATAAGTAACAATAGGAAACCTGTTTTGCGCCCTAGGAAGATTTCAAATGAAATAATTAATATGAATTAATTATACGTGTCCGCGCTTGTACCGTTTTATGTGAATATAAATGAGGGGATATAAATCCCGTTTTCTAAAAAGATATACCTCCACTAGCCAGTCTCTGAGTCTATAGGAACTTATAGCTTCCCCATGGGAGACTCTATACATAACTTTCATTCATTTCTAAATTTTGTTTTCCTGGGGGAGGAAAAGACTACTTACCCTAAATATACCACTGAACCCACTGCACTTTCATTAAGATTCTTATATACAGTCGAATACATAGATGTCGCAACAATCGTAAAGGAGGCATTGTTTTCTATTACAAAACAATGCAAAATTGCACCAGGAGATTGTGTAATAATAGTTGTTTCAACACTCCTGTAAACTTTAAAACTCGACATTTCGAGAACCAACTTGTCCCTTTGTCACGTGAAGGAATAATGAAGAGTGAGTGAAGGTCCTAAGTTTATATAAATGCATTTTGGAAATCCCCCTCTGACGTCATTTGGTGCGGAATAGTCTCGGTTAGGGGAAACCCCATCAGATTCGATGACGTCAGATGGTACCCTCAACTAGAAGTTTGACAAAAATCTTGTAAGGTCCTGGTAGAGGTTTTAAAATGTTAATAGCATGACTCCTCATGTTGTTGTCTCCTATGATTCCAGAAAGTGCCTACTACCCAGATTCGTCACATTCTGATGTCACGCTTTCATTTCTCTGTCATGCAAATGTTAAGACCTTCTACAAACCCAATCACACCCTTCGAAATCTATCACTTAATTGTAGGGTCTCCGATGGTAAAAAAAATGCTGTTATTTATTAAATATTGTGTGGAGGCTGTGACAAGGTGTATATTAGACAGACGGCAATATCGATACGTCTAGGAGGAAAGGAGCATGTGTGTGTGGTGACCAGATTAAACAACTCAAGTCAATTATCCGCGTATGTTCTCATTGAAGACCATGAACCAGATTGCCATTCAGTGAAAGTGTTACACTGGAATTCGACGAATCTGGGTAGCAGACCCTTTCTGGAATCATGTGGGACTTACAGCTTAAGGAGTCATGCTATTAACATCTCAAAACCTCTACTACAACCTTACAAGATTTTTGTTGAACCTCGAGATAGAGGTAGCCTTCTGACGTCGTCAGGTGCGGGGGTTTCTGCAGCCGGGACCATCCCGCGTCAAATGACGTCAGAGAGGAATTCCCAACATGCGAGTATATAAACTTAGGACTTTCACTCACTATTCATTCTGCCTTCACTAGATAAAAAGAACAATTGGCTCTCGAAATGTTGCGTTTTCTATTACCGTTGTCATGATCAGTAATGCATGAGATTGTAAACTCGTTCAAATAGTTTTCTCTCTTCACACTCTCAGTCTTGGCGCAAATAAGAACCTAATGTTTTCGATGAAGAATTAGAGAGAAAAAGTAACTTTTATTTGCTTTTGATTAGTCAAACGCAAGGCTGTAATGTAAATACTGTTGGTTTAAAGGGAAAATGATCTTTGTAGATTCACAGCTCTGTTTATGTTCCTGCATTGTATACATCATTAAACACATAAGTTGCGACAAAAATTTTTTTTCGTAGTTCATGACCTAAGGACAAATAGGAGCATGGTGCTTCAAGGCCAAGGTTTCCTCAGTGATTTCGAGAATGGTGTAGGGAATTCAATACCCGGTGGAGAATCTGTATCCAACCAAAGAAAACACTGAATTTTTGTGTGTGTCGATGTTGCAGTTTTATGTCCAGCAGAGTAGTAATTCGATAAATACTTTAAACGGACATTTTTCTCCGTGCGACTATAATCACAAAAATATAGTTATAACTATGGATCCGTGAATTCAATTTAAAGGTTATAGATGGTTTAGGTATTGGAAAAGGAGATAGAGAAATTAAACTATAATAAATGCATTTAAAGTTCAGTAAAAAATAAACTTATTCTGATTATTAAAGCGTGAATAAAGTATTTTAGATATATATTCCTTTAATATTTGAAGATATTCATATCAAAAACATGTAGCCAAGAGGAATTATCTAAAAGAATAATATATCAGTTCTGACACCTCTTCTAATTTTCGGTTGGCTGCACGCGCTCAATGTAACAGTAAAACTAATTAAATAAAGCTGTTACTTTGCAACGGGGTTTTCATTCGAAAACAATTAGCAGGCATTTAGGCAAATTAATATGCAACTAATAGCTATTTTATAGCCGCTTTGGTCGTGGAGTAATGGAAATAGTTAGGCTATTCAGGAAATTACAAGGGAATTCATTAATTGTAACATTATTTATTAGTTTGCTCGCGGAGAAATTTACAGAAGAAATTATTGTGAGGAGTTTGGAAAGCACTGCTCAATTTAATTTGACTACTCTTTCAGTGCCTTTTCAAGATACATTGTGGAGATATGGGTATAGTTTCTATAATACGAACAAAAATTACAGCGTATTTTACTATGCCACATATTGAATTTGAATTGAATTTATTTATTTATAAGACCAAATAACAGGACACGGTTAATATAATAAGAAATATAAAAAGCCAAGTAAACAAAATATATCATCTTGATTTTAAGGGAAAAGAGTCAGTGACGTAATTTTTAAAATAACTGAAAATCCGGCTTGCCCTGTTAACACTATACCTACCGCTTGCGTTTGTATATAGCCTATTAAAAGGCTTCCTTTGGGCAAAGTGTTAATAAAAAAATAATATACAAAAAATAGAAAAAAATTGATTGACGCCGGTATACCTTTTATAGTGAAAACTATACACATAGGCACATACACTATTAAGTGCTGCGCCACATCCAATTATATATTTGTGAAGATACAGGCCAATTAAATATATCTACCTACAAAAATATTACACCAACGAAACAATACAGAGTTTCACCAGGAGATTCCATAACAAACAGTTATTTCGACACTGGCGCCACCACACGCCAGTGTCGAAATAACTGTTTGTTGTATCACACCAAGATATAAACAATATCAATCAGTCGGACTCTGTGTCGAAATTAAATATGTAAAGTATGCATACTGTATTATTATGATGGGTCTTTCATTTATTATAAATAACAAATAATAAAAAACAATCTACATATATCAACAGCCAAGTGTTACCGTAATCATAATATCAAAAGCAAAAAAAAAACAAAAAAAAACAATAAAATGAGGGTGCAGCAATTACAACATTGCGAGCAAATTCAATTTAGGCCTCTTTTGAAATATGCTCAAATTATTTAATATCTTAACATCAAGGCCTAAATTGTTCCATAATTGAAGTTCAAAATAATTTATATTAGTCTTTAATGTATTTGTAGGAGATCGCTGAGGCACATAGTGGAATCTGTTTCTGGTCTCATAAATGTGTATATAACTATTTAGAAATATAATACAACTTCCCCAACATAATCCTGCGCAATATATGTATTAATATTCGAAATTTGTATATCACATCCACTAGGAGAGTCTGAAAATGACTATAATTAATCGATAAATCTTTATTTTGTTATTTTAATAATGGGATAAGTATATTCTGCAATTTATATGTATTATTTATCCGATATGTCAAAAATGCTCAACAAACTTTCAGTAATTCTTACGCATCATACGTTAAAATTTAAAATGTGATTCACATGTAACAGTATTTTATTGTATTTATTATTATTATTATATTTTATTGGGTTTCAATAAAAGTTTCTTTGTGAAAAATCTGCAATAATATCTTGTAGTTTAAAATATTAAGTGTATTAATTTATGTTAATTTAAGTGCGTTAATTTATGTTAATTTAAGTGCATTAATTTATGTTAATTTAAGTGGATTAATTTATCTTAATTTAAGTACATTAATTTATGTTAATTTAAGTACATTAATTTATGTTAATTTAAGTACATTAATCTATGTTAATTTAGGTGTATTAATAAATAAGATTAATAAATCGCATATGAACATTACTAGACAATCGTTTAAGGTACGGATAAAATTGGGTGTATAAAAGCATTGTTCTGCAATTGTAGAAAATTTTATGGGGGATATGTTCTTTAGAATTGATTTGTGGGGAAATCAAATATAATTTACGTTTTACTTTTTTCGGATTTTGTGTCATAAGCTAATCTAAATAATTCAATTGAGAAATTATGTGGCTATTGTATATAAGGAACGTTAATTTTATATACAATGAACTGAAAATTATAACATCAAGAAACTATTGTTCAATTAGAGAAAATCTCATCATTATTAGGTGATATATATATATAAAAGGAAAGTGATGAGCTCTTCAATGTTCAACGAAAACATATACATTCAGAAATCTACACTCATTGGGCAAATGAAACTATAAAATTAATAAACACATTTTCGAAATCAAATTGCTTTTAACTACTGTCCATTAATTTGTAAATTCTTTTATCATCAAAAATTCTAAGGATCAGCGAAGAGCAATTATGAGTTTATAGATAAATAAGATTCGTTTCATCATGCCTTCAATAATTCATTCAATTTAATAATTTAATTTATTCATTATTAGTACCATAAAACGAAATTATGTGGTCCTAATAATGATTAAATATTATTTTTTTCATGAACTCCATCGGTATATATTGGATGTGGCGATCGCTCTCTCGATCCTAAAATGATACTATTATGCGAAATGCCCTTTTAAAACTAAACTTTAAAAATCCTCGCCGGCTTTATATTGAGTCTTATAAAACCCAACTGTTGAATTAATTGAAGATTTTATGTTCATTGGTGACACAGTTCAAAGTTCTTAGATGAGTTACGTTTTCACAGGGGAATCATGCAGAAATAAGTTTTAAAGAAAATGGAGCAATTCCAAATTGAAATAAAATTTATTGATACCTTAAATGTTTAGATTAATTCAATAATTCGACAAAAGATAAATTAATTAGAATACATAATTAAATATATATAGTACATCTTCTTTTTTGGCCCCATTCTACGTGTGCACACGTCAATAATAAATTGAAGACTGATTTGATTTTAGAATTCGGAAAACAATTATGCACGTACTGTTGCCAAATATAAAAAGTGAAGTTATAATAATACAATATTTTTGTTGACAGATGTGGAAAAATAAAATTACGTACATTTAGAAAACATAATGTAAAAAGAAACCATTTGGCATTTTGCCAATTTTAGGAATTAAACTTAAGTTTCCTTTCCTTGCATTTCTAAGTGGCAACAGTTAAGAAAGCCTGCGAAGTGAACATAGTGTTTCTATTATGGGAACTCACAATCCTATCTCTATATTGTACAAGAAACAAGATGGCAGCCAATATCGAGAATATACATTTCACGCTGAAGATTTGCCTTTCTAATAATCACATTTAAACAATTATTTATGTACTTGATTGCATTTTGTGCATGGTTGTTTACGTTTATATTTATTTTATTGTAAAAATTATACGATTTTATAAATTCTTCCTTTCTTTATGTCTTGGTAGTATCTTTACGCATAAATTACTTTCGTTTAACATGAAATATATGTTGACGTCATAAATGACCGGAACGATTAAATCATTAATTGTAAATTGAATGCAGTTTATGACGCTTGCGAATGTCATGACGTCAAAATCGTTTGCATACCTCACGACAATCATCCACAATTCTGCATATGTACAAACAATTTTCTCTTTGCTTGCACAACATTTCACTTTACGGAGAATATACATACCACAGTCACTGTTTTACTTTAATTTTGTTGTTTCTGGTATATATTTTAACTTTGAATGTAGAGAAATTCAAATAAATTACTAAAAGCTTGGTAAAACCCGCTTTTTTTAAATTACAACAATTTATCAGTAAAGATTTACGAATATCTTGAAATTCTAAATAAATTTGCAATGACTTCATTAAAAAATACGTCTAGAGGGTTTATATCGAGAACTGATTGGTCAATTATCCAATGACTCGCTTGCTACTACTATTCATGTTCCAGGAATTAATAGCTTATTTGGGCCATTAATTTTGTAGCTAACGCTTGCATGCTTAACCCCCCTCTCTGTCTCTCTCGTCAGAACAATTGTGTTATAAGAAAAATATAATAAAAAAAGGACCAATTAATATTCTGGTATTAAGTAGGACGCGTGTGCAAAAGTATACCCAGGAACTTCGCGTTTGTTTTAAGGCTTGAGTTAATTAATTATTTAAAAGCAGTTTCAGGAAGTACGATAGCTGGGTTTCCATCATTAGCAACTAGTCTTGAATAAAGCTGATTCATTTTGGCCGGCGGAGAATCTGATTGAAATAAAAGATTCAGACGAATCGTACGTAATAGAAAGATCACACATTCGATGAATGTTATTAGTAAGGAATATATGTGGGAATTAAGGCTTAACTTATAGGTATAGTGAACTTGAGAAATAATTTGTTGAATGTCCCCAACAATGACCATAAAATTAAAACTTTTGAAAGATTAAAATGCTCATTTTAAAAAATTATATGTTATGCTACGTTTTTTAAAAGTATGCTAATTTGAACTTTTAAAATTACAATGTCCAGGTAAAACAGTTTTCTGTACAGTTAGCATAAAATTTACTTTTATATTGTTTATGTTCAGTAAAAATAATATTCATTTAAGTAACCTTGAGATATTATGTATATATATATTTAGGAGATCTGTAGCTTGGCATTTGGCAATGAAACTGGCAACGGTGTGATAAATATCTCGAGAACCACTACCCAAGAACACAATTTTAGTCTTCATAAGTTTTTTTGTGTCCAATTCCTTTATTTCAGCCAAGAATCTATGCAGTGAATTTTGAAATACAGAACAATTTGCTGCAAAATTGCGAAGTCATCACGGTAGTTTGGCTTAAATAGCAAAGTCATCAATCGTAGTTTGGCTTAAATAGCAAAGTCATCATAATAATTTGTTTTAACCAGCAAGATTTTAGTCACTGGGTAGAATAGAAATGACAAATAAAGGAAAGGGAAAAGAAAAACAGACAAAAGGAAGGGTAAAATGAATTTAATAAGCAAAAAAATAACGAGAAGAAGAAAGATAATGAATAGAAAAATGAAAATTTGGAGGGGGAAAAAAGGAATAAAAGAGAAAGTAAAGAAAAATTAAGATGGAAACTAAAGAAAAGAAGGGGAGTAGAAATGAGCGAAAAGGACAAGGTAAATAAATAAGAAAAGTAAAAAAATGAAGAAAAACATGAGAAAAAGGAAATTAAAGTAAATGGGGAAAATACAATACAAATTTTATTCAGGAGAATCAATTACAAATTTAAACATATTAGATATTTATATATTAGATAAGTATTAAATTGATTCGCCTGAGCAGTAATGGATAAAAGGCTCTAGGGTCGACAAAGCCCATGCTTCCCAAGGTAGAAATTTTTATAAATAATTTTTATAATAAAACCACATAAAGGTTTGCAACGTTTTCAAAACTACTTTTCCTTTAATAAACAAACTCTCAATAAAGTGTAGGTATCCTGAAGTTAGTCTCCAACCTTCGGAATTCTTCCCACCCTAGATTTTCCCCAAAATTAATCCATCCTGGTTTTCTCTCAGTCAATCCCGTTCCCACTTTCTTATCTTTGCCCATGAATCCGGTTTTACTCATCTTCGTACAAAAATTCGCTAAAATTTAGATATTAATTTGGGATGTTTGTGGCATTCTGAAAATCTAAATAAACTTATAAGAGTTTACAGTAGCGAGAAAATTTAAAATTTTTTGTACTTGTTCCTAAATTACTTTTTTTTGTTTATTGTTCCGATTCACACACATACTAATATGAATTCACATATTCCCAGTATTCATCTACTAATTTCTCAAACAAATTCTATCACAAATTATAGTTGTTCAGAAAACCAAATTACCTTTCCTATATTGTTTTGGGAGGTAATATTCCATCTTACGTAGGTCTTTAGAATTCGAGAGATTGTTTGCGAGATTTCCTTACTGTAATTATCCAATATCTCATTACTTCTATTAAGAAAAATTCAGGAAATTAAATTTTGACGCCCGCGTTAATTTCCTTAATTAATCCCACGTGATTCCTCGCTTTAATCACCGTGAGTTTAAAATTGACAAGAATAATATAGTTTGATCAGCTAATTTGAGCGTTAGTTTAAAATACGAACATCCGTATTTTGTTACAACAGTTTCTTAGTTAGTTAATGAATGAATGAATGAATGAATAAATGAGTGAGTGAGTGAATGAAATTTTATTTTACTTATAAATAATTTGGAAGTCAAAAGTTTTAAAAATGCATTTATTAATACATGTTATTCGATGCATACTTATGTAAATTTAGGTTATGTGCTTTTTAAGAGAATATTCGAAGGAGGAATTTTGATACTGCTGAGAAAAGCATAAACATTCCAGTTTAACATAAGTAAGATGGTTAACTTTTATGGAGCTTTAACGTACAGAAATTTTCTTCCTTTATTAGGCATTATTAGAATAAATAACGTAGTTCGTTATTTTTCATGGAACACTTAACTTTATTCTCAAAGGTGGATTTACGATTTTGCCACCTGTGTGGACTCCGTCGTATATTGCCGCCTACTCTTAGCAAATGTAATTAAAAGCATGACAGAGATTTTGACGCTTTTGCAAATTCTGAATTTGACACAATTATGACGGTTATTACAAATATTGTACGTCTTTCCGCAAGTACACCGGTTTCCATAAATTAAGCAACAAATGGAAAAAACGTGATAACTCATAAAATATACAACCAATTTGGATGAAATTTGGTGAAAATCTTTATCATACCATATGTAACTAAAAAATGTAAGAACATGTGATACAAAGCATTTACATTTTGTATAAGCTATACAAATAAAAAAAAGTCAGAAATACAGGTGTCACAATGAAATAGTAAAAAGTATCTCAATACAAAATGTGGTTACCTCAAACAGTAATACAGGCCCGACAGCGTTGTTCCATGCTGCTAATGATGTTGTCAATGAGTTCCGTTGGTAGCAATGCCCATTGTTCGCGCAAAGCAATTCTAAACCACTGCAGGGTTTGGGGAGGGGGGTGAAGGCCAGCAACACGCCTCTCGAGAGCATCCCAAACATGCTCTATGGGATTCAGGTCGGGAGAGCGTGCTAGCCATTGCATTTCGATTATAGTTCCCCCCCTCTTCAATTTACAGCTGCACGAGACGAGCTGTGTGAGGGCGGGCATTATCTGCCTGCAGTACAAATGTATCGCCAATAGCAGCCGCATACCGTTGAACAACGGGGTCCATGATCTCGTCTCTATACCTCTGAGCCTTAAGGTTGCCATGAGACAACACATAGAGGGCAGTACGTCCGCCTAAAGCTATGCCTCCCCATACAAGCACACTACCTCCACCATATGTGTCCCTTTCCTGCATAAGAGAGGGCTGATATCGAGTACCAGCCTCTCTCCAGATGAAAACTCGTCGAGAATCACTCTGCAAAGCAAATTTCGACTCATCCGTGAAAAGTATGGACCTCCACTGATTTCGAGTCCAGTTCATATGCATACATGCTCAATTCAAAAGTTCCCTCCTGTGGCGAGAAGTTAAGAGCATGTATAATACTGGTCGCCTAGCGTACAGTCCTCCTTCATGTAGCCTTCTGCGTACAGTCGAAGCTGATACAGTCCTTCCTGTAGCTGCAGCAAGCCCAGATCTGAGATGAGTCGGAGTAGTAATCCTGTTTCGCCTTGCCGAAAGCCGCAAGTATCGGTCATCTGAGGAGGTCATAACCCTTGGCCTACCTTCGCTGTATCTTCGGGAGGCTGAATTCCTGGTTCGGAACTGTTGCCACACTCTGCTGACCACAGAATTGTCGATGTTCAGCCATCTTGCAACGTCCGTCTACCGTTGGCCAGCTTCAAGTCTGCGTATAGCTGCGTAATGTAATTCTACTGGCAAATGACGTTTCGACATCATTTTTACAAATTGGCTATCTCGAAATCTTTTCATTCACCATCGCACATTAATTGGCGACTCACTGCAAAACAGCTAGTTTTAAGCTTTTTCGTATTTGTATAAATCAACACCAGCGCCACTCGTTTGCATCCTGTATATCGATGCTACATGCCTTTTCCAGTAACATACGCAAATTCCGTGCATTTTGAACTACATTTGACCAAATTATCACGTTTTTTCCATTTGTTGCTTAATTTATGGAAACCAGTGTATTCGCCAAGTGGGCGGCTATTGAACCTTTCCTCTTAAGGTGACGCCCATAGCAACTCCCTTCTTGACAATGCCTGGTGATGCCACTGAACATAACAATTTGAAATTAATGTTTTAATTGGCCACCTATCCTATTCATAAAACCGCTACTGTTTATCCTTCTACTTCCATCTACATAATTCGTACATTTGATGTCTAGGGTAAAAAATCTCCTAAGAATTTCTGATAAGATATACTAATAAACTTGTTTGTTTGTTTGTTTGGATGTTTTATGGCGCAAGAGCATCTGGGCTATACTGCGCCAAATACTAATAAACAGATTTCATTTACAATATCATGTTTGTTTATCAATGTTTTCAATTACGTTCTCCTTTACAGATTTTGAAAACGAAATTTAAGAACCCATTTAATGTTTTCTAGTTTTTATAAAAATGTAAAAACTCACCACTTCATAAGTTTTTCCTGCATTTTAAATCATGTCCTTCGTAGAAAGAAACTTTTTCTTCGCTGCTTCTTCATATATCGGGGAGTTTAACTTTTGGGCAAATCTCGAAAACGTTAAAGTTTCGTTTTTTTTTATAATTCTCATTACCTTTCCAATGTATTAGTAGTTTATAGTTTAAAATACGACCCACTGGAAAAAAGTTTGGAATCAACACCTATGATCTATGAAATTTTACCAAAACTGGTAAGGTATTCTAAAGAAAATAAATTTATTAAGTCGAATTGGTATAATTCCAAAAATATACATAGTTTCTGAAATTTACATTCAAGAAGATCATTTAAATTAGCAGTATTTTTGAAATTATTTAATTTTAACTAACACCACCATGGAAAAAAATGTGGAATCATTTGAAGTATGGGGAAAAAAGTATGAAATCAAAGGCTTGTTTATGCAAATTCTAAGTGAGCAAATGATGTTATGATTACGTAATATGCATGCTTGAATTCTGAGCGGAGGTAAATATAGCACACCAGCATCACTTTCTTTTGTTTGTGTGAATTTTTATGGCGCAAGAGCATATGGACTATACTGCGTCAAATTGCGTCCATATCGTTAGCTAGCAAAGAAAAATGGTACCGATAGAAGAGCTCAATGCTCAAATTAAGAACAGCATAATTAAATGGTTAGCAGGAGGAAAAACTCGGCGAGAAGTTGCAAAGACGTTTTCTTGTCCTCAATCCGTCATTTCAAAAATTTGGAAAAAGTATAAAGGAAAGAAAAGCTTGATAAACGTTCAACGTTGTGGCAGGTCTCGTGCAACTTCTACTCATCAGAATCAAACCCCAAGAAAAATGTGTGTAGGTGTGGTATTTTAGAGGTCAAAACCAATAAATTATCAATGGAAAAAATATCTAAAACTAATGTTTGTGATAAAACAGATAAAAATATGTCTGTGGGATATGGGTTTTCGCTTCTGTAAGGCCAAGGCTAAACCTAAACTTACAAAAAAAACATACACAAGCTAGGGCAAAAATGGGCAAAACGAAGGGAAAATTGGGCTGGTCTGTGCTGAAGCGCAGTGATATTTAATAATAAGTCAAGAAAAGCATTAGTATTGGTGATGACAGTGGACTATTTGTTTTGTGTCTAAAAGGAGAAACAATGAATGAAGATCGTATGAAGTTCCGTAAAAATTTCATACATCTTTTATGATTGAGGTGAGGGGTGTTTGCCTACCGAAGGTCCAAGTAAATTATATATAGTAAATGGAACTGTGAATTCGGAAGACTGTATCGAGATTTTAAACGCTTTTCTCATTCCAACGATCAACCTCGTTTGTTGACGATATTCCACGTGTTCACTCCCGAAGAAGGGCGAACTTCTATCGCCCGAAACGCGTAGCTTGAACTCAATCTTTACATAAATACGCTTCTAAAACGTTGTTTTTTGTCTCTTATTTATATTGCGTATTGTTTCGTCGAATATTTCCACGAATCGAAGACCGGTTTGAGGATGAGGAAGTCACCTTCATGGACGACAATGCCTCGTGTCATAGGTCTAGTTTTCTTAAAAATTACTTTTCGGAGACAAACATACAGACAATGGACTGACAAACCTGCAGTCCGAATTTAAACCTAATTGAAAATCTGCGGTGGAAACTTAAATAACTTGTCATGAATCAGCAGCCAATAAATAAAGAAATATTAAAGATTGCTATTAAGACCGCATAGGACAAAATTTATTGAGATGATTGCAGAAAACTTGCGGGGTCCATGCTAAAGAGAATCCAGGCTGTAATCAAGGTCTCTAAAGAACGTACGTGCTACTAATCAAATAAACTTTAATATGATACAATACTTTTTTCCCATACTTCACATGATTTCACTTTTTTCTCACGGTGTTGTGAGTTAAAATTAAATAATTTAAAAAATACTGCTAATTTAAATGACCTTTTTACATACAAATTTCAGAAACAATGTATATTTTTGTAAATACACCAATTCGATTTAATGAATTTATTTTCTTTAAAATACTTATCAATTTTTGTGAAATTTTGTAGACTATAGGTGTTGATTCCAAACTTTTTTCCAGAGGTTGTAGAATCACATTTCATAGCAAACGTCAAGATGGATTTTAATTTTAGAAAAAGAACTTACAAATAACTTCATTTTGATGTCGGTATTTTGGGCGAGGTTTTTATATATTAATGTATTTGTCTTTTTGATTAAAAATGATTATTGCCTGAAAAATGCCCATGTTCTCATTCTTAATGAAAGTATTTTCTGCATTGTTAAAAAAATAATATGTTGCTATAATTACGTTCTATTAAAAAGCAATTCAGTATTAAGCATCATTAAGCAATTTCTTCTAAATAGAAGTCTCAATTTTTTGCTTTGTAAACACAATATGCATATATAAACCTATTCTACATATAAGAATATATTACTATTCAACATATAAGCTAGCGCCTTCCAGGGATTTTGCATTACGCAAGTGTTTTCTAATACCAATAATTTTGAAACATCCTTGTTTTGCTGAATGTAAAAAGTGAAACGTTAGTATGTTTTAGTGAATGTTAGTACAAAAGCTTTACTCTATAGAATTTTCTTGCCACTGGATCTTACATTTTTACTCATTAGAGACAAATTATAGTAGTATTCTTTTTCTTAAGAATAAAGTTGAAATGCAATAATACATTTATATCTACATATAATTAAGAAATAGAGTACTCTTCATTAATGAGACAAAAAAAATCATATTGAAATAAATTATTCACATATATACTATATAACTGAAACTAACGATTTTTCTTTGACATCGTCCAGTTTAAGCAGGTTTCCATCATGAAGTTTAATAATGGCACGTTTTCCTAGATGCGCATATTTTGCAGTGCAACAATGCAAAACGTCGAGAACAGATTCAGACAACAAAAACCAATGGAAGCGTTTTGCGCATTCCCGGAAAACACCGCAAAATTTGCGCATCTTGGAAAACGCGTCTTAACAATACTTCTTTAAATACGTTATTAAATCCCTGTATAATGAAGATTTTATGCATATAAATGTATTACCAATTATTTTCGTTTATTTGAAATCTTCGTGCGTTTCATTGGTCAGTTTCGTGTGCATCAAAAATTAAAAATAAAATATTTATATTCGGATTACCATTCATCAAAAACATTGTCTTAAGTAATTAATGCCATAAATTAAGCTCCCAATCATCATCATATCAATCAATCACTCAAATAAAATTTGTATAAAATTGGCTCGTAACGTTTTCTCACTGTTCTTGAATTTCAGTCTCGTTTAATACTAAACCTTTCTTTAATTCTTTATTTTGATTCTTAATTAATTAAATATATTTATTTATTGCTATAAATTTTTCAACACTCTCGTATTTTCGATGGGGATTTAGAGTGTAATGATGATTATAGTGTATAATCTATGGATTTAATAGGCTGGTGGTGTACAAATATACCTTTAATCATTTCTAGAAAAAGATCATTCATACCTCTCGACATTCATTTATGGGTTAAAATTAATTATGCAGGCTAAAATTCTGCTCAGACAATAACCTCTTAATGAATATTTTAATAAATGGCGTTCTTATTTCCATTTACTGAGGGTCGGGCTTGCAGCAAATTACATATTCATACACCCCCATTTTAATAAAAATACGTTAGCAAATTCCGACGAATAATAGTCCTTACTCGCGTTCCCGAACCCTTCGGAATTTCATATCTAATAAAACTTCTTCCGATGTTAATTACACTTTCCGAAGATTTTGCGTGGTTTTATCATTAAATTGCGTCTTAAAATGAAAGTTCCCTTGCGAAAGGCGGTTGGCCAGAGAGATTAAGTTAATGAAATTTAAAAGCTATCAAAAGTATGATTTAATACAAGGCGAGAATACTTTTCTGGCGGCTTTCCATATTCCAATAAAGCATTGGTCCCCAAAAGAGTTATTTGAAAAGTAGCAAAAAACGATAAAAACTCCATTTTACGATGAAAAGCACTTCAATATTAAAAATGGCCATTTATTCAGCTGGCTATGTTTTTTAACAAATTTAGTTGCTGATAAAGATTTTTAGATTTGGTTAAGAAAATATCCATTTTTCGTTTTTAAACGTGCTGTAGACTAGACGATGTAATGTAATAAATACAGCAACAGTACTTGTAAAACTAAATCTATTACTAATTAAATTAAAACAAATTTCTAGTAAGACACACTGTTGCAACTAAGTATCATAAATGATTATTTACCATTTTTTATATCTTATTTCTCTGTCTATGTGTGCATGATCTCATTATTAATATAACATAGAAATGGGTTCTAGAAGACTCCACCGAAGATCGTAAATGGTCTGAACTTAAATGTAAATCACCATAATCACCACAAAGTATAAATCAGATTTATAACAATGCTGAATCTGTTACATCTTTTTTAATAAAATATAAACATGTTTCCAACTATTTAATTGAAGGTATCATCAGATGTTATAAAATATACATTGCATATATATGCACATTGGAAAAGAACTTTAAAATCTATAGCCACAAAATAAGTGTAAATCGCCATAAATCTACAAAATATATATTATATATATTAGCAATAAATTTGCATTTTTTGTGTTAAATAGAACTTACCTTACGTAGTGTTAAGTTCCTTTTAAATATATAAAACCTAACATTAGAAATATTATTTGTTTACTTGGATTTTATAACCTACGCTTACAGCTATATCCATAAAAAATTCCAAACTTATATCCATAAAAAATTCCAAACCTATGCACCTATACCTTAAAAAAACACCTCGATTTTACAATAAAATCGAAAAATAATAATAAAAAAAAGTTATATAGCCTAATATTGCAAATCCTGCGCTCACAACTGTGTTGTGGTGATTACTTATAATGCATCCTGTATGGTTTAAAAAAAAAATCCCAATACTTTAGCTTCTATATGTCATTGTTGGATATTGAATTTCATATAAAATCTCGTCGGAAATATAATTTATTTATGTCTTCGCTTCTTTATTTACATTGTTTATATTTCTGCTATTAATAAACAGAAATATTCCATATTTTTAATATTCAACAATTTTGAATTTTCAACAGGCTTGATGATTTACTACGTTACGACATCTATCGCATGAGAAATAATACGAATTTTATTGCAAAATAAACTTACAAGGAGAACCCACAGTGAGTGCCCCACCGATTTTGATAAAATTCTTTTTTATGAAAGTATAGCCGAAATAAGGAAATACGTGTCTCGGCATTCGTGCCAATGCGGCTAATTTCCAGAGACATGGATTTTTAAAGATTTTGCATCCGATATATGAGCTTAAAATACGACATCCTCCGCAAGCCAAAGGTTGGTAAGTCGTCGGCTTTGGGCTTCGTGTTTTTGTGTGAGATGTCCGCTGAAATCGATCACTTTTTTCATGTATCCTTTTTACATATTTATGTATTTTTATTAATAAAAATACTTTGCTTACAATCGGATTTTGTTCATAAACGTACTTTAATAAAATTCATATTTATGTAGTTATGCTAATTGTATGCTTATTGGCAGTGATAATTTCTACTCGAATTTTAATTGTTGATTATTAAAAAGCTGAAAAGTAGAAAAAGTTTTGGTGTAGCCATCCAGCCTGTTATGTAGTTAAGTAGATCCAGCACACTTTAATAATGTTTTTACAAATGACGACGGCACCTCTTCTTCTACTGTTGAAGTAATTCCACCTCATTGTACCCCATACTGTTAACCTCGTGATTTATACTTCTTCCGTCAAGTAAAAAATTGCATTGAGAAGTTACAAAATAATATTCTGAAAATTGCAAACTGAAATCTTACAATAAAATAGATATTTAAGTACTCGACAGATAGATGCTTTGAAGATCCATTCACTTATACAATAATTTTTGCCACCCACGTATTATAGCTCAAACTAGAGCTTTATTCGTTTGGGAGAAAAAGACGCTTTCCCCATTCTGATTCGAATCAGGTCCCTCCGTTTAGCCCGGAGGTTCAGACTGTCCTCATTCGTCTAGCGGTCCAAGACACTCCGGGCTAAACGGAGGGACCCTGGTTCGAATCCAGGATGGGGAAAGCGTCTCTTTTTCTCCAAAACGAATAAAGCTCTAGTTTGAGCTAATTAATACGTGGGTGGCAAAAATTATTGTATAATAAATTCCCCCACGAAAAACTCACAAAAATCTCGCCCCGGAGGCTTTTCTGTGTTGACCATTATTTGGCAATTGTGTTATCCCTGTGAAGGGTAATAATATCTTACATCCATTCACTTATTCACAATCAACTTTCGGCGCCGAATTTTAAGAATACGTTACAGTACTCTTGGTTTGTTGCAAAGTTAACAAACGAAAGAAGAGTCTTTGAAAATGTAGATGGTATTTGTTTTCCAGATGATATTAGACAAAGAAAATCAGTTGTTCGAACAATTCATTTATAAAATGCTCACGTTGTAGAATTTTTTTATGTTTTTATTGTTTTTATGATAATTATCATCCAAAACTGTGTACCAGTATACAATTCCGACACCTCCGATAGTGATACACAAAAAATATGTTCACGTCAGTCAGTTTTAAAATAAAATTGATTGCATTTTATAAAATAAAATGTTTCTATATAAATAAAATGCACATAAATGAGATACACATAAAATGTTTATATGTTATAAAATAAAATATATCATACTAAAAATACATTTATCAATAGATAAATATATTTAAAAAAATATTAGGCATAATAGATGCTAATAGTGAATGACTGCAAAGGCTAATAATGACAAAATAAGAGTAATTAACGCAGTTTTCGTTTTTATTTAATGGAATTGTTAAAAGTTTTCAGAAAAAAATCTTTCCATCCTTAAATAAAACAAAACTGTGTTATTGGTGTAATTTCATCCCTTCACAGGTTGACAATGAGTACGCAAATTTTATGAAAGGTATGTTCACATAAAAACTTACAGCTAACTCCTAAACTTTTTGTACCTTTACAACTCTTCAATTAAATGTTAAAATTCGTGTAAAAATTATAACTGCGAAAAATAGTATCACAGAATTAAATATGTAAATATGAATTTTATTAAAGTAAGTTTATGAGCAAAATTCGATTGTAAGCAAAGTATTTTTACTAATAAAAATACATAAGCAAACATGTAAAAAGGATACATTAAAAAAAAGTGATCGATTTCCGCAGGCATCGAACACGAAGCCCAGAGCCGACGACTTGCGAAACAATCTATCGATTGGCTTGTCCAAAAATAAGCCGCATTGGCACGAATGCCGAGACACGTATTTCCTTATTTTGGCTCTACTTTCATCAAAAAAATTCATCAAAATCGGCGGGGCACTCACTGTGTGTTCCCCTTGTTAGAGATAAAGTTATTTAGAAGAATTTTGATGAAGAAACATAAAAAAAGTGTTTAAGATGGAGTAGGCATGTTTACAAGTTTACTTTAGCTCAGTGAATGCATCTAAACTTATGAAAAGGAAAATGGGTAAAATTTCAATTTTAAAAGTTACAAAAGATATGTTCACGCAGTTGTAATGGACTTTCTATCTAAAGCTTAGCATTCAATTAAGCTGCAAGTTACCACATAAAAATTATCAAATTATGAGCTGGACGATCAGACACGAAAACAGTCAAACTAATGGTCAAATGAAACCTATTTATTTTAGCTGTATTCTGTTACCACAACGTTAACATTGTCCATTCATAGATAACATTTCTCTAATCAGAATCTGTAGTAGACGACTTCAGGTAATCAATAAATGAAGCACTCTCACCCAGACAACCAGTACCGTCGCTGAAAGAATTGTACAACACTTTTTAGTTCTAACAGGTAGTGATAATAACTGAACATATAACAACATTAAAGTCTAAAGTTAATCAGGACTCCTAATCTGGGATTCTTGGCCTATAACTTATCCAGAAATTACTATGAGGTCACTTCCAGCGAATGGTCCCATTCGTGTTTAATAATCGCTTCGCTTAAGCTATCTGCAATCACACTATAAATTCTTTAAAGAAAGGAGGGATTACAAAATCCTCATTTGCCAATTACTCCATGACCTCAATACAATTACAAATTTAGTTAGCACAACAAAACAAAGCTTCTATTTCATTTATTATAGTGTCGGAGTTAGTACAAATTTCTATTTCAATTATTTGTGCCATGTATCAGGCTATAACCTCACCACTACTGCAACACTTTTCACTAAACAATATTTAAACCTCCAACATTTAGTTTTAAATAAGAATAAAAGTACTTACCGTCTCAAGAGCCATCCAACAAGTCAACATAGCAGCCTTATATTAAAGAAACTTTGGTGGATTTTATCCAGCACTCGGAAAAGGGTTCTTTTAACCAGATTTCTTGATTTCTATGCAACAGCTTTCCCTTCTACAGCCTCTTCTCGAATAGCTCAACGAGTCAGAACAAACTATCCTCTTGCCGACATTTCCCGAACTTCGAAGTGACAAGAAGCTTCAGCATAACGGACATAACTTGTTAACAAAACTTCCATGAGGACTAGCAGTATAGTACTCCTTCGGCAGTGCTGGGTTTTTACAATACCCTTGATGCAGGCAAACAAGCACGCACGCACGCACGCTGCTCTGGCGCGCTCGCCCACTCGAGCTTCGATCATTTACATGTCTTCTCGTGCCGTCAACAAGTGCGCTAATACAACTACAAAACAGTAACTTTATACTGTCTCATGACGTCCCATTCACCACGCAATTAAGTAATTCTATTTACCTTGTCGATAGGTGGTTCTCAAAATGCTCAATTGGTTTCTTATTTTGCGGTAATGGAAAATTACCATTACACAGTTATATGGAATATAAATAGTATATTATTCGCAAATGGTAACAGGTAGATTTTTTTTCTCACTGTACGTGAATTTTGTAAATATTTAATGAGATTGATGACACTATCCGTAGTAGTGTAAAATGTGTTGGATGTGACAATTTCTAATACATGTGATTGCCAGTTCGTTTATAACCTAGGATATATTTCTTCCACGTTGGAAAACTTTTAAATATTAAATCTTTGTTTATTTTTGAAAAGTTTATTTATAACCAGGCTCTTGCCATATCTAATTTTATTCATTAATTGGTCATATAATTTTATGTTTTTGAGATATCCATTAAGCTATTTAAAACGAAAAAGCTGTTTGAGTGACTATGACTTGATTCGAAAACCTTGAGACGACTTCTGGCATCCCCGTTTTATCCGTATTTCCACCGGGAGCTTTATTGAGAAGGAAATGAAGTTAAATCCTACGACATTTGTGAAATAATCTATATCAAAGGAGAACGTCCTAGGTAAAGTAGAGAGTTTTTGGGCGAATTGATTGTAGAAATTAATTCCTAACACTACACATTTTTTTATTCAAACCTAGACTTTGTCTATACTATATTTTACATAAATATCTGAAAGAAAAAGAAGTACACTAAGCATTTAAACTGTGTTCGAACCAATGACCGTTTATTTATGTCCTAATGTTTTAACCGCTAAACTTATTGAATTAAAGAGTTCTCCTTCAACATATATTATTCCCTTTAACCGATAAGAAAAATTTCCGCGCATCAGTGTACGTTGTAGCTTAACTACCTCTCTATTTATTTTTGTGCAGATAAGGTGTTGGGAAGAGTGGTCTCGGAAGGAAGCGCTCTATAATCCCCAGTGAGAAACGCGCAAAGATCTGATTTCTGAAAGGCCATAAGGGGCATTATAAATCTTAGAATATAGTAATCTCAGTGCAATTAGGCTGTCAACCAAAGGACGTCACAGCCAATACAAAATATAACAAATACGACAAAAAGAACGGTATTTACAACTGGTGGAGGAAAAACAACAATGATAATGAAAACACAATTAATATGAGACAATTTGAAAGCAAATAAAGTCCAGTAAGCTGCTCATATGAAACGGCCCATATCTGACAAGAAGCAATGGAGAGCAGCAAGCAGGAAACGCTGGACGGGAGGATTGCGATTGAAGGCCAAGTGATTCTTGAGGGTGTAATGGTGAATGGAGAGCAGACGAAGAAAATTTTGCTCTAAGGCAGTCACCCGGGTGCCTAAGTCATGGATTTCATGAGTACGTGTTCCAGTATCTACTCTATCGAAGTATATCTTGTGTGTATCTACTCTATCGGAGAATTAAGTGCCTACTGGCCAAGCAGACTTGTTGAGTTTAAACAATAGGCAATTCCATGGTGGAAGCGGTGGAACCTCGTGTGAATTAGGTGGGCGATGTTACAGTGAAGAAGTTGTGGTATGTCTGAGATGCTGAAGTGATTACGGAAACAGTCGGATGTATCTTGTAGCTTCTTACAGCGGTTTTCTTTTGTAACTTAACAGTCGAAGTGTTGAGATGTAAATCCAATGATCATTGATTTCAATCTAGCTTGGGTGCGTGCCATAATTATTTTCTCTTCGGACTCTCGTAAGCCTAAAGCAAATCTTGACTGAATCCAAAAAGCGTAAAAACAGAAAGTACTTTTCAGAATAATGCATACAGCGATATTTCACGGTTAAGTAAGACGCATAAACATGGCGGCTGCCCATATGGGGAGGGGCAGAGTGGGGTTCAAGTGCCCTTAGCCGTTCAAAAATTTGATTTGCCCGATATTGTTATGCATTTACTTTCAAAAGTTTCACAAGCACATTTTAAAAGAATATTCTTTTTAATCTCATTACTAATTGTCAAACTATATAAATTATTTTTGTAATATTTTGGTATCTTGTACATTCGCTAAAACGTTTGACAGTCTAGAAGAGTAGAAGTTAATAATTTTTCAGCCCCCCCCTAAAAGTACTCATATGGGCGCCCATGGGCAGAATGGTGTTTCCGTGTCCACCGCTACAATCACGACACTGCGCAAGATTGTAAAAACTAGTACGAAATACAATAAAAAAAAATACAATATGCTTGGTTATCAATGATAGAGTTATTGAATCAACTTTAAAAATTCCAGACGCAGATTTTATAGCAAAACAAAAAGAAAAAAAAGTTATGATTGGTGCATTTTTCCATTCCGTGGTATTTTTATAACTTTGTAGTATCGCTCTCAAAAGTATATTATAGATTTGAAAAATACCTTTACTGAATTTGGTAGAAAAAATATCCATTTGTAATAATATTTTCTATGGCGTTAGTAAAGAAATATCATTCTTTCAGGCAAAGGTGCCTGAGAATTTGATTTTATGTAGAATATTTACTTTCGACTTGAACTTTCCCTTTCTATAAAATTTGCTATTTATTCAGTATTTTAACACTACTAAAGTATAATATGATTTCTACTCCCTTTCATTTATGAGAGATCTAATGGAATCAAAATATTTCTGTGCATAAGATTTAATGGAACTAAGTGTGTTTTCGCAGTATGCAACCATACAATATTATACAAGTTCCATAAGATATCACTTTTATAATTTTATGAATGCGCATAATACTTTTTTTTTTATGAATTAAATATATTCAGCATTATTTGAATCTATCGAATGCTAAAACCGTATTTTATGAATAAATGCTAAACTATATTTTATGAATAATGTAAAACCGTATTTTATGAATGCATATAATACGTTTATTTTGTCAACAAAAAAAAATTCAACATTATTTGAATCTGTCGAATGATTGAGATAAGTTAGTGTTAATTATTTTATCAAATTTGCATTTTTTTTAGCCTATGAATGTTTTTTGCAATTAGATCATTTAATAACTCTTTATTATTTGACCCTAAATTATGGAAGTTAAATAACATACAATCATCAAAACTATCTGCTTAACACGTATCTGAAACTGGTTTAATACAATTAACCCGCGAGAACGCGCGCCGATTAGAGGAACGCGAGCACGCGCGCGGGGTGCTTTGCACCCCATCTAATTATATAGCATTATTTCATTAAATTTTATTTTAATTAATTATATTATGTTATTAATTAAATTATGTTAAATTATGTCCAATTTTACAGTAAACAATAAGTGGAATTTTCTCTTTGTCACCCTACCCCAAAAGAATGTGACTTTTAAGGCAAGTTTGGCCAGTTTCAGAAGCAATGGTGGACGTTTTTCATAAATTTAAGTTGTGGTGGGTGAAACACCCCACGCGCCTGCTCGCGGGTTAATTTTAGTTACTCCTAGAGAGCATGCGCAAGACGAAAGGGAGATAAAGTTTCAAAATTTATAAACAAAGTGGTTAGTGCAGGTATAGCTAGCCGGAGGAGAGATCTTTTTTAAACTTTTGAGTGACAAATCCTGTTCTCTTCCGAAAACTTTGAGAAAAATCTTGTATCAAATCAACAACTTGTTCGAAAGAAGCGTCTTAATGGAAATTTTCAAACTACTTGTCCCACCTTAATTGATGCCATTAAATGCAACCAATTAAAAAGTGACATCTTTCAGGTCTTTAAAGCGTAAAACTGATTTGATTTTTTTTTTGTAATTTTTAAATTTTTGAAACTAACTAAAGTTTCAGTTTAAACCGATGTTAAAATCAGGATGCAATTTCGAATTTTCTCAGTACGATAAGAGTGCAGGTTCTTTTAAAAGCTAACGAACATAACTTTTCATATAAGTTAAATTTAGTAATAGTGCATAATACTTGCGAATAAGTTTCTGAGTTTGTCATATAGTTATATTTTATATATAACGGTCAAAATTACATTAAATCCATTGAAAATTAAAATAGTATATTTAAAAATATAAAAAGAATATCAGGGATGAAAATGGCGCTTAAACATGAATTTTATTTTCAATTAGGATAAAGAGAAAAATGTGTCAAGTGTGCATATAGTTACATTTTATTTTAAGCAATATTCATAATTTTATTCTTTTTTTTTCAGTTCTAATTAAAATTAATTAATTAATCGCTATATATCTAAACGTTAATTAGTAAGATGAACGTAATCTAAATTTTTAAATTCTCATCTGTAAGTTTGCTGTTTTATCAAGACATTGTTAAATAGATTGCAATTGCAATTCCTTAAACCTTTCTTGGAATAAAAATTCACCAATTTCTTATACGTAATAAATTTATTTACAGTGATATCGAATGGTTAGATTTTCTCGTCTCAAGTTAATATGAATTCATTAGATGTTATTTCTCGTGGACGAAAAATATATTAATCAAAATGTTATCATTTATTTTAACATAGAGGGTTTTACTTTTAATAACAAAATACTGCATTGAACTCAAACGTATATTAATACATATTAGGTTCAATCATATTCCTAATTAAATTTTAATACATATTAAATATATGCATTTACGTGTGAAAAGCAATATTGTTATATTCAAAAATGAATTCTACATCGGAAAAAAATTGAAAATGTTTCCGAGATGTCCAGAATCTCTATAACTGGTACGGAAATTGCGTATCGTTTGTTAAATGTATTTTAGAGTGCATTCAAAGAAGATTCTTTTCCTGTTAACACAGGAGTTATATACCCTCTTTTATTTACTGGAATAGGGAGATTGATATTTTTTATTTTCTTCCAAATTTCTTGTAAGACATTCGCCTTAGTGGTTCAATGGTTTTGTCCATCAACTTCAGGTCTTCTA
>QLNU02015003.1:167679364-167693875 GCA_006491805.2 Dysdera silvatica
TCAAGGACCTTCCGTTAAGAGGTAGAAAAACTCTGCGCGAAGATAAATCCAGCGGGTAAATTATTTTTTTACCGTTTGTATTGGGTTCGAGTAGTGGTATTCGCCAAATTTGTCTAGAATTGTATATCAATATTGTAATTGTGTTAGAATTCTAAATAGTCAGTAAAGTGTGTCTTTGCGCCACATGTAATAAAATAGTAAAATATAACTTTATTTTGTTTAAAAAGTAACAGTTCTTTTGCCACAAAGTAATTTAAAAGTAAAATAAAATAATAAAAAATTTGTCTATCAATGGTATAGATGTTTTTTTGTTAATACCGGAAGCAGAAGAAGTGGCAAGAATTGCATTTGCGGCACCACCATTTTGGAAAACAAACACTGAACTTTGGTTCGTTCAACTTGAATCGCAATTTCATATTGCAGGGATAACTTTTGAACAGACGAAGTTTCATGGTGTCGCTGCAGTTTTGGATAACGATTTATTGTTAGACGTTAGCGATATAATAAGGGATTCCCCTAAAGAACCATCATACTCAGAGCTTAAAAAACGTATTAATGAATTGTACGCACAATCGGAAAATGTGCATTTGAAAACTTTATTGCAGGGTCTTACCCTTGGTGATAAAACACAGTCAGTTGTTAAGGCAGATGAAAGAATTATCAGCTGGTAGATTGACTGAGTCAATCTACCAGCTGAGTCAATGTTGAGTAGTTTATGGTTATGTCGTTTACCCATCCGAACTCAACAAATGTTATCAATAGACAGTAGTGACTTTGGTCAGTTAGCTCAAATGGCTGATATGATAAATGAAATATCTGATATGCATTCCGTAGTAGAGGAAGTATCAAATAACGTAACGTTAACAAATTTACAAACTCAAGTAGTAGAATTAACAGAACAGGTTAAGCGTTTGTCTCGACTAGTTGAAAGAGATAAGGACCGTCATCTTTACGTGATCGTACCACTTCGCGAGATCGTTTCGATTCAAGACGATCTGTTTCACGTGAATGTCTTAATAGTAGAAAAAAAGCGGTTAGTAAAAAATAATAAAGAAAAAGGTTATTGTTGGTATCATACTGCAAATTCGTAACATCGAATATTGCCTTGGTAGATGAAATTGCCACAGTACACTATTTATGGCTGTTCCAGCTTATGGATATTCCGCTTAGCATGTAACAATACCCTGAATAAATTTCTATCGTAGTATTACGTTTCCCAGTCAGAATCAGTGAGTCAAACAATGGTGCCCCGTGTACCTAAAAGCAACTAAAGTTGATGTTTTCTACAGATACATGTAGATGTGGGAACAGTGATACAGAAGTGGATAAGGTATACGTAATAAACTGAAATAAATAGAGTAACACAGGTGAAATGAAAATTATGAATTCTATATGTTTCTCAAAATTTGATCCTGTTAGATCTCTAAGATGTGTCAAAATGAAATAAGATTAAATATAATAAGATTAAATTTGACCAAATTTTTTTAGAGTTATTGTTATACTTCTAAGAGCGTTAGCATTAAAAAATACATTAGAATAGAACACATATTATAATTTATAGAACTGGTGTACTTCAAAAGAGTACTGTAAGTGAAGAAAAGAAAAGGGGGTGAGAATTATAAAATAAGTATCACAGTTTTTTTTGGGGGAAAATCGCAATTTCAAATCAATCCATTTAGCGTGTTTAATAGAATTTGTTCTGTACATCATTGCTGCATAAATTATTTTGCGGAGAAAACCCCAAAGAGCCCAGTTAAGATTATTTAAGTTCAGATAGGGTTTAATTAGATAATTTGGAGTCTCTTTTTGATATTTCTCAAACGGACGATAGGAGAGTGTTTGTTCTTGAGCTCACGAGTGTGCAATTGAAGAAATCCAATTGACAGGATGTTAAGGAAACGATGAAATAACCACATCAAGTCTATTACTGGTCCATTATAATGGAGATTGCATCTTATTGTTGTTGTGGGAGCGAAGTCGTGGTCCGTGATCAAATGAGCGGGTGTGTCTGTGTGCCGTGCCTCCGGCATCCCTTTGTTGTGGACGTCTGAAAATTTGAGAGATAAGAAAAAAAACAGGCTTAGTATGGAACAACCTAAAGCCAAAAAACATTTAACGACTGAAATTTGTGTGGGGAGGGTGGAATGATGGCCAAGATAAGGGAAAGATTGCGTGCGTAGTTACCAAGCGAATTGTTATTCGAGATGTGGATTTCTGCAAATGGCCAAGGTGGGGGGTGGTCTAAATCTGTGCAGCTGTTTAAGATGGGGGAATTTCTTTATGTGGTTGGCTTTCTTTCTTTTGTGGTTATAGAAACCTACCCCAAGAAGAAGCGGACAGGTAAGTGTCCAGAGGATGAAGAGGAAAACCTCTAAGGGTCATTTTTACTTCAAGGGAAATAATTGCATCTGTCACAAAGAATTAGATTATTTCTAAAACGGAAGGTTACCTAGCTAGAAAAAATTAGGGGTACTGTTTATAGTAGTAAAGTGGTTATTTATTAAGTTATTTCTATACATATGCGAAAGATGAAAAGGGAATTACAAAAGCTAAGCGAACCCGAAATTTTAGGCTTAAGACGAACTTTTGTAAATTAATAGAACAATGTCCTAAGTATCTTATACTATAAGGGAACAAAACAAACTACTTTTAAAATATAGAAACTTCCAGAAGTATAGTGATTCTCTAGAAGTGACGAGAAATAAGATAATTTTGATGATGCAAAAGCGAAAATATTTAGTTATATAATAATCATTTACTTCAGCATCCATGAATTAAATTGGGAAAAAGAGTGGTCAAGTCAAACACTCGTGATTCAAATAATTAACCTAGCCACCCATGATTTTTGACACATGTGTGCCAATGCTTTTAGATGCGAGATGAAAAGATATAAAGCAACTGCAACACACATGCATACACAAACACAACACATATATGCATGCATACACACAGCACATATACACACACATACGTACGTAAGCAAATGTGCATATATGTTCGTACTGCCCCAAATGCCTCTAGGACATCGTTTAATCTATGATTCCAGCAAAGCTTAGCCTGTTTGAGGCCATATAGCGATCTTTTCAATAGTAATATTTTTCCCTCATTTAGGCACTCTAAAATCTTTGACGCCTATTCGTGAGTATCGCTGTCAGGTTTGCTACTCATTGTTATTTTGGTCAGGACTTCTTCAAAATATTCAGGACATACCATAAATATCTCCTCCTCGAGGTTTCCATTCAAATACGCAGGCGTTACGTCGAACTGATGGATTTTAATTCTAAGCTTAACCGCCAGGGCCCATATTAGTCGAATGGATCCCTGTCGTGCTACTCGGGTAAAGGTTTCACTAAAATCAATACCCGATTTTTGGTTAAAACCCTTTGCGACGAATCTCGCCTTGCGTTTGCAGAGAGATCCGCCTGGATTAAACTTTTTTGTCAATATGAATCGACTCTTTATGCATTTTCCACAACGGGGCCTATCAACAAACACAAAAGTGTTATTGTTTAAACCACTGCTCACTTCGCTGACTAGCGCCATATACGATTCTGAAGACTCGGGCGTTTCAGCACATTTTGAATGGATATCTTTTGAAGAGCTCCGAAGCAATCAACATTTACATGGCATGACGCATTCGCAGCGAGATAGTATTTCTGTCACAACAGAGGGGCTTTTTTTAATCTAACTTCTATCTTTCAACTACTGGTCCGCCTCCATGGTCAACGGGGTCACTTTCCACTCCCATCTCATCGCCAACGTCATAGGTGGTTATCTAGCTGCGCACTCAAGGGGATCAACGAACACTCGCCGAATGGGTTCATTTTCCAACAATAACTCAACTTCACACATTAGATTGCAATACACTCCCCTCAAAGAACTTTACACTTCTAGAAACAGAAAAAATACGTTTTTCCAGGAAATAAATTCTAAAAGCTTTGCTCGTCTTGGAGTACAGTACAAAAATTCACTTATTGGCTCTCGCGGAAAACTTGTGCTTAGGTCGATTATTTGGACAATAAGCTATACATCCAAACTTTTTAAAATAAAACACGTTCAGTGACATTTTGTACCATAATTCATAACTCATTTTTCCATCTATGGGTTTGAATCTGTTTCTGACATGATTAGCTGTGTTTATAGCCTCTGTCCACAAGTTTAGCGGTAGGCCTGATTAGCTTAACGTATAACGCCCCATCTCGGCTAGTATTCTATTTTTGCGTTCAGTTACCCCGTATTGTTCTGCATTATAGGGACTCTTACTCTTCTTTCGATTCCGTCCATCGTTAGGAAATCATCAAACTGTTTATTCAGGAGCTCCCCACCATTATCGCTAATGAGTGCCTTAATTTTAGAACCCTTTTGATTTTCCCACAGGGATTTAATTTCTTTGAACGCATTCCTAGCCTGGTTTTTATGTCTTAGAAATTTTACAATACAATGCCTGGAGTAATCGTTTATGAAGGTAATAAAGTATACTGACTTACCGCATGATGGCACTCTCATGGGTCCACAGAGGTCAATAACACAATATCTAACAACTTTGTAACTCTTTCCGATCTTTTCGGAAATGGGGCGCGCGTTAATTAATTTTTCGCGCACACTTTACAATTGAAATCTTTCAATGATTTATCAATTTTTATAACCTTGATGTTTCCCTTCCCCGACGATTCTGAGAGGTCCTTTATATTTAAGTTACCTATCCTAAAATGTCGCTTTTTCAAGTTCGCCGCCTTACTCGAACTATTCACGGATTCGCACGCACGTCAAGCCGCATATCCTACACTAGTGTTTTCGCCGCGCAGGTAGTACAGATTGTCTTTCCTATCCGCTATCAGTTCCAAGTCGTCAGTCCTTTATCGTTGCCTCGTCCACATTTCATATACACCTACGTACAGTGTAGGAGGAGACGAAGAGTCCTCTCAGGCCGGCGATTTACAAGCAAATGAGCGACACCGGAGAAACAGGTTTCTAGTCGCATGTTACAAGGCGCAGCCCGCTTGCGTCGCGCCCAGGTGCAGTAAATTACAATATGTCGGTAAAAAGAATATAGTGAATAAAATACATCATAAAACCCAACATGTCCCTCTTGGTTTTATTTTAAAATAGTTCAGTTGAATACACAAAAACTTTAAGTAAAATTTTTTATGGAAGTAATGATTGTAATGTGTGTATATATACGTAATATATAGCTTAGTTTCATATGGAGGCATTCTACATGAATGCTTATGAATTTTCTCCTATATCTGAAAAGCTTTAATTTTAGCTCAAACATGGGTGTTGGAATTATTAACTGTAATAAATTTCCCACGAAAAATCACAAAAAACTCGCCCCGGCGACTGTGTGTGTTGACCATAATGTGGCAATCGTATTAGCCCTGAAAAGAGTAATAAAAAATAACAAATCGTTTATGTCTAAAAAGAAAAGTCTTCAACCAGTGTGTATTGCCAGTCCTCTCTTATGGATCAGAGACATGGAGTCTAACAGTTGGAGCAATACGAAAGTTACAGACAACGCAAAGGAGCATGGAGAGGTGCATGCTTGGAATAACTAGGAGAGATCGAAAAAGAAACACTTGGGTGAGAGAGCAAACTAGAGTAGAGGACATCATTGTTAAAGTAAAAGGACTGAAATGGCGATGGGCTGGGCATATTGCAAGAAGAACTGATCAACGATGGACAACAGAAATTCTGAACTGGATTCCAAGAGACCACCGAAGACCTAGAAAACGTCCTCAAACTAGATGGGTGGATGAAATAAGAAAAGAGGTTGGGGTGACGTGGAAACGAATGGCCCAGGATAGACTTGTGTGGAAAGCATTTGGAGAGACCTTCATCCAGCAGTGGATAGATAATGGTTGAATATGATGATGATGATGATGATATATGTATTATAATAATATAATATAAATTAAGGGTTAAATACAGCATAAACTAAGGGGGGGACAAAAAAAACAAAATTGAATAGAAAAAATACTAATTTGCCTTCGGTTTAAAAAAACTGGGAAGCATGTGTTTTCCCTTGTAACCTTCAGATTTGACCTATGCTATTTTGGGAAATAGTGGTACATATGTGTTATACCCTTAGTTTGTCGAACTTTGGGGACTTTCGATGTTTCGAGTTATTAAAAATCATAGATGTTTACACAATGGGCTTTGGCCATGCTGCTCGATTAGCTTTTTCTTAGAATACCTTTTCCTTGTATATCCTAAAAGAATTGCTTTCTAATCAGCAATTTTTGTCCTTATTTTGACATCAGATCACTGCTCGCACTTTTAGTGCTTAATTTGTTTTTTAGAGCAATTTTGACCTGTAAACAATGGAGCCATGGCTCCATGATATATACTGAATGATAATTTATAATATGTAAACAATTTAAAATGTACAAAAATTTTTAAAGCATTGAAGACGTGTTAAAAATTTCTGGTTTGATTCTTCCCATGCTCATTATTTGTTATTACGATTATATAAACAATACTTTGTGCAATGTTCTTAAAATTATGTAGAAAAACAATTCCATAGCTGTTTAAATATTTATTGTATCATAATATATTTTAGTGCGCAATTAAGAAAAAGCATGTAATTTTTCTATTTGAGAATAATTTCAATAACATCAGCTTGAAGCTTTAATCACAGTGGCCTTAAGTACTGGCAGTACTTATATATTGCAGTCTCCTCGTCTATTGCATGTCTAAAGAAATTATAAAAAATATTAGATATTTGTCATCTTTAAGTTAATTAAAACAAACAAACAGCTTCATATTACAACCTCTGATTGACGGACACCTTGGCACATGAATATCTATCTATTCGACGTCGCATTTCAGAAGGATTAGGAGATAAGAATAAGAATAAATTTTATTTAACTTAATTGCAATTTTGGTGTTATACATTCTGCTATATAAAAAACTTGATGTTACGTAGATATTCTTGACTTTGAAGTTACAGATGTTAACCGTTTATTAGGTAAGGAATGGAGGAGAGCTGCAAGCTGCAGCTTGTTGCATGGCTCTCCTCCAGATGGGTAACGTATTATATAAGTAATTTTTACAGGTTTGTTCGTTGATAACTTTACCTGTGTATATATATTAATTTGATGACGGAAAGAACTTATGATTAGGATTAGTATGTAGTTCGAGTTAACAGTTTTTCTTAACGTTTGTACTATAAATGGAAAATCCCAGAGGCTGCAGATAAGGAAATAGCAAGCATTGGGACTGAGAATTGTAAACGTTCGAATTAAATAAATTGGCTGCTATTAGCGGGGGGTTTATGGAAATTTTCTATATATATATATAGGGTCCGACCTCCTTTTAGCGAAATTAGTAATTCTGCAAAAAGAATTAGACATAATTCATTTATTTAATGATAGAATTAAAACAAAATAGAAAGGAAATGAGAAAAGGAGTAAAGCGAAGTGATTCACCAATGGTGACTAAGAGAACGCTGCAAGGTCAACTTGCCAAGACCATAAACTATGCGTTGTGGTACTCTCATCTACCAAAGCAGAATACATGGCATTATCCGATGGTACGAAAGAGGATATTTACCTCTCGAGACTAATTAATGAATTATGCTATAGCAATTTGAAAAATGTAAATGCATTTGTTGATAACCTTAGAGCTATAAAATTGACAGAAAACCCCGTCTACCATAAAAGGACAAAACATATTGATGTTCGGCACCATTTTGTGAGAGAAGCTCTAATTAAAGATCAAATCGAGCTTGGCTATGTACCCGCTAACAGCATGGGAGCGGATGTCTTAATCAAGTCATTGTCTTCTGCCAAGCATAATAATTATTTAAAGGCAATTGGTGTCGAGGATATTGACTTGTATTTTGGGTAACTATGCACCTAGTGTGGGGGGATAGAGTTGGATTTTATGATGTATTTTATTCACTATATACTTGTTACCTACATAGTGTAATGCACTGGACCTGGGTGCGACGCATGGGCGCTGCGCCTTGTAACATGCGACTAGAAACCTGTTCTCCGGTGTCGCTCACTTGCTTGTAAATCGCCAGGCTGAGACGACTCTTCCACCAGTCCTGCACTGCACTTACATGTGTATGAAATTTGGACGACCTGGCTCGTAGACCGAATGCTGCATCACGATTACCATATGTTAATAAAGCGTTATGTTTCTCATCCTCAATCTGTATGGACTTCTGCTGAACCTAACAGTATACTCAGTGAAACCCCATTTTTAATGAACGCCCTTTAGATACTTTTACTTTATATTTCTAGTCAGATAAAAAATTCCTGAACTGAAAATTTCCTTACGTTAGTACCTTTTACGGTCACTCCTATTTTATAGGGAACTTTTTCATCCGATGTCCGCTAGTGAAAGATTTCACTGTAATAATCATAAAATTTTGAAGTACAATGTATAACTCCTCATTAGTGGACAAAAGATTTTGGCCGTAAAAGTGGGTTGACCGCAACAGGGAAAGCAAGTCCGGAGTAGCTGGAATATTGCATTTCAATCATTTAAATACTTCATTGCGGCACATAAGTATTTTTGAGCACATAAGACATGTTTTAGGTAACGAACGTAAATGTTTGCTTAATATAAAAAGTTTACAACAAAACGTTAATTATTAAAATTTATTCGTCTTGTGAAGTAATTGACCAATAGCTGTTTGGTGGGTTTTACTCACCAGTCCTTCTCCTTCGAGATCTATTTTTAAATACGAGATTAAATCCAACGTTATGTGGTTGTCGAATAAACGATAATAATAAATTTGAACTGCGATAATTTTGTGTTGATAATTGTTTATTAGTTTCGAGCAGTGTATCACTATATTATTTATTTATTATCAAAACCCTTTTTTTTAATCATTAGTCATTTGAATCGGCGAATCTGAGTCAATTGCCTTTCTTTTGTTAATGGGGAAAGAAAATTCTCCTTAGCTCATAACCTGTTTATCCTCCTCTCCGTGTTATGAGATACGCCCCTAGTGAAGGCCGAAGTTCAAATGTATTTTGTCCGTATATGGGTTCTATTCTAATGGAATTAATCATGAAAACAGTGTCAGCGTACGTATCTGAGGGCGGCCGCTACAAGGGTTTGAAATATCTTATTGTAAATCAATCTCTGCGGAGGAATTTTTATCTGACCGTAAAAGCAGGGTGACCGTATCTGAAGGGTGTCCGCTGAGAAGGGTTTCACTGTATATATATGCATGCATTTCCACAGCTTCTTAAAAAATGTATATTCCTATTTGATGTATAATACCAGTGGCGGTTCTAGGCAAAAATATTGCTGGGGGCAAAAATTCCTGCCAATGTGCAATGCCGTTTACATTTGTTCGTTATGGTTAAAAAATAAAACCGGTTATATTTTGGAGCCATGGCCCCCGACCCTAGCCTTGAATCGCCACTGTGCAACACTTATTAAATTAGATGTACTTACTCCTCTAATATGATTAAACTTGCACGGAGTTCCAAATGGTGAATTGTGGTACACTTCAAACCATGCACCTCCTATTATGTAACGGCAAGCAAAACGACAACCGCTAATCTGTGATCACAAATAAAAGTAATGTTGAACTTTACAGTTTAAATAAATACATATTAAAAAATATTTGTGTATAAAGAATAATAATACGTGTACTTGTACTTTTGTATAAAGAAAACACGTTTATTCATTTGAAGAAATCACTAATTTCATATTCAGTACTTTGCTTTCTTTTCAAGGTTAATTAATTAATTAATAAATAAATATGTATATAGAATGATAAGTGGTAGAAGTGTAGTTAATGAAACTGAAAGTAAATACCGAGGCATTCAAGTTGGAATTAAAAAATCGCTTTTCTGCACTGGAAGGACTTATTGATGAAAGTGATATCTCAGAAGCAAATGAAAACATTGTTAAGACAATAGTTGAAACTGCTGGGGAAATTGGTGGTGTAACCTGTAAAAAGCACAATAGCAAATTATCTGAGAAGACGAAACAGCTCATGAAAAGGCGAAGAGATATGAAGGTGGACAATCAAAATACCAGTTCCAGGATTGAGTACATAGAACTTTGTAAAACTCTGCGCAAAAGCATGAAAGAAGACATAAGAAAATTCAACTGTGAGCTAGTAAGGAAAGCCATTGAAAATAACAAGAGCCTTAGGGTTGTTAAAGGGAGTTTGTCTATTGGGAAGAAACACATCATTGCATTAAAAGGAGAGGATGGCACCGTAACAAGAAATAGGGAAGAAATACTTAGAAGAGTTGAAGAATTCTACAAAAATCTATACGAAAGTAACAGTGGATTAAACGAAGACATTGAAATAGTCGAAGGAACAGCTCCTAAAATCTTAAAAGAAGAAGTTTCATTTGCAATAAAAAGTATGAAGAAAGGAAGAGCCCCTGGTGATGATGGTATTACATTAGATATCCTAAAAGAAGCTGGAGAATATGTAGAAGACATACTTGCAAAATTCTTTACCAAATGTCTTAACAGCGGTAACATACCAAACCAATGGGATTCTGCAACAGTAATTCTTTTGCATAAAAAAGGTGATAAAGAGGATTTGAAAAATTACCGACCAATTAGCTTGTTACCTGCTATTTATAAAATCTTCACAAAAGTGCTAACACATCGCCTGCAGAAAAAATTAGATGCAGCTCAACCAAGAGAACAAGCTGGATTTCGAAGTGGATTCAGTACAGTGGACCATATTCAAGTATTAAGAGAATTAATTGAAAGAACACATGAATATGAACTTCCATTGTGTGTGGCATTTATTGACTATGAGAAGGCCTTTGACTCTATTAAAACATCAGCAGTCATCAACTCTTTAAGATCAACAGACATTGAGGATGTGTACATTGACATGGTGAAACGTGTGTATAAAAATGCAAGTGCAAAATTTCGGTTACATAAAGATACCAAAACTATCAAACTTGGCAAAGGGGTGAGGCAGGGAGATACCATTTCTCCAAAACTTTTTACTTCAGCTTTACAGATGATTTTTCAGCAGATAAATTGGAATAACAAGGGAATAAAAATAAATGGTGAATATTTAAATCATTTGCGGTTTGCTGATGACATTGTTATTTTTTCAACGAACCCATTAGAACTCCAAGACATGGTACAGGAGCTCTCAACTAGAAGTAAAGAAGTTGGACTCAAGATGAACCTACAAAAAACTAAGATCATGTTCAATAATTTCGTAGAGGAAACAAAAATACAAGTTGACAACATTGAGCTAGAAATTGCTGATTCATATATTTACCTTGGCCAGCTGATTTCAATGGATGGCAACATTATGAAAGAACTCAACAGACGTATTAAACTTGGCTGGAGTGCATTTGGAAGAAACAGTTTTATCCTGAAGGGGAAATTGCCTTTGTGTCTAAAAAGAAAGGTCTTCAACCAGTGTGTATTGCCAGTCCTCTCTTATGGATCAGAGACATGGAGTCTAACAGTTGGAGCAATACGAAAGTTACAGACAACGCAAAGGAGCATGGAGAGGTGCATGCTTGGAATAACTAGGAGAGATCGAAAAAGAAACACTTGGGTGAGAGAGCAAACTAGAGTAGAGGACATCATTGTTAAAGTAAAAGGGCTGAAATGGCGATGGGCTGGGCATATTGCAAGAAGAACTGATCAACGATGGACAACAGAAATTCTGAACTGGATTCCAAGAGACCACCGAAGACCTAGAAAACGTCCTCAAACTAGATGGGTGGATGAAATAAGAAAACAGGTTGGGGTGACGTGGAAGCGAATTGCTCAGGATAGACTTGTGTGGAAAGCATTTGGAGAGACCTTCATCCAGCAGTGGATAGATAATGGTTGAATATGATGATGGTAGTGTACGTGGTTAAAACGATATCTAAAGTAAACATTGGTTTACTTATTCTGCAAATTTTGATAAGAATTCTTTACGCCGTCTGGAACAAACGAAAAGGCGCCCACATGCGCAGAACAAGTTTTGCGTGATATGAAGTGTTGTCTTGCCTAGACATCAATAACGGAGTAACACAATAACAGAAACTTAACTATCGTTAAGTTTCCGTTGAAAACCTGTAAGCAAGGGTGGAATTACACACATCCCGTTAAAACTAATACAGTGGTACCTGGTGGAGTTACCACCTTTGAAGATTGACCACCCGTATAAAATGACCACTTGTTCTAAGAGAGAGAAATGATAAGGATTTATACATGCATGCACATGGTGGTCCTGAACTCTACTGACAAAATAGAAGGGTTTGTTAGGAACACCAAATAAGGCATATTTGCCCAGATCCACCGCAAAAAGGCCTATTTGTCTGTAGAGCGTAACTAATATTTACGTCCATATCGTTGCTAAGTAGCCAATTACGTGAATAAAATACATTTTTGGACATACAATTTAATAAATGATTAAGGTAATAATACAGTAGAGAAAAAGAAATCCGGAATTCAGTTTCCTGATCCTGATCTGTGTTACTGTGTAGTGAAAATAAGCCTAAAACTGGCTTTCTTAACACACTGGAAAAGAGTTGGCAATTGCCAAGTATGTGTAACAGGTGAAAAATATCAAAATAAACATTTTTTGTTCAGTGAATTTTTTTCCAAAAATTAGCCGTTCGGGCACTACAGTGAATTTACTGTTTGCATCCACCACATTCAAGGTTTCACAAATGGCTACAATGCGCCATTTTAAGAATTTTTCAATTTATTTAATGTCAAAAGACGTCAGGCTTTCTCTCTCTCTCTCTCTCTCTCTCTCTCTCCGTCGACTTTCTAAAATCAGTTAAATTCACCGGAATTCTATGTGTAGAATTCGCCGCTTCTGTTGCGACCATCAATTGCTAACCACGCAGAAAGCATCAATTGAAAGTGAGTCATTGAAACTTTCGGTACGCCTCAACTTTTCACGGTACCTGTACATATTATACATGAGTCGTGGATCTTCTATTCTAACTAAAAAATGATCTATAACTTACTAATTAAAAATATTTCCCCATCTTAATTATATTTCGATATAAAATTTCTAACTCCCTCAATTCGCCAACAGGAGGGCTTCTGTTATCGTCTGATAGTACACGTTCGTTTTACTATACCAATTCCTAACTTACGTCGCCAGAGCTACCTTCGCTCAAAAGTTATTAGCTGCATTCAGACTTCCCTAGGAATCATGTGTATTCTCATTCATAAATACAAAACGGATATGTTTTACTCAAGAAGGCTCCGTCCAGCTGATTTGATAGGCATGCGACAATATAGATCTCAGTAAAGTATCACAAATATAATGCACTAATTTTTCTAAATATCATGGAAATCTTTAGAATGTATATTTCTTTTAAAAAAAGCAGGCGAAAAAATAATAATATAAAAAAAATAAAATAAACTTCGATCATACAAGAAATAGTTAAAGAATGAGTTTCTGAAAAACTTCAGACAAATAAAATAACCCAATTTATAAGTAAAGAAAAAGATTTGTTTTTAAATAATCGCATTCGTTAGTTTATAAAAAATAAAAACCAAAAATAATCTTAAGGATTAGTAAAACGTTTCATAATATTAATCAGAAACGCAACTACAATATAAAATCAACACACTAAATATACAATACTATAAATATAAAATACAATACTGTATATAAAAATAAAAATACAATAATACAATATAAAATCGTTATTTTATTACAAAAATATTAAGAGAGAATGGAAGATTAAAGAGTAAGACTAAAGTATAAGAGTCGGAAATATTTCATATCAACATAACAAAATATTTATTTTAAATTCTGGTTTTACGAAAGTGGTGGAAATTAATTCATATACATATTTATTATATTAATTTGTGTTCGTGGGAAAACACACATATTAACAGCTAAACAAGATCTAATATATTTACCCTGGAACATCTAACGTCGAAACCTGGCGGTGCATTGTTTACACAGATCTCACATTCTCTGTGGTTGCAATTCGTACAGTCTGCACGGTATTCTTCGGCATGTATGTAAATCTAAAAGTAAAATTTGTATTACATGCATATTAATTACACAGGCTATTTAATTTATATAGCATTCTACTGGTATACGCATAATATGTTGTGGTAATGCAAAGTAACGTATCTTGTATTGGTGTACATTCACGTAGTTTAATATTCTGTTACTTTTAGTATTACCTGCAGTTAGTTTTACATAACGTAATCATATTATCAAGGGCAAAATTTCCATAGATATCCAGCCAACAAGTAAAAACATATCCTTAACTACCGACTGTGCTCAGCCATTACGCAATTTAGAAAAGAGTATACCCATGGTTTAAATTTTAAAAAATACTTCGAAATAGGCACAGCCACACAACGTTGCGATACTCTGATATTATAAATTATAAAATTAAGCAAAACAAATTTAATTGCCGTTAATTATGATCCGATATTTGTTCGACATTCGTGAGTAAAGATATTGAAAATATGATTCTGCTGAGCAAAAAATTCCCAACTATAATTAAACAAAATTCAATGCAAAATGCCAGCATTTTCAAAACTTAATTTAAGCACAGAAATATTGATATATTA
>QLNU02015003.1:167693975-167755229 GCA_006491805.2 Dysdera silvatica
GGTCACCTTAGGGAACGGTCCCCCAAAGTTTAATTTGTAATAAGACAGCAAAAATATTTATATGTATTTATTTGTAGAACAGATAAAAAGGGGAAAGAAAACAAAAATCCCAACTTTGAATAATTATCACAAGGTCACGTGTTTTGGATCTCTGATTTGAGAATACGCTAGAGAAAAAAATATGGAAACCATTTTCTTTAAAATGGGGGATTATTATAAAAAAATAAATTTTGATGACAAAACTACGAGCAAAATTGATGCTTGAAAGCAGAACTATTATTCTCTTACTTATTATTGTACGATGATTTATATTTAGCCTTTCCGATAAAGGTGCTGTATATTTATGCAACGTTATTTTCGTATTTTATTTTTACTTTTATGATTTATTTCTGCAGGCATATCCTTACTAGTTATTGCAATTTATAAAGCTATTACAAACAATAAATAAATGGTTCTGAACATAAAATGTGGCTTTTATAACTAATAGATCTCAAATTGAAAACTAAATATACACGAATTTTTTAGTAAAGCATGGATTATAGATTTCTCATGCTTTTCTACCATACTTAGTGTCCTTA
This sequence comes from Dysdera silvatica, assembly GCA_006491805.2. Taxonomy (NCBI): domain Eukaryota; kingdom Metazoa; phylum Arthropoda; class Arachnida; order Araneae; family Dysderidae; genus Dysdera; species Dysdera silvatica. Next base: position 167,694,554 of record QLNU02015003.1, read on the forward strand.
TCTGACGTGAATTATACGTTAGTAGATGAAACAGTTCAGAATGGGGATAATTATTTTTCGAGAACTTTGATTTACTTTCATAACAGCTGAATATTCAATTTGGAGGAACAATTGGATCAAAACAGATGTTACTTCCAGACCTGCTAACGCAATGGAAAAACTTACACAATGTGACTCTCATCTTTTTCAAAACTCATACACATTGTTAAAGGTTCTGTTTTGCTACAACTCCGATTTCTACTACAACGGCATAAAGAACATTTGCATCGCTACTTCTATTGAAAACACATTCAAAAATTTATTTATACAAATCAAACACTACTCAGATTAAATTGGAAACAAAATTTTCAATAAACTTTTGGACGTAGTAATAGTAACGGCGATGTCATTTCATGGTTAGATTGTGAAACTTTCGTAAAGAAAAGAAATTTGTTTTTGCGTTCGGTGGGGCACGATCCCGCGGCCTTCAACAATCCGGGCAGGTATACAGGCAATTGACTCAGATTCGCCGATTCAAATGACTAATGATTAAAAAAAAAGGCTTTAATAATAAATAAATAATATATTCATACTGACAAACAATATTAACTGAAACTGCAAATTCTAGAATAGAACCCATATACGGACAAAATACATTTGAACTTCGGCCTTCACTAGGGGCGTATCTCATAACACGGAGAGGAGGATAAACAGGTTATGAGCTAAGGAGAATTTTCCTTCCCCATTAACAAAAGAAGGCAATTGACTCAGATTCACTGATTCAAATGAGTAATGCTTAAAAAAAAAGGCTTTAATAATAAATAAATAATATATTCATATACTGCGCGAAACTAATAAACTATTATCAACGCAAAACTACCGCAGTTCAAATTTATTATTATCGTCTATTCGACTACCACACAGGTCCTATAAGCATAACGTTGGATTTAATCTCGTATTTAAAAATATATTTCGAAGGAGGACTGGTGAGTAAAACCCACCAAACAGCTATTGGTCAATTACTTCACAAGACGAATAAATTTTAATAATTAACGTTTTGTTGCAAACTTGTTATATTAAGCAAACATTTACGTTCGTTACCTAAAACATGTCTTATGTGCTCAAAAATACTTAAGTGCCGTAATGAAGTATTTAAATGATCGAAATGCAATATTCCAGCTACTCCGGACTTGCTTTCCCTGTTGCGGTCACCCCACTTTTACGGCCAAAATTTTTTGTCCACTAATGAGGGGTTATACACTGTACTTCAAAATTTTATGATTATTACAGTGAAATCCTTCACTAGCGGACATCGGATGAAAAAGTTCTCTATAAAATAGGAGTGACCGTAAAAGATATTAACGTAAGGGAATTTTTTATCGGACTAGAAAAATAAAGTAAAAGTATCTAAAGGGCGTTCATTAAAAATGGGGTTTCACTGAGTATACTGTTACCTCTTTTCTCATTTCCTTTCTATTTTGTTTTAATTCTATCATTAAATAAATGAATTATGTCTAATTCTTTTTGCAGAATTACTAATTTCGCTAAAAGGAGGTCGGACCCTATATATATATATAGAAAATTTCCATAAACCCCCCGCTAATAGCAGCCAATTTATTTAATTCGAACGTTTACAATTCTCAGTCCCAATGCTTGCTATTTCCTTATCTGCAGCCTCTGGGATTTTCCATTTATAGTACAAACGTTAAGAAAAACTGTTAACTCGAACTACATACTAATCCTAATCATAAGTTCTTTCCGTCATCAAATTAATATATATACACAGGTAAAGTTATCAACGAACAAACCTGTAAAAATTACTTATATAATACGTTACCCATCTGGAGGAGAGCCATGCAACAAGCTGCAGCTTGCAGCTCTCCTCCATTCCTTACCTAATAAACGGTTAACATCTGTAACTTCAGAGTAAAGAATATCTATGTAACATCAAGTTTTTTATATAGCAGAATGTATAACACCAAAATTGCAATTAAGTTAAATAAAATTTATTCTTATTCTTATCTCCTAATCCTTCTGAAATGCGACGTCGAATAGATAGATATTCATGTGCCAAGGTGTCCGTCAATCAGAGGTTGTAATATGAAGCTGTTTGTTTGTTTTAATTAACTTAAAGATGACAAATATCTAATATTTTTTATAATTTCTTTAGACATGCAATAGACGAGGAGACTGCAATATATAAGTACTGCCAGTACTTAAGGCCACTGTGATTAAAGCTTCAAGCTGATGTTATTGAAATTATTCTCAAATAGAAAAATTACATGCTTTTTCTTAATTGCGCACTAAAATATATTATGATACAATAAATATTTAAACAGCTATGGAATTGTTTTTCTACATAATTTTAAGAACATTGCACAAAGTATTGTTTATATAATCGTAATAACAAATAATGAGCATGGGAAGAATCAAACCAGAAATTTTTAACACGTCTTCAATGCTTTAAAAATTTTTGTACATTTTAAATTGTTTACATATTATAAATTATCATTCAGTCTATATCATGGAGCTAACTACAAAAACTCACAATAGGTCTAAGAAGAATATCGTGTTTATGGACTTTTGGGAGTCCATAGAACAGCGGTATTCTTCCAGACGAACAACGGAGTCGCGAGTAAAGTTTCTCATCCAGTTTCGACTCTTTGTGAAGTTTTAGCAGGCAACCATTCATCTGCCTCTCAATACAACCAGTAGGGTCTTTATCTACAACGGAATAGGTATCGCCATCATTTAAAAGTGACATTACTTTATCATCGTAAACCGACCTATCCATCACAACAGTAGTACGACCCTTATCTGCCGGTAAGACCACAACCTCTTCACTGTCTCTGCTTCAGGGCTTTCCGCTTAGGAACAGAAAGATTATCCACAAGTGCCTTACGTTCAAATAACACTCTCGAAACCTCCATACGCACTTCAGCACACCTATCCTCCGTCATGTTCCACAAGGCCGGTTCAATAGCCGAAAGGATTTTTGAAACCGTAATCGATGAGGGTGTAGGTGCAAAATTCAAACCACGTGATAGCACAGAAGTTTCACAATCACTTAGGCGTCGCTTAGAAAGATTAAGAACCCAACGGGAGTCCATTCGACCACTGTTCCTGCAGTAGTTTCGTTTGTACTCCGTTCTCAATCTCTCAAGCTTTTCCTTTTGAACACCACGAACTCTAGAACGAGTAGTTGCTTCTTCTCTTTCAGCTTCAACCAAAACACGGGAGAAGGTTTCAGAGTCGAGAGCAGTTTCCAGACTAGGTTCAAAAGATACCAACATCAGGCGCGTACGATTAATCATGTTATGACAATGACCAATCCGTGCAGACAAAAACTTGAAACTTGCGTTCTTTGCAATGTAAAGACTAGGGGTTTCACACACAAAGCCTTAGGCACCAATTTCTCCGATTTACAACGTCCCTGAGGAGGAAAAATCTGGTGCTATTTACCAAATACCGTGTGGAGACTGTGACAAGGTGTATGTTGGACAGACGGGAAGATCGATACGTCTACGAGGGAAGGAGCATATGCGTGCGGTAGCTAGGGGAGACGATTCAAACCAGTTGGCTGAACATGTCTTCAGGGAGGGTCACGAACCAGATTGGCATTCGATGAAAATATTACATCAGAATGTGACGAATCTGGGGAGTAGACTTTTTCTGGAATCATGGGAAACCTACGGTTTGAGGAGTCGTGCAATAAACATCGCAAAACCTCTACCAGAACCTTACAGGATTTTTGCAAAACCTCGAGTTGGGGGTGTTCATCTGACATCGTCGGGTGCGGGGGCTTTCCCGGCGAGGGTTTCCCCGATTGGGGTTTCCCCAGCTGGAAATGCTCCGCACCAAATGGCGTCAGATGGGGATTCCCAACATGCGGGTATATAAGCTTAGGACTTTCACGAACTCTTCATTCTGCCTTCACTTGACAAAGGGAGCAGTTGGCTCCCGAAACGTCGTGTTTTTAAACCTTACGCCAGTGTCAAAATAACTGTTTGTTATGAGTTTGATTCGCGATCCAATGAAATTAGCAGGCTTTCTTATTGGTTAAAAAATAATTTGCAGAGCGGAATAGGTTAAAAGAAAGCCAATAATCATAAGTGCTAGCTTGAAATGATTATCGTGACTTTAGAAACAGGGTCGCGCAGTAAGCGATTTATTATTAACTTTAAATAAAAGTAGGTATTAAGTTAAATCAAATGGAAGATGGCCCAAAGATTTTAATTATCAGATTTTAAATTAATCACAAAAACTATTAACTTCGCTTTAAGCATGATATACGATTTTAAATCGCTTCACCAATCTGAACATCTGTTATTGAGTGGCAACTAATTTCCAATAATTTAATTAATAAATTTAACCACACGAGAGAACTTCACTTTCGCTTCGTGACTTGCAATTTAAAAAGGCTTTAAATGCCCCACGTTTGGTTTGTTAGCAATAGTTAAACCATTCCTACAAATAACAACACAAATCATTGATGTAGAAGCACCTAGAAACAAATTTTAAAATGTACATGCAAAATAGGTTAAAAATTACTGAAATAGCAAATTAGAGAACATAAGCTTTCGCATACGTCAATAACAGGCCTTCATATCGGGAGTAAAAGAGAGATTATTTCTGCTGAAGGCCTTGTTTACGCGTTTGGAAGCTTGAGTACTCTATTTTACCATTCTGCCGCAGCGTTATCTGTTTTTTAACATCATCCGAAATTATTATTTCCACTGGAGCTAAATTAGTTCCAGAAAAACAACTTTTAGGGATAGCAAGCTATTTACATTAAATACACGTAATTTTTGTAAAATCAATATTTTAACTCGATTATTTTGTTGTATGTGCAAAACTACGCACTTTAAGCAAACAGTATAATTTTATCTGTATACAACTTCAAACGGGACTGAGTTAGGCGACGTTTATATAGTGTGTGAGGGGCGAGCGCAGACATCAAAATTTGAGAACCATTCAATTAGCCCATATCTAAACCCTATGGGAAATTTGTGGGAAATGATGGTTCAACTGATTTGCGCTTCAGGTACATAGTACAGTTGGGTAAAACACCTCAGAATTGCTATTTTAGGTTAGCAACTGTTGATTGTATCGATTCTATCCCTAACAAAAAGAAAGAGAGACTGTGTGTGTTTGATGCCATTCAGGTGAATGCGGCTTTTATACGCCGTTGATATAAATATACTAGAAATTAACACTGTACGAATAAGTGTGAAGAGGAAATTTTATTAAAAAACAATTATTTTTTGAGAAATATCTCACAAAATGTTGTCCGAATTTTTGCAGTTTTCAGTGGAATTTCTTTGCTTTCATATTATGGTTTATACGCCAGCAGTTGTACTCACGTAAATTTTATGATCTGTGTCAATAAAATTGTGGTTTGTGAGATGTTCGAAAAAGTGTGAAATCACTTTATAAGAATGAAATATTATACACCTTTTTAAAGTCCATGATTATTTTGGGAGCAGTGTTTGACATCGGAGCAAAGGACTTAAATATATAACCTAGAACATATTTTTTGTCTCTAAAATATTTTTTTTTTGCAAAAGTTCTATTAAATTTCACCCACAGGGAATCAACGCTAATTCAGATTGCTGAAACACACAATGTGAAGCATGTAATTAATGCATCGCATTTTGCTACGTGCTATGTAATAATAATTTTTACGTATGTTTGCATACATTTTCTTGACTTCTCTCTCTCTCTCTTAATAATCTAGTACCATTTATGTAACCGACATTTTCAATCTAAAGCATTCTTATGGAAACGTACCACTCTATCAAGTAATTCTAGAATCGAATTTTGAATTATCGATTACCTGATTATATATTGAATTAATTTGCCTCCGTTCGATTATTCCTAAAAATATTTGTTTATGAAATATCACGTCTTTAATTTCATAAATTTTAGCGAACATTACAATTTTACATTTCGAACTCATGCTTTTGTTTATCTATTAAAACTTTTTATTATTAATAAATCTCCGCTATTATTCTTAGTTATTATTAAAATTCTCTTATTATTATGGACATGATAGAAAACTAATTTTTGTTATTTAAAAATCTCAGTCTCCACATTTGAAATAAATCTTTGTTTGTAGAGCATAGTCAACGACATAAGCCATGTTCAGCAATTCCATCGCAATTTGCATTAATGCAAATGCTATGCAAATCATCAATAAGCTTAAGTAACTACATTTTTAATTTTAAGATCCATTAACGTGTATGATAATAAACTGATAAGAGAAGACGAAGTTCTGAAGTTGGATCTTTAGAGATATCGGTAATGCGATGTAATATATGCATTTCTATATTGTCAGTATCGTCTCGACAAATTATATTCCAGAAGAATTTTTCTAGAATGAATGAACTACTATTTGTTATTTATTTAAAATTGGAGATTGCTGGAAATGTAGAAAAAGATTCGTTAAAGCCAAAATTTCGAATACTACTTTTGTTCATAGCTCTGTATATCTGTATTCATGTAGACGAGAAATATGTCGGGCGTGATTTTAAAGTCTCCATAAAGGACTTTATTTCTATGCATTGTGGATTCGATAGCATCTAACTATGTGAGTAAAATTCAAAGGCGATATTAATTAAGTCATTGCGCAACGCTAGAGATATAAGACATCTGTTGTTTGCGTTAATGTAATTCAATGTGTGATTTGTCATCATTTAGCCTATGACAATTCTCCTCATTTTAAGTTAAGCTACACTGATTCATTTATTTTTAAAGAAACTCATAAATTTTCAAATAAACATATTTATAATTCGCTTTTAGTGAGGTGACCATTGGAAATATGTTAAGAAAATTATTTAATAAACATAGTTCAAGGGCAGCTTACAATTTAGGTAGAGAAGCTTGAAATTTTTACAAATCATATGCTTACCACACTGCATAAAATTAATTGCAGATCGCTTATCGCTAATAGAATGGTAATTGAAAACTTTTTTTCAACCAGAAGATGATAAAACGCACGTACTATCATATTGAACCCTAATATTTTCAGATATCACTTTTTATAAGAAAAGTTATAGATTAGTACTTTTAAAGAATCGTATTAAACACGTAATAAAAGATTTACGGAAATTTAAATTGAGTGATATGAAAATATAATTAAGCTTCTGTGAGGTATTTATCCACGAATTGGAAACAATTAATGAGTTGAGAATTTTGTGGTGTTATTAGAGTTTTAAATTATTTAAAATGTTATAGATACTTAAAAAATAGAAAAAGTTTGTAATATCGAAACTCACTTTTAAATAATCATGAAATCTCATTTGACCAAATGAAATGTCTAGTGAAATCTATGAAATTTTGGCTAAGAATATACAGAGAACTGATTGAAATCTTTAAATAATCTTTCGATTTAAATAAGAAAACACTAAAAAGGTTATTGTAGCCTGGTTACCCGTTTTGAAGTTTGGAACAGCCCAGCAACATTAATCTTTTCTCTTTTTATCATACCTGTTTTGGTGCTTTTACTCGCGCATTTTGTGTTTGGTTTGGTGGAAAATGTGATACTTTGACGAATTTCTAGAATACGTGAACTGCCAGCAAATACGATATCAGAAGCTGTTTACGTATCACTGAATCACGACTAATTAACCTTCGAAAAAAAGTTCACAAAGCCATACGGAAATGTCATGTTTTTATAAATACAAAGTTTTAATATATCGTTACACAGTTCTCAATTTGTAAATTTCCAATTTACGTAATTTACATGAATGTAATATTGGACTCCCTTTTAGAGGAAACCATATTCTTCAGGATTCTGAAAATCCTTTTATAGCCTTTTTCACATCACATAGATCACATAGGCATCAACTTACATTGTGTAACGATTTTACGGAAAATGTATTGTATACTAATTATGTTACTCAGTGTGCATAATTAGATGTAATGTTATTTTTTCCTTTTAATCTTTTAAGGAGTATTTATTATTATTATTATTATTTTTTTGTGTGCGTTCTCGCACTTGGCGGATTAAGCTTAAGACGGGCGGTGCCAAGTTCTCAAGTCTACCTTCAGTGTGAAATTTTTTTGTATGTTTCATTCTGGTGCCAAGTTTAAAAATTTTCTGACTGTTCGGCAGGTGTTTAGTATCGTTGCTTTTTGCATCTGTATGTATGTGTTGGGGTCAATTTCAAGTGTCTCCAAGTTCTTTTGGAGTGTGTTTGGTATTATACCTGTTGCTGATAAGACAAGAGGGATAACGTTTACCTTATCCATGTGCCACATGTCTTTAATTTCCTACCTTAAGTCTTGGTATTTAGTCATTTTTGTGGTGTATGTGTTCTGAATGTTATTTGTGTTGGGTATTGCTATGTCTGTGATGTGTGCCGTTTTGCTGTTTTTATCAATTAGGGTTGTGTTAGGTCTGTTGTGTGGTGTCGTTTTGTCCCTCATAATAGCCCTATCCCAGTACAATTTGCGTGTTTTGTTCTCTAGTATTGTTTCTGGTTCGTATTTGTAGTAAGAGATTTTGTTGGTCACCAGATTGGTTCATATAGCAAGCTTTTGGTGTATTATTTTTGCCACTTGGTCGTGACGGTATTTATAGTCTGTTTGGGCCATTATCTTATAACCCGATGTAACATGTTGTATTGTTTCAGATCTTAAGTTGCATTGTCTGCATTGTTCATTTTCTATATTCTTCTTCAGGATGTATCGCTGGTAGTTTCTTGTTCTTATGACCTAATCCTGGATTGCCATCATGGATCCCTCCGTTCTGGTTGTAAGGTTCCTTGGGTTAGCCGTACATTCGAAGCTGGCTTGTCTATGCGGGGATGTTGAAGGTAATTGTAGTGTCTGCCATGAAGTGCTTTGCCTGCCTGTTCCTTCAGTTTCTTGTCACTGTGTTTGGGCAGTATTTCTTTGTCAGTACTGAGATTTAGTGGTGTGTGTGAGAAGTATCTGTGTCTACAACTGCTTAGATGAGAGGCGACTGCATGCTCTTTTCAAAGAAATACTGCCTCATGTTATGTCTTTGCTTTTATTATTATTTAAAATTTTCTATGAAAGTTTAAGTGGACCTCTTGATTTACAGTTTTACAAAGGAGGATGTGGCCAAAATGAAAACTTTGGTTTACGGCTTTAAGGGGGTCCGGGCCACAAAATTTTATTTCTTTTAATTTTGAAGTTAAAGATTTAAAACTTTTTTCACAAAACTATTGTGCCTATTCAATATATATTGAGGTAAAAATTAAACAAAAATTTCTCATAATAAAAAAATTATTAAAGCTAAAATTATCGTTTCATATTTATCGTTATATTTTTAATTATTTTCAATTTATACTTCCAAAAAAATATTTTTATAAAAAACATAATATAATGCTATATTCTATCAAGGGGATTTTCGATGTTTTGCATACTTTTGTAATTAAAAATTCTTGATCTTTTCATATATGAATATTAATATCACGATGAAATATCAAAAATGCCCTTAACATATTTCAAGATAATATAGTTCTTATTCTATCCGCAAAATTGGTATAAAGTTATAAAGGTTTAACCACATGAATACATTCAAAAACACATACCTGAGAAAACGGACTTAACGATAAGGAAGGAAAAAGCAGTAATTTTTTTTATTTACACATGTACATTTTCATGATTATACTTCTGAAAGCCCCGGCTTTATAAGTTACAGCTTCCTGGCTTTTTTGTCTTTTCTCAATTCTTAATTTTGCCAAATGAACTATTTTTCTATATGCACTATCGTTGATTTCGCAATGGTTCGACGCGTTCTGTGGTTGTCCATGCAAATAGGTTAATTCAGCTTGTTGTGTCACAGTCCAATTATACTTTAGAAAGTCTCTGCTTTATAGGTTACACCTTCTTTGCATTTTTTCTTTTCTCAGCTCGTAGTTTTACCAACTGAATAATTCAGCGTATTGTGTCCACCATAGAATACCGTTACAGATTGCTTCTGTTGAACAATTTTTTTTGTAGCCTAAATTAAAAGCATTGATTGCTTCAGTAACTTTAATTCCTCTCGTTATGAGGGAGTACACGTTTTTGGATATTTAGCCCAGATCCTGCTGTGCAACGATTCGTTTGCATTCTGAGTCCGTCCTTGTTTACATCGCTCTAGAAGATTGTCTGAGGCAAAACGTTGAAACACTGGCATTAGTTTTGCCGCAACAAAATATGATAGTGGCGCACTTGGGTTGTGAGCATGTTGTTCTGGTGTTTTGAATAGAGCTAAAGCTCTGCTGTAGAAACACTACGACTCCTTTGTCTTAGGGCATTTGTTGTGCAGAGGTTTTGATTCTGTTGACCTCCCATGGTCAATTATTGCATATATTGCTTCCTTTATAGCTACAATGCCAAATTTATTATGAATAATTGCATTACAATATCTCTGTGTAATTTTTTGATGGTACATTCTTTCAAATTCCTAGTCTTGCGGCCACCTAACGTTACACCTTGCTTTTGCTCAGTTTATACCAAATTCCTTAATGCTGTACCATACCCTTGGATATGTGGTTCACATATTGTCCTTTTTCAATTACTACATCCGATCCATACGGTTTCAGTTTTTGCAAATGCACAAAAGTTTTACAGTCACAAATCTTCTAAAAGGCAGACATAACGAAACCCAATTGCTTTCGACCTTAACCACAAACCTTCTGCAGTCGTAAGTTCCATTGCTGGGGAAGACCCATAATAAATTTTTTCGCAGGCAGATTTACGACCTTCCCCCCATCAATGATATTCATCACTGTGTTCACTTAATCACTTTTTGACTTACACAAACTGGCACATTTTCGATAAAATTTTGGAGTCTATAACGAAACCCGTCAAAACATCAATAATACAAGAAACGCCATAATTCGATGAATATCCCCTCGTCCACCACGAACCATCAAAGCTGACCGTGGTATCAATAATCTCCTGGCCATCTAAACCCTTGTCCATGTCAATATAGGCTTGTCGAACAAGTTGTCTGACGTTACTTATAAGTATGTGAAAATTGATGTTTGAACATTTGCGTAATGCTGACATGTTCTGATTGAATGACCTAGAGCCCAAGCAATGTACGTTCATTACCATGCTGAATTGTTCTAATCCAGCATGTCCTTTTCCTGCAGACGTAAAGGCTTGGGACATACGCCTATTTATCTCGAAAGAAGTTTTTTGGTATTTGTCCTTTTCCAGTTTGGGTGACGATGTCGTTGAAAATTTGTTTTCACATCGCCCACATTCTCGAATTAATTCATGGCAAAAACCAAATTTTTTTCCCAGGTAAATGTTCAGAGAAGTGGACCCACATTCAGGGCAAACACAGGAACCTACTAGTGATTCTAGGGCACTAACCTTTATAAATATTAAGGTGTCAGAATCTTGTATACTGTTAGTCAATTCAGGTATATTGTTTCCCCCATCCAAGAACAGATTTCTTCGTTTGTTTGGCAAATTAGCAGCTAAATTTTCAAATGCTTTTGATGGTGGTTGGTGAATAACAATGGATGATATATAAGAGACAGGAATAGGCAATGCTATTGACTTTTCAGATTGTAAATCAGTGATACAATCGCACGTAGCTTTTAAATTAGCATTGTTTACTTGCGCACAGGCATTTCTATTCCTCTGCAACACAGAAGCTTTCTTTTTGCAAAGGAGCTTCATTTGACCATGGCAAACAAACAATACTGAATATAAAAATAGAACTAACAAGCAAAAAACAAAATTCTTTAAATTTAATTAAATTTCTAAAAGGAAACAACGTAACAAGATACAACAATAATCAGATCGCGAATATAAAATGTGCAGCCTAGGAAATCAGAACTAAAACAAACTGAGCAAAGTTAGGCAGTTTAGTCAGTGAGTTTACTTCTTTTTTTGGGGGGAATTTTCAAATTGTTTGAGTGTTTGTGTGTGTACACCCACATGCTAATAAATTAAACAAAAGTAAAATATGACGTGTATTACATAATTATTACAGGATCACAAAAATACTCTGTTTAGGTTATTTACACACTTTGGTCCTTTAAAAATTTAATCGACCATATTTACAATTCACATTTCAAAGTCAAAGAAAATTCCTAAAGAGATAAATTTGATATCAAAATGCGCAGAAGGATTTGAAGTTTTTCCTTTCAGATAAAAATCTGAAAACCGATGTTTTAGTAATTTTCCACCAACATTTGAGTCCTAGACCCCCACTTAAGATTGCAATCTTTTCAAACAGTGTATTAATGTTAGCTCGGAATAAGGATGATTTAGAAATAGAGAAATTTTTAGAGCACATATTCGGTGGTGAGCTGGAGTGTATCCTCCGTAAAGTATATGTTGTACTTTACGGAGGCCACGGTTGGAGCTGGTTTTCACCGGTTTACGGCAACTAGTCAATAAATAATTTTCGAAAATAAGAACCGATTGCGAACCAGGATAAAAATAACTATGAAAGAGCAACAATGAAGCATTTAAGTCGGAAAGTTTTTCTAATCATAGCCGGTGAGATAGATAGATAGATTCGATGACAAATTGCTCGCAAATAAAAGAATAATTTCACAATTCTTAGTAGGAACTAAGGAAGGTTGTGGGTTCGTTTAACCACCAGGCACCGTGGAATCATTCTTTTCTTTGCGAGCAATTGCTCATCCAAAAAAGTGTTTATTTGATTTCTAAAAATAATTAAAATGAGATGTACAATAAATTTTACTATAATTAAATGTATAAAATATGGATAGTTTAAGAGATGTTAATGGAGTAACATAGACCAGGGATCGGTAATTTTTGGCTCTTTGGTTACATGCATGCGATCAAGTTACCACATGAATGTATGTGGCTCTTTGGTTACGTATTTGTGTCTCTGAAATAAAATTGGAACTAAAATTGTAATAGTTTTATTTATGTTGTTTTACACCTTGCATACACGAAATGAAACTATTCCTCAAAAACAAGGGTATTCAATATTCAGAATTAACAGAAGATCAACGGTTGTAAAAATTGTAATTTATGTTGGACGTTATATTACAATTGAATCAATTCAATTTTAAACTATAAGGCTAGGGAAATACTGCTTTTTCTTTGACGGTAGAAATTATTTAATTTGAGAAAAAAAATTATGTTGTTCGCCGAATATTTAGAGAGGGGAACTTTGATTCATTTCCTAAACTTGTCTTAATATTGCCGAGAAAACAATGTCCTCTTTAAGAAAGATTGTTTCAAGCCAGCAGTTCTAAACGTGAAAGAATATTTCTTCAAATGTTTCAGGAATTTAGCAATGATAAAGCGACACTAGCTTTTATTATAAATACTCTTAAGACCAACATGAAGGGACTAAATATTAAATATTTGTTCGTTTGATATTGACACGGATAATTTTGAAATATGATTGCTGGACTTGACAAGCGAAGTCTAAAAGAGCTCCAGATTCGTACTTCTTGCTACTTAAATAGAAGAACTGGAAAAAGAAAACTGGAGCCTTGTTTTGCTGTAAAAGCAGGCTGCTATAAAAGAGCTACAGAAGGGACAGTGAAAGACTTTCAGTAATTGTAATTGTCTTCCGAATTCGTGTCGTAAGTTGAAGAAATTTAGCATATGGCGTCCTCGGTATTTTCGAGTCTATGTGTTTCTGTCAACAATCGTTTTCTAACGAATGTTGACAGAACGATGACAATCGAAAGATGGCAGCATGGGTTCCACGTTTACACGTAACGACATTGAACCACTTGAGTGAGATCATACCATACTTCACTAAATCAGACATTTGTTTGTTTTAAAGAAGGACGGCCATTGCCGCCGAAACGATTGTCAAACGTTTACATTAAATTTCATTGTGTTAATCGTATTTTTTATTGCTAACCACCAGGGGCGCCGAGAGACCATGCGGGCCCCTCAACTCTGACAGGTCCCATGATACCTTCCCTGGGCCGGGCCCCCCCCCACAGCATAGGTCCTTTCCGGCGCGGGCCTCTAGACTTCATTCAGGTCCCCCGAGCTGCAGCCCCTATTGCCTTCCCATTGGCTCTGCTAATCATATTTATGACTTTCGAATATTTTTGGTTTTTTGCGACAGGTTTTGCTCTTTTGTCTAAAAAGTTTGCTGACCCCTAACAAAGGTCAAGGAAAACACAGAACTTGACGAGACCAAATTTCATGTCATCATTTACATTTGAATCTAAATATAAATGTATGCACATAACAAATATTAAAGGGATTGAAATAATGAATAGTGATATGAGTACATAGATTTGAAAGGTCAATATGTAGGAAAAGAGATGAAATTTTAGAAAGTTGTTACTTTCTGAGTTGCATTTGCTGCGAATATACAATACTCATTTAAGTGTGTTTTCAACATATAATATGTAATAAAAATATGAAATAACAACCCCTTTAATTTCATTAGTATTCAATAAATTTTTCCTAGGAACATAGTGCTTAGCAGGTTTCTATAAAGTTTAAAGTATTGTAGCTTTAAAAAAAGAATTTAAGGTTTTAAACTTAAATCCACATTCCACCGGGGTAATGTTATTTCAGAAATCCGCAACAATTTACATTTGTTTTTAAAAACACGCCACAGCGTTTAGAAAATGATTAATTTGCTAAACCGTAAAGCACATGTCACTAAAATGAAATTTTCCGTCAGTGAAAATTTGCGTTGCATTTAAAGATAAAAAAAAACGGAATTTTGTTCCAGATGTTCTGAAGAAAAACAACTAACAAAAGGAAAAAAATTGAGCGTAGATAATCACTCACGTTTCTATTGGAAAGCTCACACAGCAGCCTAAATGAAAAAACAAGAAAGCAGTAGTAGAAATGATTTTATGTGTTTGTGTTCCTGTTTTTTCTATCCAGGATATTGGAATTTAGCCAGGAAAAAAGCCACAATAGTTGAATAATCAGATGATTAAATGTGATTAAAGAAAATTCACTCTTCCGTCAATGCTAGCTTATTTTCCTTTGGTAAAAACTTTTGTTAAGCAAGCTATAAAGTTTTTCGTATAAAAATCGTTAATAAAAAATACTTAAATAGGGAAGATTTTTGCAAGTGAAGAAAGAAACTTTATTTTGAGATTAATTAATTAATTAAATTTGGAATTTTTTTTAGACAGGAAACTAGAATAAACTGTATATTACGACAATGTGTCGTTTTCTCTTCATATGTATTTAATAATATGAATAAAGAAATCGTTACTAACTGTATTTTCGCTGCTTTGACAATAATTTCTGAAATGTCTTGAAGATTTGACTGTGAGTGTGCTAAACCTTTCACCTTTTCCACGGAAATCCTTTCTACGAAATTTATGTTTTAAGTTTAAAGAAAGTTAAATCTAAAGAAGTTCTTCGTTCCTAATCAGAAAATATTTCAAATATCATACCACAATAAGCGTTTTAAATATACGAAACCTGGACTAAAGCTATTTGACTCAACAATTACAAAGCTGGACATTATTTCCATCTTAAAAGAAGTCGAAAATTAGATGTGATAAATACTATATCAATGTCAATAACTTCACTCCCGTTATTGACATTGATATAGTATTTCAATGTCAATAACTTCACCCCCGTTAACGATAATTGTTGTTTAATACGGCTATTCCACCGTTTTTGTGGGCGTGCAAATACCTCATAGAATAAAAACATTCCGATTAACGACGTTCCTTCGTCCATTCGTTCTTTGAAAGACATTAATGAGGGATAAAATGTATTTACAATTAAAGGCTAACATTTTCAATATGTAAGACATAACTTTATGGATACACATGTAAGCCTTAACACTTCACACACGTAAGCTCTAAAATTATGGGCACAAATGTGCAATGATATGCATATTAAAAAAATCTGTATGAAAGATTTGTTAGCTGATGAAAGTACAGTCTAACTTCGATATAACGGTAGCTGATTAAACTATTTCCTTAATTTAACGAATGTTTTTATTCGTCCATATTCTTGTTTGGGGAAGGGCAGAAAATGTAAATATTGTTATTTCTTTGGGTTTTTTTTTAATGTAATATTTGCTACTTTTGACGTGTTTTGCATGTAAATTTTCAGCTCAATCGAGGACCCTAGAATCCTGGGTTAAGATCCACGCCCATTGTGAATACGCCACTGATTCTGTTAAAGCGTTCCTCCGACTTAAATAATCCCTTGATTTAACGATTATTTTCACTGGTTCCCTGAAATTCGTTAAATCGATGTAAAACGGTATAAATATGTTTTCTTTCAATTTCGGAATTTTCAATGCACTGAAATTTTAAAATGACGATCAGGAACTAATGCACTTTTGTAAAACTAATAAGCAGGACTTTTGTATTTTATGGCTCGGGGATAGCAAATGTCATACTTGGCCAAGATCTGTAGCTTTCAGATAAATTCGAGCATTATCGCTTAAGGTTACGAACCTCCAAACACAGATTAGCAGAGTGAAAGGAAGGCAAGTTCGTGATATCGATGCGACTGAAAAATCCAGATTTTGAGCAGTGTGAGCAAACGCATTGCCGTTCAGCTCGATTTCGGGACAAAACAGCATTATGAATGTACGATCATTTACAAGTAAATAATGCCGTTAAAATTCAGACATCATTTTCTAAATTTGATGACGTTATCATATTCAGCAAATAAACTTGTTTTGCTTTATATTTTAATGGCTAATTGATTAACGTTAAAACTGGATTATTAGCATGCATTTTATTTACTAAAATTAAAAAAGACATCAAAATGGAATTTAATTCAGATCTCCAAAGACAGTGCGGTCACGTTAGTCATCTGAGGCCATCGTATTGAATATAAATCGATGCTGACGCCATTTTACCCGTTCTTGCCAGGGCTGGCTTTTGATATCGGCATATGCGCTCAGTACTGTTTAAAAGCCAGCATGAAGGACCATTCCTGTTTTCTGCCGTCTTTCTGATCATGTCTTGACTTCAGTGCTGAGTTACTTCTCAGCACTGAAGTCAAGACATGATCAGAAAGACGCTTGGTTTCAGCTTTAACCTTACATCTGACCAGTTCACGAAGTTCTGCCTTATGTTTGTTATATTTTGATGATCTTGTTATTTTAAACTTTTAATAAACTTTGTTACTAAATTTCTCGTCATCACTGTCTACCTAAATGCCTACCGGGCAACATATTGAAGTATCCGAATGGCACGCTGAGGAGAACGCCTTCTGATGTGGAGACAGTCACATATGTACAACATAAATCATCGCTTTTTCGACTATCTTGAGTATACAGTGTAGCAGTAATAATAATAATAATAATTTTATTCACAAACCTAAAATACATTGAGTGGTGCATACAGTTTGTTAGTATATGTGAATTATATGCGATAAATGATGTATTATTATCTAGAGCAGTGGTTCTTAAACTGTATTTCATTGACCCCTGGGGGTCCTCGAGACCCTATCGGGGGTCCGTGAGTTCCTCCCACCGGTCCATAAAGATTCAGAAAAATACTAAAATAAGAGCATTTACACTTTAATGCCAAGAATAGATTATCAGGGAACCAACATTTCCTTCCTTAAATTGTGAAAATCAATGATGAAACATTAGCAATAAATATGCATAAGGCAAATTCCGGGTTTTAAACTTTGATTTAATTCTAGGGAGTCCGCCAGGACGAGGGAACTCTGAAGGGGTGGGGTCATGGTCTTTAAAAGTTACAGAACCACTGATCTAGACTATTAAATTAGGTTAGAAATGGAAAAGAATATAAAGCAGAAACTTGTTACGAGGTTCTCCTCCAGTATTCTGACCAAATAGCCATATTTTTATACAAAAAATGAATAGTTTCATTCGATAAGTGAAATTTTAGATTGTGCATATACTAATATAGCTATAATAATATCATAATACAGTAGAGCCTTGTTAAACCGAACACGCTTAGGGCGAATTACTATTAATACGAACCGTTCTCTGAAGTCCGGTCAAATTGTATAGGAATCCCCGTGTTATTTTTTTTCCTTACCATGCACACAGTTAAGACGAAATACCGTTTACGACGAACTTATAAACAATATTTATTCCGCTATCGTGTTCTTCATAACGAGGTTCGACTGTATATGTAGATTCATACGCTAATTTACATAATTCAATATAACATATACTAGAAGCAGAGCTAAACAGAAATCGCATTTAATGCTGAAAATTAAATAGTCCATGTCATTATGATAATCACAATTTAATTTCTTGTATACATGCAAATGATCCAAATTTTCCGTACGTTCACTGTTTGGAACCATAAAGTACTCTGGCACCTGTAGGTTCAATAACTTCCATAATTTTGGACTTATTTGAATATTCAAATTAACCGATTAAAATATCATTGCTAACACCATTCAAAAGCAAAGTTTATTATTAAATGGATTATTAAATTAAACCCGCTCGAATTCTCAATTACACAATTCGTTCCGAAAGCTTGTAGACTATCGTTTTGTTATGAATAATTTTTTTTATAATGTCAGTGGTTTTATACCGACTTTTAAAAATGATGTTAAATTCGATTATGAAATGATACGAATCCCAATTTTCAGAAAGAAATTGAAACTAAAATTCTTAACTCAAATATTTAAAATGTAAGTGTCCGAAAAGTTCATAGAAAAGCTCAAGCTTACGCAAATTTGAAATGCGTAATCAGCAACCTTAGGTTTGGGGCGTATAAACAGGTCGCTCGAAGCACGAATTGTCTATTTTGTTGGAAAAAAAAAAATTGCTCAACTCTTCGCATATAGCGATTGAGGAGGTTGCCAAATTATTCAGCTTCAGGTCTCAAGGTAAGCGAGCCTACGAATGAAATTTCTAAACTACTAAATTATTATAAAAGCATGATATATCGAGTTCTAGCTCATGGGCAATTACATGCACTAAAACCTCGTTCAGGGGGGGTCATATGGAAAAAATTCTCGTGATGAGAGACGACTACAGAGATTTTCTGCTCAAAAAATGTCTGTGTCAAATAACTATGGTTTTCCAGATAAAAATATCTAAGAATACTGTACACAGACGTAGGATATTAAAGAAATTGAGTACATGGTTAGAAAAATGGTTTGCCAAACTAAATTCACAAAGCTTCACCAAGGAAAACGGTTTCAGTTGGCTCGTAGTCAAATATCGTATGGCGACAAATGGCTCAGTTTGCTGTTCAGTGATGAAAAATGTGGAATCTGGAAGGTCCTGATGGATATGCAAGCTATTGGCATGATTTGAGGAAAGATCCCAGAGCATTTTTAAGAAGAAAACAATGTGGTGCATCATTGATGATATAAGCGGCAATTTCATTTGATGATCAAATTTTTATAGTAATTTACATGGGCGACAAAACTCAAAGAAATATATTGAAACACTGCAGTGTCATTTGATGCCATTTGGTGAAATTTTAGGGGCTCCTAACTGGGTGTTTCCAAAGGATAACGCCTCCATCCATACTTCTCAGGTCACGAAAGGTTTCCTAAAGTGAAAAAAGGTTTCCATTCTGGACTAGACACCTAGCAGCCCGGATTTGTACTCAATAGAGAACGTGTAGCGCATTGTAACTCGAAAAGTTTATACCAATGGATAAGAATATTCATCAGTAACTGACCTACAAACTGGAATCGAAGTTACGTGGCATAATTTCGATCCTTTAATACTATAAACTTTAGTAGTTTCCATGTCAAATTGTGTATTCGAAGTTCTACGAAACAATGAAAAATAGACAAGGTTCTAAGAATCAAATGTCCATGTAAATTTCATAAGTTCTCATTATTCTATGTATTTTTGCGACACTCCATATTTTAATTTTCCCCCCATATAACTATGATGCAAGTTGCATTGTCATTTTGTTTTTTCAGTTAAACCTAGTGCCATGTGTTTTGTAATAATTTTTTTTAAATCGTAGCCATTTTCCCTTTTTTTTTTTCAATTAGGGAAATGCATTTTAATAGTGTCTACAAAGTTTGGGACTGACTGCACTGCATTTTTCATCGTAACTTAACTGACTTTTTACCTTGGCTATTTGTTTTTCCCACTTTATTCAGGTTAGTTGAAAAATTTGTTTCTGGTTTTACATACAGGGTGTTCCGAAAACACCGAATCAAACGTATATAGCCGTGACCCTTGTGCAAAATGGACCATAATGGCCTTTACATGGGAGGTCGGAAATGAATACCCACGGAGTTATGATTATAAGCAAATAACAAAGCGTGATTGGACAAAAAAGGAAAGTTAAGCCTATAATGCACGTATTTATCCAATAGACTTCTCCTAGGCTGTATTATCAAAATACCTACAATAAAACAAGACGGTAAAACATGAGAGAAAATAAAAGAATCTTCGGAGCATAAAAGTTTATGATTGGCAGGTGGAGGGCATTGACGGATCCAGTACGAACCCCAGAGGTGAGGGTCGATTTGTATGAAAGTGCACAAAGTAATTTTAAACTTCAGGCGGGGGTATCCCAGTAGCGCAGTTGGTAAGGCGTCCGTCTACGGATCTTGCTAACGTATACTGGACGGAGGGTTTATTCCTTTTAGTACCGGGCTCCCTTGGCCGCACCGGGTCCCTGTGCAATTCACCCTTCCCCCTATGGCCTGCCCTGCCCTTCGTAGCAAAAATTGAAACATTCCTTAGGTAAACTTCTTTAATCGGTGTTGCGAGTCTCGAGATATTTATTTTTCAAACTAAACTTCTTGTTTAGAACCAAGAGGGCTCCCACGGATCTTGAGGCCTCCTATGTTCGTAGTGCACCACTGTGTGAAGTTGCCAGCCCTACATAGGAGCTCTAAAATCTTTATTTATGAAATTGCGCTAATTATAAAATCAAGTCGCCAATCTCAGCAACCACAAAAAATGCCAACACGCCCGGAAACCTGTTTGACGAGGCAATGTAGCAACCCCGCGCCGGAGTTGAAATTTTCGTGGGAAGCAACTTTTTGGTTTGTAAGCGCCATTGGTCATTATAGATCCCGCCTCTGCGAAATAAAAGTATGCATAACTCCGTGGATATTCGTTTCCGACCCTCCGACCCCCCATGTAAAGGGCCATTATGGTCCATTTTGCACAAGGATCACGACTATATACTTTTGACTCGATGTTTTTGGAACACCCTGTATTTACATTGTCGTGAATAAGACAATAGCCGCTGTTATGGCCTAGGATTAAAATAAATTTTTATTGAAGCAAAATTATATACGCCACAAATGCCACTATGGTGCTAAAAAGGCTTAACCCCCCCTTTGGGAAAGTCAAAATTGCAATAATCTTACATGCCCAGAGCACTGGGCTAGGGTACATCGTCGTTATAATTCATGGGTCAGTTACTTTTAATGGTTGGTTATTGCAACACTATTATTTTGGGTATTTGATATACTCGGTTAGTATTTATTTATAAATAATACAGGGTAAAGTTTCAACTACGAAAACAATGTTTCCAATTAAACATTTAGGTAATCACCAGTATCAGGATTTTTGGCTATTGGAATTCGAAATAATTACTGGAATTTGTTTATTCTGTTATTAATTATAGCTGATAAATTTCGATCCCTTCTGTGCAAACATCTTTTTTTGTGCTAATATTTACTATTAATTTATTTGCCAATAATATACCATATTCGCATATGTACGCATATATGGTATATATACCGCTGAGTCTATTTCCTATTCTACTTCGACTCAAATCTAAGCCACTTTATCTCTACACTTACAACCAGTAAATTACACTGTCCAAGGATAAATTGCTTTTTTCATTCATAATTCAAGTTTTTCCATTCGAATAATTCAAGTTTTTCATTCAATAATTCAAGTTTTCCATTCCAACTCTATGATCTCTTAACTACTGAAGCTCATAAAGATAAGTTCATCAGATTATTTAGCAAATTAAATACTAGAAGATTAAAATTCAGAATATTAAGAACTATTAAACTTTAAAAAGAACTCAGTGTTAGGGATGAAGTATATTTGAACGAAATTAATTATTTTAAGAAATGGCTTATTATTAATTATTATTTTTTACGGATGGGGTAAATAATTTATAAATAATTCATTATAATGCCTTGTCGAGTATTTTTAGATGTTTTGTTATAAAAAAAATGCAGAGAATTATAAAATCGTAGTGTAAGAAGTTTTATTCCTGGAAGCTAGTATTAATATTAAGACTTAACTTTATTACAAAATATTTTATACAGTTACGTTACACAAATATTTTCTTTAAATTAAAACATTCTCTACCTTTTTCCCACAAACGGCTAAAAAATTTGAAAATTGTTTCAAAATTCGATTTTGAAGTTAATTGTTATTTTTTCCTTTCGTTTTCCCTGTATCTCAAAATTACTTTCGGCCAAATAAAAATTGAAATTTATGAGAAAATATTTATGTAAACAATCACAGCGTAGTTAATAGCAATAAAAAGCAAGATATAAAAGTAATGGAACGATAAATCCGCTGAAAGAGGGGAAAAAATTGAAATATATTGTAGTGTGGCAATTCAAAAATTATAAGGGGTGAGAGGGTTCCAAGTAGCTTTGAAGAAGATCATGCGATGCTGCCTTAGAGAAATTAATGTGTTTTTATAGCAAAGGGGGTATTGAGCCCGAAAGCGCCCCCTTTCCCTGGCTGAAAACATACTTTTAAAATCTTATTTTAAAGTTTTATCATAGAAGAGAAACACCGACACTATGAACGGCTAATATACCATTCTAAGCAACCAACTGTGTTCTCCTAACGTCGCTGTAAAATATTTAAGTGACCAAATCTCTTAACAATTTTCATATTTTAATTATTAAGGACTGTAAATTGTATGAAAGATGTGTTTATAAATTTAAATAATTGGAAAGTATGGGATTGTGAATTAAAACCAAGAAGGAAAGTGAATATTTCATAAAATATACTTCTGATATAATTTTAACAGAAGTATATTGTCAACCTCATACGATTTGGAAAAATGTCTTTAAAAGGAAGTTTTCGTGTATTTGATTTTTTTCTTCCAAAAACCTAAAAAATAATTTAAGGTTAAATGCATTCAGTTTAAATATGTCAAATTATTTCTAGAATATGTCAAATGAAATGAAATTCTTAAACAATATAATCTTTGGTTTACAATTTAGATTTTCATTTTATAGTTATGGAAGTACATTGCGGCGTTCATGACTCCTACGTTCTTTCTCACCCATCACAAATAGTAAATGAACGGTTCCAAATTACAGCTACAGACAAGGCCCACAAGCATGCATATGACGTCATAAAAACGACAAAAATATTTCATTCCACTCCGTTCAGTACACATCCAACAATCAACGAAATGTGTTCAACGATCATCAAGCATCAATATGTTAACTAAAACATGAGTGATGAAAACTACCATTCAATTTTCCTTTGTGTGCTGGTACCTTTTTATGCATCTTATAAATAATTATTTGTGCTATCGAACGGTCTACATTAACTTGAATCTATCAAATGAATGAATCTCTCAAGGTTTACGATGTTCTACTTTGCTTAACCAAACAAGGCACTAGATAATTTCTGACCTGGAGTCAGAAAGTTAACCGAAGAACTGGTGGATTGTCCACATCATCCAGTAAAGATCACCATAAAACCAAAATTCGTCTGTTTCACAGAATGGGGTTTCTGTATAGTCCCGAAATTCTGGGTTACGGTGTACTCTGAGTTGGGTTTTTCAGAGATTAATAGACATTTTTAAAGTTACAGAGAGAGAGAATTTTTAGAGAAAAATAAAATCTCCAAAACCTTTTCATTAGTTGAAATTTCTTTGCGTATCATCTAGCATGGCGACCTTTAAAAGTATTTACATTAAATTTAAAAATCCGGTCTCTAATATTATTTCACCAGTCATCTTAAAACACAGGACTCTTTGCGAATTTTCCAGAAAATTAGGCTTGAGATAATGCAGTGATTTATTCCTCGAGGAACTGTCTGTTCTACCTTCCATTCTCAGTGTTAATTTATCAGCTGGCATTTCTATGTCTTGTATTTTTGCGGTTAAATTTAAGGCCTGAGGTAAAGGAATTTCTCGAAATGCTTCAACCGAAATAACTTTCATTTCGCGAAGTTTGTGCAAAAGATGAGGATAGTTGGAAGATTAAAATATTAATTATCATTTATATATTATACGCGGGTCTGTTTCCTGGTGAACAGTTTTCTCGTTTGTTTTATTTAATAAATTCACGATTTTAATTTTCTGGCAAACTAAATTTACAGCACTCATTTTTTAGGGGCTGCATATTTCCACCCAGCTTAAACAATAGTAATTATTTTACCTCAGGAGAAAATTACATGCCAATACACGTTTCTCTAATTATATAGCAATTGAAAAAGGCTTTACGCTTTAGAAAATTTGGGAAGACAGATAATGAAGAATATAAATAAGTAGGAAAATCGACAAAAAAGTAATTAAAAATAGATCAAACGAGCATGAAAATTTTTAAAAAGGCGAAAAATTATACCACAGGTTCAGCAAACGCAGAGGTTATTTTATACCCTACTTTTAAATAGTACGCCAATTTCCTTAATTTTTGCCTTCAGTTGGGCCTCTTATATTCTTAAAATTTCCCCTTTAAACCTTTTTAAGTTTAATTTTGTAAAACTGAAATCAAAATAAAACCATTTAATCAATGGATTTCTTCATATACTCAAAAGTGACTTTTGGGGCATAATTCCCAGAATGGTTATATAAGTAATTTTTTATCCAAAAGCTTCGCCTTTACCATGCATCAAAATTGAAATATTTGAATTTTATAGTTTTGCTACTAAATCCATTCAGCAATCTCTAATGGGCAGTTTCGAGTAAGTTAAGTATCGTAGTTTTGAAAAAGCAGAGCCTTATGATAATTTCCATTGGCTAACGAGGACACTTTCATTTAATCTCAAAGTCAATACCATCTACATCGAATGAAACGTAAGAATAAATTTATTCAACAGTTTTTGATGTTATGTGATAGTTCTGATGATACGCCTGTTACGTAATAATTTTTATGATATATTTGTTACATAATAGTTTTGATGACACATCTGTTACGCAATAGTTTTGATGATACAGTGATAGTTTTGAAATTAAAAGACGTTGACTAGTGATTAGATTAGAATTGGAGGAGAGAAGACGCTGTGGCTTGTTACATGACCGTAAACGGAAATGACATCACTATGTAAAAAGTTTACTTCTGCATTTATAAACGTATAACAGAGAGCAGTAGGAAAACTATTTATTTAGTGGCACATTTACGTTATAGTTTTGGATAATTTATAGAGCAAAATATCCTGTATTGAAGTTTTTAAATGCAGACAGTGTTATAACTTAATATTTCTAATGATTATAATGTATAAAATAGGTGTGTGTTCACAGAATCTCATGTGATTAGAAAATACTAACGCAGCTATCTACCTTAGTGTTAGTTTTATAATAATAATAATAATAATGATACATTGTCGAAAGTGAGGAAAAATTCTGAAGCATGTGAAAAGTGAAAGGTTGTAGAAATTAGCGAAATCAAGGAATAATGTAAAAAATATACAATTGTCAAGAAGAACAGATTGGAGAAACAAAACGCTACACGGATAATACATTAATAGTATTTGAGGAAAGGTGGACAAGGAGAGGCCAAGAGAGAGAATTCATGTGGCAATCAGTGAAGTAGGGAACACCAAGAAAATAAATAGAAGATTTCATATTTGCAACCCAAGAACAGGCATTAAAAACTAATGCAATTAAGTCAAAGATGGATAAAAGCCAAGCAGATAGCAAGTGCTGCCTCTGTCTGCAAGAAAGTAGAGGCAACTATAGAATATGTGACATGCGATTGAAGCTGTTGGGTTTTATGATGTACTTATTCACTATATACTTGTTACCTACGTAGTGTAATGAAATGGACCTGGGCGCGAAGCATGCGCGCAGCGCCTTGTGATATGCAACTAGAAACCTGTTCTCCCGTGTGTCACTTTGCTTGTATAACGCCGCGCGGTGATGACTCCCCTGCCCTTCCGTATGGTACGTACGTATGTATGGCATGTGGACGACCTAACTCGTAGAGTTAATGCTGTATCACGACCAAGCTATGTTAATAAATAGCTATGTTCCTCGCCTTCAATCTACCTGGACTTCTGCTTAAGCCAATAGCAGCAAGATTGCACAAGCTGATTACAAACGCCACGATAAGTTAGCAAAAATTGTAAGATATTATTACCCTTCATAGGGATAACACAATTGCCAAACATTGGTCAACACAGAAAAGCCTCCGGGGCGAGACTTTTGTGAGTTTTCCTAGGGGGAATTTATTACACAATAATTTCTGCCACCTACGTATATATTATAGCTCAAACTAGAGCTTTTTTCTTTTTGGAGAAAAAGAGACGCTTTCCCCGTCCTGGATTCGAACCAGGGTCCCTCCGTTTAGCCCGGTGTGTCTTGGACCGCTAGACGAACGAAGAAGACACTTCGGGCCAAACGGAGGGATCCTGGTTCGAATCCACGACATGCAAAGCATCTCTTTTTCTCCAAGAAGAAAAAAAAAAGCTCCAGTTTGAGCTATAATATATATGTGGGTGGCAGAAATTATTGTATAGCAAAAATTATACACTGGTGCTTGTCAAAGCAACTTCACTTACCCACAAATAAGGACTTGTTGGAGCCACAACCAGTAAAAAGTTAATAAAAATGAAAACACAAAAATTTTGCGAGGATTCTAAATTCAGTGTGATAAACACATTCCATATAACGCTCCAGACATTACGGTTAAAGAAAAACCTATGTTTCTTTTATCGACATTGCAGCGCTTTGTGACAGACGGGTAGAGGAAAGAAAGACTGAGAAGATCACGAAATACAAGGATTTGAAAATGGAAGTGGAGAGACTTTTCAGGAAGAAAGCTGCAGTTGTTTCGGTTGTAGTGGGTGCATTACGTGCTGTTCCCAAAAAACTAAGAGTACCTTCTCAGCACGTTGAAAATTAATGACAAGTACTGCCACTAAATCCAAAAAGCCGCACTTATAGGGATATCTCACATCATATGAAGATAACTCTAGTCAGATAGTCTAGTCCTTGAAAAAGACTTCATAACCAAACCAGCGGAATACATCGTGGACTGTAAATTTTTACCATACTGATAATAATAATATAATATCGAATTAAATATAAAATAATATTTTTAACAATTTCGTTTGAAATATTTATTTAAAAGAACAAATCATTGATAAATAATGAGATTGCGTTTATATAATAGACAAAAATGAATGTTAATGAAACTACCCTAAAATCCAATTAGGTGCACTGTCTGTTCACAAAAAGAAGTCCGATGGTACAGTTAGAAATAGCTGGAGGTGACGTCACAAACCAGCCAGCCGCTTACAACAATGTAGAATTCCAAGTTCTGCATTTAATTTTGGCCACCGCCAAAAACAAGTTCTGAGATTGGAGTCCTACTTTGCTGTAATCGGTTAGCCGGTTTGTGACGTCACATCCCGTTATTTCTAACGGTACCATCGGATATATTTTCGTGAACAGACAGTATAGCCTACGTCACTCACCTGATTATGAACAATTTTGGCTACCGTAGTTGTGGGATAAGATGGAAAGGAAAAAAGGTATTTAACCAAAGAATAATAGTACTGACGATAACATAGGGTGTGCAGTTTTTAAACTGCTACATTAAGATATTTAAGTTAAGAGAAAAACCATGTCCCATAATCAGGACAGAAAATGCAGAAGGCAATGCCTCTGCTCCAGATGGTTAACATTTTTGATTTTATTTATTATTAAAACCCAATAGGATAGACACTTACATTTGGAGTGGAATATAAAAACGTCATACAATAAAGTACATAAAAATTAAATAAATACAATAAAAGACAGGTGCAGCAAAAACCCCAGGAACAGGACGACACAACAAAAATATGCACTAAGAAGGGAAACACTTTAAAAAACCAGACAAATCAAAACGCATTAACGAGCTTTTAAAAACAGTCAAAGAGGCACACGACACAAGGCACTCAGGCAAAGAGTTTCAAACACGGGCAGTACGCGGCACAAACGAATGGAAATGACAATTTCCCCTTGCAAGGGCCACCCTCGCAGTTAAAGGATACATTTGGTATGAGAGTGATCTAACATCTGGATGAATTGCCCACTTTAATTTCAATGGATTAGACCATGAATTAACTTATCAAAAGGGATAATATCAGTCTATAAGCGATGCCACTCCAAAGAGGGGAGTCCCATCCTGTCGAGCCAATCTCTATAATTGAGATCTCGAAGAGAATAAACACCCCTTGAAAATCTACGAACTGGAGATTCCAATAACATAATGTCCCCAATCTTAAAAGGGCTTCAGACGGATATGGCTTATTCCAAGACAGGTAAAACAAAAGTCTTAAAAGCAAGAGTCAATGAGGAGGTATTATCTTTGAAAAAGAATTTTCTAATCAGACAACAACGCTGATTTGCTCTAAAAATTACACGGTGACAATGAGGAAAGAAATCCATTGGAGGACATCCAAATGCTCAAGTCCTCCTGCTCGCTAATATCACCAATGATAGTACCACCCACAGAGTAAAAACAATGAGCATTAGAATAACCAATATGTAAGACATATGACTTAGAGGAAGAAATGTTGAGATGGTTATCCAAACATCATTCATCAAGTTGATTCAAGACTGATGTAAGACAAAAACGAATCAAGTGAGTTCAATACCGAGAAAAACTTGAGGCCATCGGCAAACATATAAGATGGAATAGGTCTTAAAATAGCAGGAATATCTTCCACATAGATTAAAAACAAAATAGGTCCATGGATGGAACCCTGAATTACACCGCTTGTCACGGAAGCATAGCCAGAAATTTTATCTCCAACCCTCACACAATGTTTTACAAGGTAGAAGGGTCACACTGATATTAACCAACTTAGATGGAAGGTACAAGTTTATCAGCTTATCGACAAGGACAGATTTAAAAATCCTATCAAACGCCTTAGTAGAATCAATGTAGACCACATCTACTGGGAAACCTCTATCACAACAGGATGACCATTCATTAATGGAACTAATAAGCTGAACGACAGCCGACCTTCCTGGCACAAATCCAAATTGTTCAGCTGGAATAAAGCACCCGGATATCAAGAAAGGCAAAAGATAATTTAATAAGCTACGCTCAAAAAGCTTAACAATTGTGTTAGTCAATGAGATAGGACAGCAATTTGCAGGGTCATAACGTATTACAGAAATCCAAATTTTCAATATAGTAGTTCTATAGGGTTTATATATTTCAATATAGTGGTTTTATTTGTATTCAGTTTTGCATTATTTTATACAAATCAGGATTCACGTTGGTTTTAGTTTTATTAAAAGTTAATTTTATGCAAGTTTATGGCTACATCGTGAGGCAGAATAAAAACAAAAGGTTAATATACATTTTTTTTAATTTTAGAAAAGAAAAAGGGAACGTAAAATTTAAAAAACCAACAGATTTTGTGAGCTAAATTGAGTTAATTTTATCTATTATGAATCAATCAGTGCTATTCAGTGCCTTACAATAACTTCCCCTATCGCTAGAGAAATGAGTATAATTAATGGGGTCTTCATTTTCCAAGGCCGCTGGCCAAGGTAGTACAGTGTACCTAGGGATTTACGAGTATAAACAAAAATTTCCAGGAGCGGTTTTAGGCAATATGTCACCTCAGACTCGAATTTGACTCTTCTCATGGCTTTTTAATTTATTGAAGTTACAAATACTGCAATATTAGCATATATCAAGATTTGTATTTTAAATTTTATGTATCTAGAATTGGGTAGCAGTGGAAAAAATTTTCCCACAGCGCTCTTACGCCTAGGCCTAATGGCCTTATTGGATAATAATGTATCTATAAGGAAAATCTTAATGTTCATTCAAATGTAGCCCATTTTTATATAAACATCATTAAATATTATACATATATATATATATTATTATTATTATAATAATTTTAGATAGATATATATATATATACAAAGAGCTAAATGGGGTAAGTGGGGCACAAGTATGGGGCAACTGGGACTGTGCCTCAGCTGGCTCTAGTTTGGCTAAATGCCTGCATTATCTGAATGTCATAGTTTTTCCTAGGAAAAAAAACATCTCTTTAAACGACTTCCTAATATCGGAATGAGAAAGAATGGGTGGGAGAATATTTAAAGTTGGTTATTGTTTCAAAGATATTAATTCTAAATAGTATATGTCTGGATATACTATAAAAATAAATGGTCAAAGCTGCGCTATTAAATTTTACAAGGACTATGAAAGATGCCTTTTGAATTCATTTAGAATTGGGCACAAAAGTAATATTTTTTGGTTAGAAGCTGGATTTGAAAAACGACCTAAAGTTTCAGCTAGTCTTGATTCAGCATTTTTTGAAGTTTCAGATCAGAGATCACAACAAGGGTTTTTAAGATAAAATTCTAACATTGTGAGTATAAAAAAAGATTGAAAAAATACTGAAAACTCATTGAATCTCAGAGGACAACTTGGGCCACTTCCAGTTATTTTATTTTTTCTCAGACGAACTCAAGAAAAAGATCACAAAAATAGTTTTTTTGGTGAGAATAAACGAAAAAAAATCTGTCCTCGGCATTTTAAGCAAGAAGAAGGATAAGATTATGTTTTCCTCGCTCGTTTCCATTTGGAGTAGTTCCAATGACTTTAGTTCAAAAACCGCACTGCTGAGAAAATGGAATGCATGCATTACAGTTCAGAAATGATTAATGAAGAAAATCTATTCACTGGGAGGCGAAAAAACCAAAACATGCCCAAACGCCTTAAGATTATGATGAAATTACTTTTTATTTGCGTGCAAAAAATTTCATTTTACATTATTTCCTTTCTTTTCCGTTAGGCTCCGAAATTTCTAATTAAAATTTATTACACCAACAGGTGAGCTTTTGAGCATGCATTTATATAAAACCATCAGGCTGAATGAAAGTGGAAGTGCACTTAATCCATTCTTTTTTTCTAAGCTTTCTCCAAGTAATATAGGCCCGTTGTTGTTCATGTAGAACAGATTCCCATGCAACTTATGCGTAGATGGACTAAAGAGGAAGTTTGAATAACTCATCAGTAGTTTTGATGAGCATATTGAGCTTACATTCAATACGTTCACAATAATTTTGCATGCGAAACCGTAGCCCTTAATCACCGGATGGTGGATGAGTCCTGATCAAAGCGCCAGCAACCGTAACCTGAAACAAGAGGTACTAAGAACCGTTCAAATGATAGATGGACCCTTCCGTTAATTATTATTCTCGAATGCATACCGTGGAAGTAACGGTCCTTTTGAATCCAAGCTCCAGAAATGGGAGATCAAATGAGATAATTTAGGACTCAGCAAATTCAGAATGGAAGGCAAAAAGTACAGAGAATTAGTGGGCATTTGTTCTTGCTATAAAGGAGCAGAAACTGAAAGAATAAGCTATTGCGTCTTTTTTTCTCAAGGGAAGAATTGAGAAGTATGCTTTGGAAATTGAAAGAACGCCAGATCTTGATGCAAGACTCAAATTGCCCAGTGTAGTACGGTGTGGATAAATATTAGCCGATTTCAAGTTTTTTCGCGATGAATTTTCAAAATCTTGCATGGAGAAACTGTTTTTCGATGTGAAGGGATAATTGTATACTAAGAGAAGGTGATATGTGAAGATAACCATGGAATATCTTAATACGAATGACGAAGAGTAATATAACAAAATATCGATTGGAAAATATGGATGTAGAGATAGAGCTGAACTTTATGAATATACACCAGCCATAGATGTTAGTTGACTATCATCTTTGACTGACATGAGATCAGTTCAGAAGAAGGTTCATAAAGACGAAACGAAACGTCAATTTTTTTTTTTGAGCAATAAAACTCATCTCATATTTTTTCACACAGTCTGTATTCGAAAACTGGTTGCAATTTGTAAATATGCTGTGAAAATCATCTTTAAACGATTCAGCGTTGATGTACCCTTTAATAGCATTCATTCAGCTTTTCTCTGAATCCTTGTCTATTTTCATCTGGTCTGTTTACAAGAAATTTTGAAAAGAAATGTATTTATTGGAACTACCTCGAAATCTTTATTAAATTTCTAAATCCAAATTCTAATTTTACTTAAATCTCCAATAAGATGAAAACTGATAGAATTTATTGAGAAAAAGGTGTGTTTTTAGGACATTGATGGTGAATTCACGATAAGTTTCACTCGATTTTATTCAATCAAAACCCTTCGACTGGCACACTCTTGGTGAGGAAAAAATTTTCGTGTTAAAAGTTGTTTGCATCATCCGTAAAGAATATCCTGAAACTACAGTTCGACTGGATTCATGAAACGGTTCATACTAAACGTAATTTTTCGACTGTACTTGTTTTCCCAAGAATTTCTTCAAGATAAAACATTTGTTAATATTTTCTTTTGTATTTACCGATTTCTTGTTCATGAATTATAAATTTTAGAGTCTATTTTTCCCTGCTGTAAGTATTCACCTTGACATAAGGATTGAAATTCACCGATGTAGTTAATATTGAAAAAATATTACAAACGCTAAGAAAAATTTTCTAAACAATCTTTTATTACATAAGCATAAAAATTTTCGCAGATCACACTGCATTCATCCGATTTCTGGCAAAAGGAAAAGACGTTTGTCTTGAACGAACTGACATACCTTAATAAACCTCAAAAACATGCAAAGTTCTTACCAATCTTTAATTGCTTTGATAACATCTATTAATATAAATATGTGCTATTGGTAGCTGATATATTCCGTTTTGAGGGAAATGTTGTTGAAATTTTCTCAGTATGCAGCAAGGAAACTGTACAATACATTAAATTAGTCAAAACCAAAAATAAATTCTGAATGTTTATTCATTGAACTGCTTCAGAGTTCCGAACTTTAAGCCTATGTATAGCTAGATCGACATAAACGCTGTTTAGGAAGAATGTTCCTGAGGCTAAATTATGTGATTTACTAGCAACGAACTACAACGGCTAGAAGCAATAGGTGCTAATGAGGAAGGCGGTCGTAAATTAAACCAGAATAATTGGACATTCAACTTTAATAATTTTGTCATTTCTAGTCGACATGATTCTTACTCGATTTCTAACACCGCTTAAAGGAAGTTACCGTATCCCTCGGATTTCGGTGATAAAATGACTTCCTTCGACGCAGAACTTCCACAAATACCCGCGAGTAACGAGGCAAGCTATGCAGAAGAGATTTTAAATCGTCACACTAGCTCCTTGTTAGAAACTCATCTAATCGGGATTCACAGTGATTCAAATTAAAATAAAGTAGTGATGCAATACATTTATCAGTGCTTTCCGGTATGTCGGCCTTTCTGTTTGCCATGGCTCTCTTGATAAAGAGAAAATGCATAGATATAAAATTCTCATACTAGTGTTTAACAGAATTAAATACAATAAACACCAAGATGTCATATCAGTTCGGACACCTACCCATCGATATCCTACTATCAGGGCCGACGAGAGAGGGGACAGTAGGAACTGCGGTCCGGGGTCCCGGGTGAAGTCTAGGGGCAAGCAAGGTCCTCCCATGTTAGTCGGAAGGCCAGAAAAATTGTTCTCTAAATCCAGATTAATAAGATTTTGTACATTTTTAATGTACAGTTTTTTAATTATTCTTCATTATCCTGACTCGATTATTAATAAAAAAATAATAGTAGCTTACGTTAGTTTCTTTTTTCAGCAGTGATCTTGTAAAATAATTAAGTAATAAGTAAGTAAGTAAAAAAAAATGCTTTCTTATTTCATACTTTTTGCTCATGTGAAGGCTCCACCCCTCTCCCCAGGAAAGAAAAAATATCTATGGTAATGCCTAGGGAAAGGGCATGGGGCCCGTCTAAGTGATCCTGGGGCCCCGCTTTAGTTATCGGCGTCCCTGCCTACTACTAACAACATTAAACTAACATCACTTATCTTAACGAATTGGTCTCAGACAGAGGCGTATGGGATAAGCTGGCCTTTTGGAATGGAACATTTTGCTGGAGAACTTGACCAACTGTTGGACAATGGCTACTTTCGAGCGGCAACTGAGAGCTTATCTACTTCACTCGTCTTAAATTATTTTTTTAGTTATTTTTGTTTTTGTCGTGTGGTGTGATCTCTTTGTTACGTTCATAGGTGGCGGGCGCTTTGTCAGTCTAACGGTTTTTCTCGTGTTGCCCAGGAAAGGTTGGCTCATCGAAAGTGAAATACGTACATATTATTATATATGAAATAGCTAAATTTATTCTAGTGATACAAAATGTTTTAATTGTATTATATTTGTATCTGTATCTTACCGAACAAATTCTTTTTCAGTTTGAATTTGAATCTTCCCGTTCTGCGGTAATACGCCTGTTGCTTTATTTTTTCCTTTATGTTTTATGGTACATGAGCAGACATGGTAATATTGTGTCGATTAACAACTTTATTCATCTGTGGTAGCATGGGCCAGAATTTATCTCCAGATAATACTCCATGCATCTCCAGATAATACTCCATTTATCTGTAGATAATACTTCATGTATCTCCAGATAATACTCCATTTATCTGTAGATAATACTCCATGTATCTCCAGATAATACTCCATTTATCTTCAGATAATACTCCATTTATCTTCAGATAAGACTCCATTTATCTCCAGATTTATTCCTATTATCTAACTCCAGTTATTCATTTCAATTATTTAACTCCAGTTATTCAGTTCCAATTATCACCAAAAAATATTCCATTACGTCCTAGTTCAGTATTGCCTGTAAAAATTTATCTTTATTTTTTCTTTCAATAGCAACAGTATGATAATTAACGGAAAGCCAGTTACGTTGAAAGTCCAAGACAGCTTTGTCACATTCATTTACTAAGAAATTGTTTGTTTGTTTGTTTGTTTGGCTTTTTTATGGCGCAAGAGCATCTGGGCTATACTGCGCCAAACATGGTAAAATTTTACTAAGAACTAAGAAATGGAATTTAAAGTTTCTTACTAGCGGACACCGCTTTCAGGTTGCAATATGTTTTGTACAAAAGTTAGGACTTTGAAGA
Source organism: Dysdera silvatica (assembly GCA_006491805.2). Lineage (NCBI taxonomy): Eukaryota > Metazoa > Arthropoda > Arachnida > Araneae > Dysderidae > Dysdera > Dysdera silvatica. The sequence goes on from QLNU02015003.1 coordinate 167,729,524, forward strand.
ATAAGTTTATTATATATTCCAACCCTACTTTGTAACTGGATCAAGTGCATGAGACAAATTATCCCACATCATAGATGCATTCTAAAAAGTAATGGAAGGAAGGATTATAGAAATTATACAAGTTATCCTTTCGATGCTTTGAATTATTTAGAAATGCAAAGCATATGAACCTTTTAATAATCAAAGATTTAATTATTAATACTAAATTTTACATTTTAAGGCTACTGGGTTAAAATAGAAAAGCTTATTAAACAAATCAAAGCGTGATGTGTGTTTCTAATTTTTTTGATGGTGAAGTCGAAACGGCGAGCTATTACTTCACCCTTCTAATTGTACCTGGAAGTCTACATGTACACGATTCCAATTTTCAAGTAAAATTTTGGTCGTGCTTAAACAAGGCAAGTTTGTTTTTAAGTCCGATGGAAACCTTGTATTTTTAGTAAACAATGTAAGGAGAGGGGTCTAAACGTTCTGAATTATAAGTGCATTTTCCAACACATGTGTGGTCTTGTTATGATAGGTTGAATTTCAATTGCAATTAGCACATAGCAAAAATGAGCAAAGGCGCGCGAGAAACCTGCAAGTGAAGAACATCATAGCTCGAAAACTCAACGGAGATTTAGGAAGAATCAATGCAGCGCGTATTCGCGTAACGAAAAACAAGGACAGGATGACTAACATGAGTATCAACATTCGCTAGACGAATGTTGTAGAATAATAATAAGAAGAAGATGCAATTTACAAAATTTATAGAAAGTCAAAATTAATGAAATACCATCAAAATATCTTGAGAACAGTTAGACAAAGGGAGTATATGGAGTAAGTAAACAAGTTACCGTAACGTAGAAAGGAATTGCTCAGCAAAGAATCGATTGGAAAGCGCTTACATTAGAAAAACTTTCATTTAGCAGTGAATGGAATTGTGGAATAAGCATGATGAAGGTTATAATATACGATTTATAAAATGTATTATAAAATAGGAATTTTAGTGATAAATTAGAATTTATTACGATTTCAGGATAACATGTGTCAAATGTGAAACAAAGCAGACTGCTCATAATCTTTTGCTAAAAGTTGTTTTAAGTCCCGTTCTAAGCTCGTTATAAAGTCAATTCGTTTTACATTAAAGCCCTGCTTTATCTACGCAATAAAATTTTAATTCTAAATTAAACAATTGGAGACATATGATGTAAGGGAAGAGGTTAATGGGTCTTTGCAGTCAAATTACCATATATTTACATACAATTTAGGTTACGAGGAGCCGATCACATGGTCTCTAGCTAAAAAGGCTGTGGAGTTATAACCAAGGGGATGCTGGGAGATTTTTTACGATTGTTTACAAGATTTAAATAAAGTATTACAGTTTCAGAAAATTACATATGTATGATTATGCATATCACGCAGGACTATATAAATCTTTAAGGATGTAAGATATTATTACCCTTCTCAGGGATTACACAATTGCCAAATAATTGTCAACACGCAAAGCCTCCGTGGCGAGTTTTTGTGAGTTTTCGTTGGAAATTTTCTATATTTAATAATATTCGGCACCCACGTATAAGAAGCTCAATCTAGAGGGGGCTTTTTTTGTTTAGAAGAAAAGGAGACGCCATCTCTTTTTCTCCTAATAAAGAAAAGCTCTAAATTTAGCAACTTACACATAGATGTCGAATATTATTAAGTACATATAAATTTGTTTTGGGAGGCAATACACGCTATGAAAATTTTCGTTCTAATTCCATATATTTTTTCATATTACTTTGCTATTTAAATATAATTGTGTGCGAATAACTGATTTTGTTTATTAAATTTAATTATTTTATTTATTTGACATATTACGGTAGGTTCAATTTTAAGTAACTGAATAGTTTACCTTCATCAAATTTGTGCAAGTACCTTATTTTCCACAAAATCGTAATTAATAGTTATACTGCTTTAAAGGAACCATATAATTAAATAAAGGTTTTAAAATTTTGAAATACTTGACAGAATTATGAGAATTAACGAGTGTTGAATCATGAAAGAAGGAAATAGCAATTTGCATTTCAAAGTTTATTTAGTTTTCGCTGGAAAATTAAAATTTTATAAAGTTTTAATTGATCATGTACACATGAAAGGAAATGTCATATTCCTTGACAAAGTATATTCACTCCTTCACGAATAAATAATCAAGTCAGTGCTTGGTTGGAAGACTATAACCAAGAAACTAAACAACTCACATTCTACTGCCATATCAATTTTATTTACATATACATTGATATACTGATTGATCTGTGCATGTTTTATTTCGTCTAGGTGGGCAGGTAAGTAAAATTCTTAATAATAAATAACTTTTAGCTTGTAGAAAGGAATCACGTATTATAATGCAAATTTTATCTACTCAATAGTTCTATCTACATGCTTAAAATTTGTTCCTGGCGGCTGGTTTTTTTCGTAACATTTTTAGTGTCTAATTTTTACTTATCTGCTTCTTAATTTCGTATTTATGAGCGTTTTAGCCACATGTCGTCTGGGGTATAATATCACGTGGTAATGTCCCTTAGTCAGACCTACGGAGACAAAGGATTTGTGCATTTAGTTTTAATTTCTTCCATTAGTAACATACGGTGTGATCCTATGTAGATATGTTTAGTCTTAATTCAGTTGAAGATCTACGGCGGGGGGTATTTGGTGAAATTTCCCCCCTCCCAAATCCATAAAAATACAGTGGAAATTTGTTCTAATGCACGCCGATTATAACAACGGAATTCTGGCAAAAAATTTAATTTTCTATTTTACTTTTTAAAATTTCACGTTAAATCAGGGATCTAGAAAAGGCTTGTTCGCTAAAAGCTGCTAACTTGTATTGCACCTAATCATTATATATAACAAAATCCAAATTTTCTTTGCTATATCCGGAAATGCGCTAATGCGGACTCGTTATAAGTGGTTCCTAACGTATTTTATATTTGCTTCCCTGAAAATCGCTTGCTGGGTCCGCCTCTGTTCGTTTGATCTTTTAACTTTTAAATTACCATTTTCTAGGCTGCTTTTGTCACATTTCGACAGGCATAAAATATTACGTGATGACATTTTTTAGCTAAGCCTAATGCGATAACATGTTTTTGTGTATTTAATTTTAACATCTTCCTTTAGATAGACATCCTGTAACTACGTGTATTTTTATTTGGTCTTCCCTATCATTTACTGTTAGGCTCAGCAGAAGTCCATACAGATTGAGGATGAGAAACATAAAGCTTTATGGACATAGCGTGATCGTGATACAGAATTAGCTCTACTAGCTAGGTCGTCCACATTTCATGCACACGTACGTACAGTAAGGGAGGGGAGGGGAGGGAGAGTCCTCTCAGCCCGGCGATTTACAAACAAGTGAGCGACACCGGAAAACCGGTTTCTAGTCGCATGTTACAAGGCGCAGCGCACATGCGTCGTTCCCCAGGTCCAGTATATTACACTATGTAGGTGACAAGTATATAGTGAATAAAATACATCATGAAACCCAACACCTGTCAGCGTTTATTTGCTTCTTAGATTGATGTTCTTTAGGCCACGTTTGCCACACCTCATCGTGGCACGTGTAAATGTCTTTGGCAAAACGTGTACAACAGCATTTTTAGTTTGGCTTTAGCCAGAACAATACTTGTAACACTATTTACAACTGATCCAAACTATTTCTAATTCAGTTACTCTGTTGTGAAACGTGCAATTTCTGAACAAGTCATTATTCGAGATTTTCACCTTTTTCAATTTTTCTGGTTCAAATTTCCCATGTGGAATGAAAGGGTTAATGTGTTCGGATGATTAATATCCTCCCATTTCAGAAACATAACTTCCGTAGTACAATGATTAACCATATCTGACGCCAAACACGGTAGTCTGGAAGTTTTGGTATTGCACTTTACACGTTTCAAACAAATTCTCTCTCCATTTCGACTCCAAAGATATTTTCTTTACAAATACCTTCATGTGATCTTACCAAATGCCAGTCGTCAAAAGACACGACACAATTGACCCTCTCTTTGGCTTTGAAGTCCCTCCGCTAATATTTCACCAAATGTATTTAATGATAATTTATTCCAAGGGGAAATTCTCTAAAAGTGTTTAGTTAAAGTCAAAGCGCTTAGTTAAGTTATAGTCCCATTTCTCATCGTTAGTGTCTGTATATTCATTTCGTTAGTTATATACTTTTGAGTTATTCATATACAATGAACTTTATTTTTTGAACTCGGTTATTTTTCATCGTATTGAAGGTCTAAATACAAACCGTGTTTTAAAACATCGTTTAAAATAAAATATCTTTGAATTTATATACAAAACTAATATCTTTGTTAAATTTTATATCAAAAATGTTTAAACAATAATTGCTAAGTGTATTGCCGCAATTACACGGTATACAGTGACTGAATATACATTACTTCAATTTTGTAATAAAGGAAATATAATTATTATCAATCAAAAATATACCAAAAATATTTTTCACAACTTCGTTTTATGCTACATCTGTAAAAGTCAATATACATAAATCTTATTTATAATAGTAAACAAAGGATTATATATATTGGTTTTTGTATATTGTATGATTTGCGATTTTCGTATGTTACATGATTTTCGCATTACATAGTTTCAAGATTGTAAATATAGGTATATGTATTTTGAATTTTCTATTTAGATTTAAGGGTAAAATGTTCTCTTAGTGATTCGCTGAGAATAAATGACAGATAATTAAAAAAATACCGGAATCATCAAATTCAAAACCAACTTCTTTAAATAATATTTATAATCCCTTATAAGAAATGTAACGTAATTTAAAATGCGAAAAGGGTTTACTACATATAAATTTTATATACCTACCTCTAACGAGATAATATTGTTCTTATTGTTACGACAGATAATTTTATAAGCTCTGAGCGGGGAAAGATACTCAAAATTTTGCTTAAATTATTTGGATTTAACTTACTTATTTATTCTGAATATGGATGTTTTAGTGAGAGACGTAAAGAGCAGTGCACCATGGAGCATGCTGTTTGCAGATGACATTGTACTATGCGAAACATCCTGTGAAAAAGTAGAAAGGAAAACCGAGGAATGGGGGAAAGTGTTAGAGGTTTGAGGATAAGCAGAACAAAGACAGAATATGTGGTACTAAATGGAGAAAGGCAAAGTAACATAGGTTTACAAGATGAAAGATTACCATCGGCACAAATATTTAAATATCTTGGATCGTTCATAGGCTGCGATGGAGTTTTGACCACAGAGATACAATACAGAATCTAATGTGGGTGGTTAAATTGGAGAAAGATGAGTGGAGTGCTCTGTGATAGGAAAGTAAGCGGAAGGATGAAAGGAAAATTGTACAAAACTATAGTCAGGCCTGCAATGTTATACTGGGCGGAGACTTGGCCAATTACAAGAGCGCATGAAAGGAAGATGGAAGTGGCTGAGATGAGAATGTTGAGGTGGATGAATGGTGTTACAAGGAGGGATAAAATAAGGAATAACCTAATTAGAGGTACGGTCAAGGTTGGACCCATAGGAAGAAAAATACAAGAACATAGGTTAAGATGGCTTGGGCATATGGAGCGGAGAAATGAGGAATATGTGGGAAAGGTATTGGATAAGCTGGTGGTAATGGGTAAGAGGAAGAGGGGAAGACCACGGCTGAGATGGAAGGATAAAGTGACGGAAGATCTGGAAGAGTATGGATGGAGTAGAGAAGAGGCATTGGATAGAAAATTGTGGAAGGGAAGATTAAAGGACCATAACGCCGACCCCATATAACATAGGAAATGGCAAAGCGAAAGAAGATTTGGATTTATGGTGATGTTTTTACGCATGCGCAGGTTATGGAGAATTCTCACTTTCTTCATCTTCTGCACAAACAATTGAATATTTTTTAATTTTGTGTTTTGCTTAGTTTACAGGTTCTACATTTCCTGTTATCGGCAAAAGCAAAGCGAAGATGCTGCCTTAATTTAATGAAACCACACAAGACCCAGTTTTATAGGTACCTTTCCGAGAAAACGACACTTTTTTTCAATTTCAACTGAGCAATAATTAAATTTTTGACACATCCGTCTTTAATTATTGGCCATTGCATGTGAATAAAATTAAATTCTAATTTATCTAATTACCAAAATAATCCTCGCTCTGTGTCTAATCTCCGCCAAACTCTGATAGGGGGGAACCCGTCGGTTGCTAACCCAATTAACTCGGCAATCCCCTAGTATTATTCCGAAGGTTAATTATCGCCCAAAGCCTGTTAATTGGCGCAGTTGAGAATGTGCCGGATAAATTATTTTTCTGTTTACCGTACACGCCATTTTTATTTGTTCCCTAACTTGTTTGTAATTAGATCTTTCCTAATGTTTCAAACCGTTGTAAAAAATTCTTTTGCCTAGAACTCAGATACTGTGAGCCCAGTTCTTTGCATACTGTTAGAAAATTATTTATTTTTCTGGGCATTAATTTCGCGAGGGCTTTCTTTTTATGCCGTTATGTTTTTTCACTGAGAGTGTTGCTTCGGCATAGACTTATAGGCTGTCATATCTATATGCTGGTAAAACGAAGATAAATCATAACAGACCGAAAATGAAAACAAGTCGATAACAAAAAATATCTGAGAACATACGAAACCCAAAAACCAATGCATTTAACGCTACACAGCCAGTCACGCGTTTAATTATAAGAGATAAAATATAAAATTTCTCGAAAAACACTGTATCTGTTGTTGTTCGAGAATAATATAATTATTTAAATGATAGATTTTATAAAAAATTATTTAATGAATTAATTCACTTACCATTTTATTATGTGTAACGTATTTTATTTAGTAACTTAATTTACTTCAAGTTAAGGACAATCAAAACTTGCTATCATATTATCACAATTTGAGTAAATTCTGCAAAAAGCATTAAACAAGTAGTACAGATATGCAGTGTTGGACGAAAATATGTTCACATTGCAATATTGATATTTCTCACCCGTTTAACAAAAAACTATAACAGTAGAATTTTTCAAATTTAATGGAATAAGTACAAATCATATGTCTTTATTTCTTGAAACTTACAGACTTGTAACACAAATTCGTTTTATGTATTTAAACAAAATTTGAACCCCCTCCAGAATTTGAAGGGTAAGATTAAGTTACAGATAAATAATACATCAAAAAAAGTAAAAATCTATTACTTGGTAGGGCCTCCCTTAGCCCGAATGACTTCACAGAGCCGTTGAGGAATGCTGTGGACCAAATTAGTGATAACATTTGGTGGGATACTGTTCCAAGGTTCCTTCAATGCAGTGTTCAAGGTGGGGATGTTTGTGCGACATGATAATGGCACACGGTTGTCTAAAATCCCCTAAAGATGCTCAATGGGGTTCAAATCAGGTGACAGAGATGGCCATTCGAGCACCTTTATCTTCTTGGAGGCGAAATAAGCAACTAAAATACGAGATTTATGTTTGGGGTCATTGTCTTGTTGGAAAGACCAACCCCTTTTCAATCCCAACTTCACCTTGGATAGAGTTAAATTTGATTCCAAAATCTCCTTATACTTGTGGGAGTTCATAAGGCCATCAATGAATACCAAATTTCTCGTTGCATTATTGGTAAAACAACCACAAACCGTAACTGATGATGGGTGTTTGATTGTTGGCTGCAAATTCTTGACATTAAACGCTGTTCCATCTTTTCTAAACACTATTTTCTTCTGTTGTTTTAAAGGTTCAAACTTGCTTTCATCGCTCCACATCACATTTTCCCAGAATTTGAGTAGCTTATCAGCAAGTTGAATTGCAAATTTTGAACTCCTTTGTTTATTTTTGGAAGAGATATAAGGTTTCTTACGTGAAATTCTTTCTTTATATCCCACCTTGTTTAACACCCTTGAAATTTGTCTCCGTGATATTGTCTTTTTGAATTGATCTTGAAATTCTTCTTGGATTTCCCTTCTTGATGTAAATGGGTTTTTGTTTATGGTTCTCATAATCGTCTTGCGCTCCCTTTCTGTGAACTTTGGTTTTCGACCTGTCCTTTGGGTGCTTACAACGTGTCCATTGATTTCATATCTTTTCACTATTTTCTGAGCTCCCATTGCACTTATTTCATACTTTTCTCCTAACTGTCTGTAGGATAATTTGCCATCCACTCTGTCTTTAGTTAAGGCTGTTCTTTCAATCACCGATAGTTCCCGTGTTTTCACCATTTTCACTCTACCCTTTATCAGCCCATGACTCACACATTCTCATGAATTGTTGATTATGCAAATTGGACTATATACAAATTACATGGACACAGAAATTTGCTTTTAATTTTACTTTTTTGGTGCTTTATTTATTTGTAAACTTAATTTTGCCCTTAATATTCCGGAGGGTGTTCACATTTTGTTTAAATACCTAAAACCAATTTGTGTTACAAGTCTGTAACTTTAAAAAAATAAAGACATATGATTTGTACTCATTCCATTAAAGTTGAAAAATTCTACTGTTAATAGTTTTTTTGTCATACGGATCAGAAATTTCTCTCATTCCAGTGTAAACATACTTTCGTTCCCCACTGTAGCTAAAATTATAGAACTCTTCCTGATTCTGATAATATTTTGAAATCGTACAAGTTGTGGAAATTTCAAATGTTTAAGTCGGTTCTTCTTTTTCTACAAGTGCTTATTAATCATCCATTGGGAGACTAGGATACTTAAGAAGTATTTTTAATTGGAAATCTTTCTTGGACTGAACTTACCAGATACAATCATATCTGTATGCAACTTCTTAAAATCGGATCCACGCGCTCAGCAATTAAAGTTCAAACATCCTTAGTGGGTCAAGTACGTTGCCCGATAAGTCACCTGACTGGATATAGTAGTCCGAAGCTCGGTTATAACAAGCACGATGCATATGAACTCAGTTATAACGAGCATGATGGACATGAATTCGGTTTTAACAAGCATGCTCGCTTATAACGAGAAGGATGTATATGAGTTCAGTTGTAGAGAGGACAATGGATATGAACTCGGTTATAACGAGCAGGATGTATATGAGTTCAGTTGTAGAGAGCACAATGGATATGAACTCGGTTTTAACGCTCACGATGGATATCACAGTTCGGTTATAGAGAGCATATTCTATTATAATGAGAAATGTACATGAGCTCGTATCGTGAACAGTTATTCACGATATGACAGTGGGAAGCGATAAAATGGAAATGAATACAGAAATAAAATTCATGTTAAAGGAATCTTGGATAAAAATGACCGTTGGATGCTGGAGGATGAATCAGGCTTGGGTATAGGGAATAGGATGGTGGTGAAGGTCAGCTTGCGGTCCAGAATGATGTTACCGCAAAAAGGGCGCCAGGAAAAAAAAGATGTTGAACAATAACGTGGCAATATAAATATCGACGGTGCGCCGGAGTCATATATCGTTAGGCTGTAAAAATCGAAGAGGAAATTTAGGGAAGGCGGGACGAAGAAGGAGGCTCCGTAGGGTCGAACGGGCAAATGAAACCGCAGGTCGAGTGGTCGGTGAGATAGGAGGAAAGGACGTGATTGGAAGGGAGAATTGATCAAACCTGAGATTGGCTAGAAATAGGTTGATGGACATGAAGGTCGTTTATGGATGAGGAAGGTGATGGGAGATTTTTAGAGAGGATAAGAGATCTGATCTTCCGTTGAGAAAGGTCAGAGGGAGAAGAGGGTCTGATCTCCATTAGAGGTGGTCGGAAAAGGAGCGGATCTGCACTTCGAGGTGAAGGGTCGTGATAGAAGCCGTTGATGAGAGAGAATTGGTCGGTTACAAGTATGATTGTTTAAACGAGCGAGGGCCCTAAAGTCGCAGTTAGAAGTGGGGAAACGTTGTTCCCAGACCCAGCGTACGAAGGTTTGTGCATATTTGTCTTTGGCTGCCAAAGCTGGAGCAGTAGCATCCGAGCCGTTTCTTTCCGGGCGCATAGGAGGGAGCAGACGATTTCCTGGAGTCACATTTGCCGAACCAGTTTTCCCGAAGAGATTTCTTGGAGTCACATTTGCTGGACCAGCCCGAGGCTATTTTTTCCGGAGCCACGTCGTCCCGGACCGGTCGGACGGAACCCGCGTAACGTGAGTTTGTTTCTCACTTTACCTTTGATATGAGGTGTACCGCGGCTCTGTAGGAAAGGGATGAAAGACGAAATATTTGAGAAGTTTAAAAACGCCGGGAACATGCTTTATTAACAGTTCACGATTCCGATTTAAAGTTACGGTTTCTGAGCATTGCAATGAGAGAAAATCTCACAAACTTTAGCGCAAGTGATGCTTTTCTATTAAAATTTTAATAAAAGAGCGTGGCATAACAAGTAGAAGAGTCACCAAGATCGTTACGCATGAACGTACTATGAACACAACGGCTTTGGAAGATAGAGCTATAGAATTCGTCAACATAGTTACAGATGCAATGAGCAACTATCCTTTTGATGACGTTTTAAACACTGACCACAGCGGATTCACTAAAGATCTGGCATCTACGCGCACTCTGTCGATTAAAGTGAAAAACCACACTCCATCAAATTTGATTTTGGATCTTTCATCTACTCGGTCATATTGGCCTATAAACCGAAATTCAGAAAAATCGAGCTCAGACAGTTCGCGAGGTTCCCTTGTTAGCGCCTGGTTATTCACTGGTTGTTTACAGGTAAAACGCCAGCTAATAGTATAATCGTTTATACCACAGTCGTTTAATGACTAGAGTGAACTAGTCATTCGCAATATTCGGTTCTAACGGACATGATGGATATGAGCTCACGTTAAAACGAGCATGATGGATATGAGTTTGGTTATAACGAGCATTATGGATATCAGTTCGGTTATAACAAGCATGCTCAGTTACGACGAGAATGAAATATATGAACTCGGTTGTAACGATCATGATGAATATGAGTTCGGTTTTAAAAAGCATGATTGGTATGAACTGGAATAATTAATTAATAATAATATTTGGAAGTACACTACAACTCGCCAATTTCCTTCTCACAAATTTCAATTCGTCAAGTCATCCATATCCATCATGCTCGTTATAACCGAACTCATATCCATCATGCTCGTTAAAACCAAGTTCATATTCATCATTGTCGTTAAACTCGAGTTGATATCCATCATGTCCATTATAACCGAGTTCATATGCATCATGCTCGTTAGAACTAAGTTCGTTATAACTAAGTAAGGTATAACCTGGCAAGTGACACGGGAGGCAAACGACCCGTCGGGCAAACGGCCCGCTCCCTCTTTAACAAAGAGGCATGACCTTACACAGTTTCAATTTATCAAGAAACATGTTTGTTACGAACTAAGTTTTGTTACGTTGTGTTTTCCAACGAAAAACAAATAATCTGGAGAGACCGGATGGTTTAGAAAACTATTACTCTAGCTTATATAGTCGCATGCAACAAAAACAAAACTTACTTTTCAAAACGCCGATTTAGCTACGAGCCAGAAATAGTGTGAAATTTTTGCGGAGGGAGAGGGGAAGAGTTTTTGCAGATTGATTAATAAGTATCGTGCTTACTGATAGAAAGACGAATGCAAAGAAATACCAATGTAGATTGGGGGAGAGTTATTTTGCAATTTTAGGCAAACCCCATCGACTTATTCTAATGGCCTTCATTTAGTTCAGATCTGAATCCAATTGAAAACCGTTGGAGTAGTGCAATGAGATCGGTGTGCAAGAACTTTTGAGAATACCAGAAAAAGAAACCCCTTATTGAAACCATCGAAACTTCTTTGGAAATGCTGAAATATACATCTTAATTCTACATAATTTTTTGATTATATAAATTAACACGGGTCATGAAGAAAAGGGTATTTATAGGAAATTGACAGTAAATTTTACCCAAAATACATCCGAAATTATTATTTTAAGTTACAATTCCTCAAAAGTTGAAATAGGTGAAGTTGCTGTTCATTAAACTTCTAATTTTGACATCCACGTTTGAGCTCAACTAGAGCTTTATTTGTATAGGAGATAAAGAGACATCGTCCCTGACCTAGATTCGAACTAGGGTCTCTGGGTTAAGTCCGGAGCACCTCAACCGCTAGGCCAAGTATCGGCAATCTTTTAAAGGTGTCACGTCAAAGTAATACTGATATTTTCTTCGGAGTGCCGCCTACTAGGTACCCCCAAATAGTGATAGTTTAGTTTACTATCTAACCATTAATGGAAAATTAATAGATTTGTTAATTGGGATAATAAAAATGAATAATTAATCGATTTAGAAAATAAGAAACTCTTAATTAGGGAGGAGATTCTTTGAAATGGGTTTTAGCTTAAAATCACTCTGTGGGCCATCCAAAAGTAGTCTGTGTGCCATCCAAAAGTAGTCCGTGTGAAATGCAAACGCAGTCCGTGTGAAATACGAAAGTAGTTCGAGTGAAATCCAAAAGTAGTTCATGTGAAATCCAAAAGTAGTCCGTATGAAATCCAAATGTAGTCTGTGTGAAATCCACAAGGAGTCCGCGTGCCATCGTGTCGTAGATTGCCGACTCTTGAGCTAGGCTATCAAGGACAGAAACGAAGCTCCTTTCTTTATTCAAGGTTGTAAGATATTATCTCCCTTTTTTAGGGCTAACACAGTTGCAAAATAATGATCAACGCACAAAGCCACCGGGTCGAGTTTTTGGTGATTTTTAGTGGGGAGAGGGATTTATTAAACAATAATTTATATACCCACGTTTGAGCTCAATTATAGTTTTTTTGATATTGGAGAAATAAATACATCTTCCCTGACCTAGATTCGAACTAGGGTCATTCAATTGAGCCAGGAGGGCCTTAGCAACTAGGCCATCCAGGACGGGAATAAAGCTCCTTTTCTCCTTATTTAAAGTTGTAATAAATTATTATCCTTCTCAAGGCTAACACAATTGCCAAATAATGGTCAACACACAAAGCCACCGGGACGAGTCTTTTGGTGATTTTTCGTGGGTGATTTATTAAACTTAATAACTCCTTTTCATCATTTTAAATTTATTTCACACATGACGTGTTTATGTTATTTACGTATTCATTACATTTTGTTATTAATTTATATATTCTGTTATATAATTCGTTACTTCTTTATTGAACGATCTTCAATTATTTTTCTTAAACATATGTAGGCAAAAACGTATTTATGGAATTAATTAATTGTTTTAAATATTTTGAATGAACCCCAATATATTAGCAATCATGGAAATGTAAGTTAATTATATTGAAATACTAATTTCTTACGGACGTACTTCCCTTAGGTCAAAACAAACTACACAATACCTGACTCTACCTGCAAAAATAATAAATAACTCTTTATTTATGACCCGATGTGATTTATTTTCTCCACAGCATATCGGACATTACACCAAAACGAATAACACCAGAACGGAAATTGATGTGGAACAAAGTTTGGTATATAATAACTTCAAAAACCATTAAATATTTGCCTTCATTTCACAACTGTCGGAAGAATATAATTCCGCTATGCATATGCAAATAATAACATGCCACAATACGGTTTTGAAAAGACAAATGGGTAAATTCTAAGCAGACCTTTACGGTACGTCACTTTCGTAAATAAGTAAATTCAGATTTCCTAGAAGATGTTTGTTGAAGAACAAATACGCGAGAAAAAGTAGTGGGTCTTTTCACTGAACTTTTAAAATTTGTTGAAAGTAACTACGTTTTAAAAGTAAAATCTCTCGAGGTTTTGTATAGCTGCACACTAAAAGTTGGATTGAACAAGTCGTTAAATACGCTTGAAAAAGTTCGTTTTAAACGTTACTGTACTAAAAGAATATAAAATTAATCCAGATCTAAGTGCAGTTGTAACAAGTAAATTTATTATGTCACTGGTGGGAATAACCAGAAAAGGAAAAACAAAAGCACTAGAAAGAAAAAGTAAGAAGAAGTAAGTAAAGTGGAAGAGCAAAAATTAAAATAAGAATAGTGAAGTTTAGGAAAAGAAGAAGGGGGAGAATAAATTAGAGAGTATTAAAGAAATGAAGAAAGGGAAACAGGAGATATGAGAGGAAAAGCTGAAAAAGAAAGTAAACAGAAAGTAATAGAAACTGAGTGAAAATAAGTAACTCCTTCTAACAGGATACGCAAACGTTTTACAATGATTCGAGAACGACTGTTGTCTTTATTAAGGAGAGCACTGTGAAAGCAAGAATATGTTGTTCTTTATACCACCAGTTTCGGGTATTTCTTCCAGATTTGTTAGTTTTATTTTTCTATTTTATTTATAGATTCTTTTTTTCTTTTAGGGCTCTTCATCTTCCATCTTTTCGCGTCTTGACAAGTGATAAACTATTTACTATTTGTTGAAAACGTTATTCAATCTTTGTATCCTTTTGTAACTGCATTTGATTTCAATTAAAATTAATGACGAATATTTTATTTTTATCTACTTTCATCAACCATCTATTTTTATACATTTTAAAAAGAAATGTATGTGTCAGAAAAAATAATAAAAGAATAGTACATGATGCAACAAATAGTCCTTGGCATTAGTTAAAATTAGCTTTCTCCCAGTGGTTTTCTAATATGCACATTTTTGACAATTTTCTATGGAAAATATCTATGAAAAACAAATATATGGAAAGTAAAACAATCTAACAAACCTATGAAAAGTTAAAACAATCTAACAAATCTATGGAAAGTAAAAACGCCCTAACGAATCTCTGGACAGTAAAAACAATCTAACAAATCTCTGGAAAGTAAAAACATTCTAACAAATCTATGAAAAGTATTGGTGGTAATGCGAATGAATATTGTGGAAGAATATGATGTAAGCGTGCTTGAAATATCCTTCAATCCTAAATAACGACGAACCAGAGTTCTTAGGATACAATCCGAATGCTACTGAATCATTATCAGATCTTTAAAATGTAGTAGAAGGATTTTCGGTTAATAAATATCAAAAATGGAAAAAATCGATAAATAGTCACTTTTTTGGCGCCTATCATTGGTAGTGGCACCAAATTGGTGTCTGGCAGTTTTTAAGTGTCAGCTGAAGAGGAGTTACTCTCAGTCGTTTTTGCATAGGGGCACCAAACAGGGGACTGACATCAGCTTACGAAAAGCTCCCATACGACCAGGGTTACAAGGAAGTGAACCCAAACGTATTGAAACAGAGAGAGAGAGAGAGAGAGAGAGGGAGTAAGGAAGGGAGGGAGATTAGGCAGGGGGGGAATTATGAAGGGTGGCGGCCTGAGGCGGCACTGTATTCCCAGCCGAGTGAATCAGAAAGGGTTGATTATATCTACTGCATTAATAGGGCGCTATCTGCTAATGATGTGATAGCCATATGTTCTTTTTTTACAGCTGCATAATTTGCGTTTATTGCATATTGAAGCTCATGTGGTAAATATCAATTTGATCATGATTTGTGAAATGCGGAATAAACTTAAATCATACTAATTCCTTCGTCAGAAAAAGAATTTCGAGTACTTATTTCATTATCTTTTAAATATTATTAAGATTTAGCAAAACAAGTAGTCATTTTTTGTTTTATTTCATATGGCTTTTCTTCATAAGAAATTTTATTTGACAGTATAGGTATACTTTTCAAATTTCGCATGACAAGCGTATTCCTATCGATTATTTAGTAATTTGAAATAAAACTAAATTTGCAGTACAGTTGTTAATTAATTTAATTATTTGTCTTGTTTTGGTCCTGTGCCATATTTTTTTTTTATATAGGATCATATTTTTTTATTTTTATTCAACGTTTAAAATAAGATGTTCAATAAAATCTAATTTTTGAATTGTATACATTTCATTTGTTGCGATGTATTTTTATTTATGCGCATAAATCATTTATTATTAGTTTAAATATTAAGTCATTATTTTGAAAAAAAGCTCTGTAGCATAAATACATACATCATATTCATAAAAAATTAATATTTTATTTTTATTAGATCCAATTATATCATTAAGACATGGTCTTCAACTCGTGGCCCGCTGTCTTATGAAAAAATACAACTTGTTTTACAAAAAAATGCACTCCTTGCGCTCTGTGAACCTTAAGTTTGTATTATATTTTATCCTGTTCACATTTAATAATAAATACCTTAAAACACTAGACAATTAAAGTAACATGCGGTCTTCCATCAAACACGTTTTATTTTAGCTTTCTTGCGTATATATATATTAAAGGTAGTTTTATTGATTTGCAGTGCAACAGTGATTTTAAAACAAAATTCAACTTACCACTCAATGAATTCTATTCTAAATAAATCGGTAAGAACATCTTCCCAACCATCCGACTGCATGCTCTGTAAACGATATCACTGTTCGGGAACGCTTACGACTGGGAGCAGTTCTTTCCAAGAAAGAAGTTTGTCAAATCAAAAGTTAGGATCAGAATAACCGACGTCCATCTTAAAAATATTTTTAGGGTTGCAACCTCAAAAATAAAATCCGACAGTCTTGTAAAAATAAACAGTGCTAAAAATCTCACTAAAAGGTTTGATTTCGCTTTATATATTAATAACTAAAAGTATTGTAAATGTTTTTTGCTTCCATACGTATTTTGCGTTGCATTACATGTATATTCAGTTTCAAGAGAGGATCCAGAAAATATTTTCGGGAGTGGGGCGGGAAAACCAACATAGAGATCTAAAAAAAACTGCAACGAAAGCGAATCAAGGGGGGGGTTCACACCCTACGCCGATGGGGCGACTATGACTATTGGGGGCCCACATTCCAACTTGCACTGCCCCCCCTCTGATACGCCTCTGATGTCAATTTGAAAAATGCACGCACCCCCATTCCCTGTTCAAATATAGGTAAGAATATGCTTTTTGATCTCACTTTCATGATAGAGTTGGATGTCAAGGAGTACACTTGCATATCCAAAATTTGAGAGTTTTGGTAAAAGTAACAAATAGTGTGTGGCATTGTGCACCAATTTCGTGATTTTGGAAACACTGTCGCTCACGCCTATGAATTCGTGATAATTTGAAAAAAGTAGAATCTTACGGTTTTATTAAGAAGTAAACAAATAAAAAATAAAATTGGTTGCAATAAAATTAAAAATAACACACCCCAAAAACATACTGTCTCCAAACTTTTAAAGCCACTTATGATGAGCAGTAGCCAGATTGTAACGTAATTTAGCAATTAAATTGCACGACCAGCAACAACGAAAGTAAAAAGCGTTAAGTTTAGCTATTTTCAAAGCTGCAGTTGTAATTATAATTGCTGTAATTGTGGATAGATACCAGTTATGATTTCTCCAGCTTCGTTTCGGATCGTAAATGCGAAGAAGGGTGAAAAAATTATTTTTTTGCATTAATTTATTATTTCATCACATTAAATAAAATTATAAAATAAAATGTTTGGGGCTCCCTCTTTTCGTAGGGCTTGGTCTTAGGCCCCAGGAACCCTTGCTATTATCTGGCCATGCCTAGCTCCCACTTCGGTTCCGCCTTTGTTCAATCCCAATATCGCCTGTAGATTAGTGCGGCCAGCGAGCCAACAACAATAAACAAATTTGGTCCTTGGACTGAGAAAGGTTGAGGACCCCTGCATTAAGATATGGACATCTATTAAATTACGTACTACCACGTGAAACGATCGTAGTGCCCTATTTCATGCTTTGTTGTCCTATTAAATAAAATTTAACACCTTTATTTAATTTTTTTAAATTTTGGATTTGCCAAAAAAATTGAATAAAGGGTTTTGTTTTACAGGGGAGCTCTTTGTCTTATGCACTACACTTTGAGCTTGTACCTATGGCACTTGATAGTGCTTGACTTCCTGATCACGAATATGTAATCATTTGTCTGCTAAAATGACATGACAATTTTTTATGAATATTTGAAGTCCAAAAATTACTTTTTACGCCAGGTTTAATATTTTTTAATCGCACTGTATGTGAGCAAAAACAGGTTTGAAGTCGGTAAGATTATGAAGAATCATCGTAGCTAATGGACAGAAAAAATTATATTCCAGCTAATTCAAAAGGTGTAAAAAGTTAATATGAAAAATGAACTTTTAGCATAGATATTTGGCGAATTTGGCGACAATTTTGAAGACTGCCCCAGATTTTCGTTTTCTTTCTTTCGTTTTCTTTTCTCATAAGGAAAAGAAACACATGACTATATAGAAGCATGCATACATGAGTATGAATAAATGAAATGTATGAATATATGAGTATCCATATACTAGATGCATGGGTACATGGGAATGAATAAATAAAATGTACGAATAATGAAAAGCTGCTATATTTAGGCAACCTGGATGTGGTCATTGCATATCACATGCTGTTGCAACCATGGAATTTAAAAAAAATTCTGAACAAAACTTAATAGTGGGCTATTTGAAAATGGATTTATTGTAATTAGAAAAAATGTGAACAAAATTTCATGAAATGTACTTTATTTCATGAAGTTATTTAACCATAAATTGTGGATTAATTGTTGAATTATGCTCTTTATTTAAAAATGAGAAAAATTAAACTGTGTACATCTCAGGAAAGTCCTGAAAGTGATACAGTACAAAAAAAGAAAAGAGTGAAGTAAAGCAATTGATCACAGTGGGCACATTTTAAGAATAATAGAATTTTGCAATTATCTCGGCTACAGTTGTATTCAATTTCAAAAGAAATTTCCTCAACATTTTTGCATTTTCCGGGATCATAATCGCTATAACAGCACCTAAACCAAGCATATTGTAATATAGGGCGATACTGTTTCGAAGGTAATTTCATTGTAAAACAAAGAATGTGTTTTAATCATCGCATTTCGCTATCGTATGTCAATAAATATTTCATCGAGTGCTATTCTGTTGATTATTTTTTTGTACAAATTTTTTATTTTGTCGAAAGAAATAAACATCCAGCGGTTGCATGACGGATGTTGCTTTGGGGGGTATTTGCAAGGATATACAATTTTCCGGAAAATCGTTATAAGAGTTTGGGTCTGTACTGCCCGTCCACGTGTCTAGTAAAACACAAAAAGGAGGAGAAGGAGATATATTGGTTTCATACGACATTCTACCCACTCTCTCATTTTGATTTTGTCCATTTTTCCCGACTTGGATCATGTAATATATAAGTTTGGAGGTTGAAATAAATTCGTTTTGAAACGTTGTTAATCGTTGAACAGTCGGGCCAAATGTTTCCTCAGCTTCTCTTAAACGAAGTAACATTTTCCCTGTCAGTTCCCCATTCATTGATATTATTGGCATTATTGTATATGAATGTGTTCTACCAAAATCAGACCCTATTAAAGAAAATGTCTGTTTTTCACCTTTATGCGATAGCTGCCTTTAATTTGGAAGAAAATAATTAAAACCACTTTGATCAGAGTTAAAAATCTGTTGGGGGATTATAATATTAGCAGTAACATTTCTCGTATGCAAAATAAATTCTACATAATAATAATAATGTTTGTTTATCACAAGGGTTACATATTGCATACAGTCTTGAATTTCGATTTAAGTATAACAAATTTTACATAGTTTAGAAAGGGTAATGCAATTTGTATTCTCCGTGACGGGTCTCCAATAAAAATTATAAAATTTAACCGGCTGAGGACCCTATTAATCCGCTGGCGCACAAACTCCGTTTAATAAGTATACAATTAATTTCTTTTTAAACAATTTTATATTGTTAAGATTATTTGGTAATTCATTCCAAAGCTTTATTCCCATATATTCAATTCCTTTCTGTACATTTCCGTTCTAATCTCTCGTAGCTTAATTTGGTTGCTTCTTCTTAAATTTCTATTGTTTTCGTGATATTGGATATCAATATTATCCAAAATGTTTTCCTTCTATTATCCTTTCCTACATTAGTTCTAGCGTACAATATTCATTGATTTTATCAATTGGTAATATACCATATTTTACAAATAATGTAATGTAACTTAAGCTGGTGTTTCGTTCGATGGTTTTTAAAAATTTAGTCTGTAGTGATTGAATTATCTTCGTCTTGTTCTTATTAAGATTTCCCCATATACAATTGCAATAAATCAGGTAATTAGACAGAAAAGGGTAGTTGTTTGTTTGTTTGTTTGGCTTTTTTATGGCGCAAGAGCATCTGGGCTATACTGCGCCAAACTGTAAAACCATACCCTGTAAAAAGGGTAGTACAGACAGACTCAGTAACACATTCTTAGGAACTGCACGTGACAATTTCTTTATAATTCTTGTTCCCGAACTGATTTTTTTTTTTTTTTTCAATTTGTTTATTGCAGTTTAAATCGTTCGTTAATGTTACTCCTAAGGAATCAATTTCTTTGACAATTTCAACTTCTTTTCCATTAATATAAATTCTATCTAAATCCCTCAATTTATCTAATATTTTTGTTTTAGTTTCATAAACTTTCACGTGATTAATTTTAAACCAAAGTTCGCATTTTCCAATTTCTTCCCGTCCAGTTTTTATCAACTATTCTACGTTATTTCCTCTTATAAATACAATAGTGTCGTCTGCTTATAATGTTAATATATCCTTGTCTAATACATACATAATATCATTAGTATACAGTAAGAACAATATGGGACCAAAGACTCATCCCTAAGAAACACCATAGTTGCTTTCCAATGAATCAGATTTTATGTTATTTACAAAGACAAATTGTTGTCTTCCCTGAAGGTAGTGTTTTAATATATTATTCATCTTTTCTTTAAAACCGTACTGATTTAATTTTTTTAGCAGTAGCTTCTTGTTAATTATGTCAAACTCTTTACTCAAGTTGGAAAATATTCTCCTGCCTATATAACCGGTGTCTAAAGATCTTTATATTTCCGCTACCACGTTTAATAATGCGTTTTTTGTTGATAAGCCTTTCATGAAACCATGTTGACAATTATCCAAAATATTAAATCTTTTGATAAATTCGGCTAGTCTGTTATATATTAGTCGTTCGAAGATTTTGGCAAATACTGACAAGATTGAACTTGGTCGATAATTTGATTTTAAATCCTTTTTACCTTTTTTAAATATTGGGATTATTTTTGCTATTTTTAACTCTTCCGGAATCATTTCCAACTCAATGATTTCATAAATTATGAACAATGGCTCGAGAAAAATCTCAACATTTTCCTTTACCAATTTTGGTCTTATTTCATCTATACCCGTTCCCTTTTTAACATTTTATGTTTGCATGATTTTTAATAGTTCGAATTCATGTATGTCTTTAACAAACATCGTGTTGTCTTAATCATTCTTAAGTACAAATTATAGTCCACTTCGTTATATTCGTTTCGATCTACTTCGGTGCATACTATACCAATATAATACTCGTTTAATATGTCAGCCATTTGATATTCGTCGGTTATGGTTTCATCATTTTCACGTAATCTCTCTAGATTTTTATTCTTTGTTTTAGATTTACCAATTATTTTATTCAAAACCCTCCATTTATTTCTAGCGTTTTTATCTTTGAAGCAATTATTATAATAGTCCTGTTTCCTTTTTAAGTTTAATTTGTTTATTTTGTGTCTCATTTCTCTAAATCTAATCATATAAATAATTTTTCTTGTACGAACATATCTACAATACATGCTCTTTCTTTTTTAATTTCTTTAATCAATTTTTTGTCTGTCCATCCCTTTTTGTGGATTTTATCTTTAATTGTTATCCATTTAAATACTTCATTGATTATTTCTTTAATTCTTGTTATAAAAATGATATATTTCTTTCTTTCTCCCTTAAATTTGTCTTTCTAATTTATTTCTTTTCAAGCATCTCTAAATTTTTTCATGTTTCTTTGGCAATAGTTTCTTACCCTTACCTTTTTCGTAATTTCTTTTATTTCTTTCTCCGTATAATCAATTATTATTGTTTTATGGTCACTTATTTTATAATCGTTAACCTCAGCAATAATTCCATTCATAGCATGATGTGTGAAGTATAAATCAATGGTAGTTGACAATTGGGTTGTTATTCGTGTATACTCCTTTATCAAGTTTTTAACTCCAAGTGATTTCATTGTGTTTAGCATTTTACTTTAGCCTATATTTTATTTATAACCTATTTATATTTGCCTTGTTTATACCTGTGTTAAAATTACCTATTATAATTATTTTTTCCATGATGCTCTCTTCCAAAATTTTATTTAACCAATTTATCACTTCAACTAGATTTCCTTTAGGTTGCCAACATAATGATCCCATTTATATTTCGTTCTTTTTTATTCCTATCATCTCAAAGTTGTCATTCATATTCGTTATTTCATCCCAAATTCCATACCTCTCTAATCCATCCCTTATATAAAAGGATACACATTCTCCTCTCTTTTCCTGCCCAGATTTAAGGTACGAAGCGCCCTGGGCACAACAATTTTTGTTGCTCCCTCCATTGCCGTAACCAGGGGGTGTGCTAATCACTTAGAATATTTTTTTTCAGGATTGAGGTATACGGTTTAGCCACCGTCCCCTAGAAAAAAGTTGAAACCCTAGCCTTCGAAGCAAGTTACGCCCATAACCCCACCCCGTGGTACTGGTAGAAATAAATGAAATTCTGTCGATCCGCCCCCTCAAATGCTAAGAAAAATAGCGATTAGTTATCCTTATGTACAGTATTATAAAGTATAATGTCGATATTTTTATAAACAAATTTAGTTTCTTTGACGACAGTACATTTTTTTATATTGGGGAGAGGCAAGAGCGGATGCAGAGCAAAATTTCGGAAAAGGCTCAAAGCTTGAAAATTTCTCTTGTAAGTTTAGTTTTAAGTAATTTTTACTTGAAAATAATCAGTTTTAATGTAACTTAATATTCTTAAGTGTGGGCACATGTCCCCTGCCTGGATCTGGCCACGGTGGGCAGAAGTTGTTTTTACCCAGTTTTTCAAAATTTCAGATTTAGAAAACAAAAGGGTGGTGGACGCCTTCTACAGGAGAGCTGATCGACAGAATTCTACGGTAAATAATTTGCAATTAAAAAAAAAAAATCCGCAGCCTCTTGCTCCCCTAGATATTTTGCGCCCTAGGCAAGTGCCAAACGTGACCCATTTATAAATCCGACACCGTTCCTTCCTGTTTCTATGATAACCATAAAAACCTTCAAAATAATTTAAGTCATATTCATCCATCCACGTTTCAGTAATTGCCAATATATCTGTTTGAAGCTAATCATCATTGATCAGTAACTCTATTTCTTCCATCTTATTATTAATACTTCTAGCGTTTAAGTAAACTATTCTACTTACTTCATCGTCTTTTACTGTCCAGTTGCTATCCAGCAAATTACCTTCATCCTTCCTACCATCAATTACAATTTTTTCGTTAATTCTTATCCATGTTTCGTTATTTGTTTTTGAATTCAATTTATCGAACTCAGAGTTAGGACAT
The DNA here is from genome assembly GCA_006491805.2 of Dysdera silvatica. Lineage (NCBI taxonomy): Eukaryota > Metazoa > Arthropoda > Arachnida > Araneae > Dysderidae > Dysdera > Dysdera silvatica. The sequence goes on from QLNU02015003.1 coordinate 167,752,821, forward strand.
AAGCTTTGAATTTCAAATTTCCAAATAATAGTATTTTCATGGTTCTCCCATTCAACATCATTATTCGTTAATTTAGCACTATTTACGATTTTCAATGGTTCTACAAAATTAATCCTATTGTCACTGTAATTAATAAAAGTTAAAATATCCGTTACTATTTCGTTTATATTTTGTGAAATTCCGAAAAGTTCCTTATCTATACATTTTTTTTACATGTATTTTTACACACACACACACACACACATATATATATATATATATATATATATTAATTACAATGTTAATTTATCATTATCGTTCAAGTCTATGCAGGCTTTTACTATAAATTATTTAATCGTTTCTTTTGTTTTTAAGTCACTAAATTATTTCTAAATCATTGCAGTTATTTATTGTAATCACTTCACTATTTTCTTCTATCCTCAACTTGCCTCTACCGTTTGTTGTACATAAATGTCTCCATCCATTTTCCATCTTTTTATTCAATACATCATATGGAGAGCCATAAACTGTGTATTTAGAAATTTTAGGAGCTTCTCCTTCGTGGTAAAGAGATATGAATTATTGAAGGATTAGTTGTATTGGAAAGAAAGCGGCAAGCATGATGGTCCAACAAGCCGACCGTAATTCCCAGCCTAAAAGGATTTTACGATCAAGAGGGACCAGTGAAAACCGAATATAACAAAGGCAAAATAATAAAATTGACAGTCGGTTTATAGGGGTTATAACTCCTCGTGGTTTTCGCTGTTTTAAATCCCGAGAAGAAGGAAGATGTTAGGGACGTACTCAAGTTGGGCCGTGCTTGTGTGTGGTTAAGCATTGTATAGGTCGTAAGGAGGAGCCATAGTTGAGGGCGGTAATTGTGATTTGTCTAGAAATGTTGGTTGAGAAGTGATTGGTACGTTCTAGGTGATGGACAGATCGAGAAATTATTAAGAGATGATATAGAAAGAGATGGAAGAGAGAGAGAGAGACGAAGTATGGAGCTCAAGAGAAAAGGTTCGGAGAGGTCAACAGAGAGCCGGAAGAGAGTCGGAGAGGGTGACGCGTCGAGCGTAGAGTTGTGCCGGGGCCAAGTGGCTCGAAATTAGAAGTATAGTAAACCTCGAGAGTGAGGTGTTAACAGAGTTGATAGCGACGTGAGCAAATTTGTGGAGAAAGGGGCGTTTCCGAAGCAAGGAGCCGAGTGAGTCTGAGCGTTGATTGTGTACGACTGGCATTTAAAGAGCAAGGACCAGAGCGGATCTGAGCGTAGATTGTTTTACGACTGGCATTTACGGTGCAAGAAGAATCAGTGGCGGCCATTACCAACCGAGGAAGTGCGTTATAACATCAAACATACAACACCGAGACATACCTGGAGCAGACTTGTGGCGCAAGGACGAGGAGTCATCGTGGGACACCACACGTGAGTTTTTCCCCTTTTATTGTTGAATGAGGTTACCGAGTGCATAAGATTAAGCTCGATTAAGTTTTGTTTTATATACTGCCGGGAACGGGGCTAGGAGGGAACATCGATTATTGGTGTACACGCATTATCAGAATCAAACTGGAATAATTTATGCATATTGATGATTTACTAAGGTGAGCTATTGCTAGCTATTTGTCAAACAGCAGAGTGTACTCATAAGATTAATCTTAAGCAGCCTTCCTGTTAATGACCAAATTGGTAATGTATGATCACCTCAATCAGTCAATTAGATAGCTATTTCGCACTATAATTGTAAAATATATTGTTGGCCATAATTTATTTATTCTATACGGTCACTGTATGTATTTTCAGTATTTGACGTTTATTAAATTATTATTTTACGAATGTATCATATTTAAATAAGACTGGTTAATTCACCTATGCCTTTCTAGCTAAACTTAAACTAAACGTTTACTTAAAGCCAACTATTGTTTTACGATGATCATTAAACAAAATCTTCCAACAAGGACACAATTGTTCGTTAATATAAATTGCATTTTCTTCATGATTCCTTATATCCCTTTCCTTTAAGTAAATACCACTTTTTTTCTGTAATAATCCATTTTTGATTTTTCTACTTGAAAATTTTACGATTATCTTGTCGCTTATTCCCCTACCATATCCTAACCTATGCGCTGCTTCGATATGATTCCATCTTTACCTATAATTTTGCACACAATTTCATCACTTAAGTCCTCGCAGTTCTCTCCTTCCCTATATGGCAGTCCTATTATTTCCATGTTATTTCTTACATTATATTGTTACAGTTCTATTATTTCTCCTGTTTTTATTTAAAGTTCTTCAAGATATCCTGTCTTTTGATTTATTTTACTGTTTTTAATCTCAATGCCTTTCGTCATCTATTCGCTTTCCTTCTTTCCATCATTCATTTATTTTTTTAAAGTTTCATTTTCTTTAATTACTCTTTGCAATTCAATTGA
>QLNU02015003.1:167787165-167825848 GCA_006491805.2 Dysdera silvatica
TATAAAATTAGTATTTAATTCATATATATACATATTTACATCTTCATTGCCAAGCAACATTGAAACATGAACTAAACAATCACTTTATGTCATTGGCCGCAGCTTTATAAGTGAATGGCAAATCATCTATTCATTGGCTAGTGTATGGCAAGTCATCTTCTCACATTGGCTAGTGAATGGGCAATCTTCTTCTCATTGGCATTTTTATTTTCAAAAGATGATTATACGGTGATCTACCAAGCCGCTATAAAGTCATAAACTCCAATGACTTTGCCAATACTTGGGCCAATCTCATTTTCATTGGCGCTATATATTGGGCCAATGTTCAACCGTGCATTTTGTGCTACTAGGGTGGGTTCTATAACAAATATTATTCGTCTAGGTGTACCTTACCCTTCTTAGATGTTTGAAACACGGGTGCTGAAACACTCTGTTTATATATATATAGAGAGAGAGAGAATGAATTCCATAACAATGGGGGGTATGAACCCATAAACCCTCCCTGTGCACCCCAGTGGATGAGACGCAAAAGCTTAGTGTTCGTGAAATAATTCTGATCAAAATATGGACTGAATAAATGAATGTAAGAGAGTAAGGAAGAGTGCATACTTTTTCTTTAAAAGTATTTTATTCTTTATTTTCGGTATGTCAAATTTGTTCATTTTACAGAATACAGTTCATGCTCACAACAACGATAGTTTTCGACTGGTGTTGTCATTTCTTGTGCAAATGTCAATATCAACAACAATCATCCAGTCTTATAGACTTGGATTGTGAAGAATGATATGATTTGGGCGACAGTCAACAATTTTGATGGCCGCGAAAAATAACGCATTAAATAATAAATACTTAATAATAATCCCATTCCTTTAAATTAAGTTAATTTTACTTACTTGTTCTGTAATCAATACTCTAAGACAAAATATTGCTAGCAAAAGATACCGATCGCTAAGCGTTCAATAAATGTTAACAGTAGAATATTTGTTTCAGATATATTACAGCAGTTATGAAAGTTCACACTGAGAAACGTTTTCTTTGATGCTCTAGGTCCTATCTGTAATTTGTGGAACCATATAGAGTGAAACTAAATGTGAGAAGCATGAGCATAATGTACCCAATTGTGTCAGATACCATGAAATTAGTTCGGAAGACAATAATCACTTGTAAGAAAATGGTAAAAATGACATATTTTAAGACACAATTGCATTGGGGTGATAAGTGTTTTTCAATCGCTCTGTCAAATTGCTTTGCGGTTTATGGTCAAACGATGAGAATGTTGGCTTTTTTCTAATCCATTCTGAAATATAAACATTCTTTCTGCGATTAAACGAGCAGTATCAAACTGTTCCATAAAAATTATTCCTGTTTATAAAACGCTGTGTCAGAATGAGGACTGCTTTCTTTATTGGAACTATATGACAAGTTTTCTAGGACAAAAAACCATATTCTGATTGCTGTTGAGTGAACTAATTTATACAGATTCTGAAACACGGAGGTGCAACTATGTTGAATCTACAAACTTCGATGTTCCTTTCCATTCACATATCTCAAGAGGTATTCAATCACTTGCCAACTAATGATAGAAGTGGGGGAAAATGTTGACATATTGAAACTCAAGATATAACCAGCGAACGACGCAAGCATTAAAGTTGTGTAAAGGAAAATCAAAACAGGTCGTAATGATATACAACACAATAGCACCTATGTAATTTCCTTTTCGGAATAATTTTCTCCTCATTTGGTGGGTTTTAAGCTTAGTAACTGTCCCTGTACCTTTTTGCCAGTAATTTCCTAAATAAGTCCAACGATTTCTTTCACAGTTCCTTTCATAATTTCTTCTCGTGTTGCAGCATTGCACCTCGTTCTGACGTTTCCGAACGCAGTTCCTAATAGGAACTTTCATGGAATGCATCACGCTATGGAAGCTTTTTTTCTGATCGTCAGGGGATTGGGAAAGCCCAAGTGTTAGCTGAAATAAAAAATAAATCGAAATAAGTAATAAGTAATTTTTTGCTTTTTCAAAAATTATGCTGAATTCTGTTTTTTTTATATTAAGAACACAGGATAGAAAAGTGATAGTTTCTATAAATTTTATAATAAATTTTAATGCTAATTCATAATATTTTATGTTTTGTTTCGGGCAAAATATGCCCAACTGCATAATACTAGTATATTGCAAAAGCATTAGAACAGTATTCTCAGTCATTAATGGGAAAAGATTTAACACTTGGTAAAGTCTATACTTCCCACGCTATCCCCAGTACCAGTATCCAGGCAGTACACGAAAATTTATGTAGACCACATAGAAGGGATGGAAAAAATAATAAACGGTTTAAATAAGTATGCAAACTTTTTTGGGGGGAAGTATATCTATTTGTTTTAATTCACTCAGAAGCGTATTCCACAAGATCTAATGCCTAATAAACCGGGATTAGTTCTTACAATATTAGGCCTACAATATTATTCAATGCAGGTCTCATATCTGTGCTCCGGCCGACGTGGTAATTAAATATAAAGAGTGTTACTGTTTTCGTAATATTTTCAGAGATAAAAGTTGCAAATTCATGCTTCAGATATATATTTTATGCTAATATATTATGTTAATGAATAGCTTCTACATATAACTAGCGTTATCAATAATACGAAATCTGAATAATTTACTTTTTTTGTCATATGGAAATGCGATGGAAGTTATATCTAGTTATTAATTTCAAGATGAGAAGGTAAAACTAAATATGCGAAAAAGAGAAAGAAAGAATAATAAAGGATAAGAATATTTAGTGGGAGAAAGAAACTGACGTTACATGTGACACACACACACATGTACATACACACATATATATATATATGCATGCACATATGGTTCTACCGATTTCATCACATAAGGTCTAACTATGTGAGTTCTATTTAAGATTAGATTATAAAGTTTCATCTCGGTTGAAATAGGTATTATATCATTAAAATTTTTAATTTTAACTGATCAATATTAACACTTTTTAGTGTAAAAAGAAATATTTAGTTTTTTGCCTGGCTTCAAGAGTAAGATAATTTAGTTTAAAAAGCAGTACAAGGGGTGTAGAAGCAAAAAGGAGAATAAATTTGCAGCCTCGGCATTTGAATATGCGCAGTAAGATTAAAAAGAAGAAAATGTACAAATGATAGAATGTGTTTTCGGCTTTCTGGTAAGGTAAGCTAAAGCGATCTATTGTTGGATCTATCGTCTGAAAATGCCCTCGGACTAAGAGGTGCTTCACGAGCGTGCTGTACGATTCTATAAAACCGATCGGAAAAAAAGTAAAAAAATTGTAGTCAACCATTTTGAGAGTGAGAAAATACTACCATCTATAGAATTCTCAATCGACCTTTGACAAGAAGAAAGTCTGGAAGTGGAGGAAAAAACAAAATGTTTACGAAAACTCGTGATAAAGTGTATGTTTGGATGCTGATTTCAGAAAAAATACTCAAAGAAAATTCTATCACGTACAGTTCCGACACAAATTCGAAATTTCTATCTGTCTGCCTACCTTTTAGGCTCGTTACTGAAGCGATTTGATAACAAGTATGGAGTGTCCCCACGAGCAGCTGCAAGAAAATTTAAATGCCATCACACAATTATCGAAAAAAGACTCCAGACGCTTGGGGTCAAATGTAGAAAAAAGCAGAGGTCACCATACTACACAGCTGAGCAGATATCAACGGTGAAGTCAAACTGCCGGTGGATGGTTCGTCACTTGGGAAAAAAAAAGTTTATTTTGGATGATGAGAAGCATTTCACTCTCAGTGCACCTCAAATGCCCCGGAATGATATTTTTTACTCCAAAAACTCTTCCCCAGATACTTCTGAGGTGAAATTAAAGTTCGAAAGCAAAATTTTAAGCCAAGGTAATGCTGTACATTGCCGTGTCAATGACGGGTAATTCACGTCATATTTTGTTTCGAGCAGACTTGCAGTAAACTTACCGAAAACAGTGTTTGGCCAAATATTTGGTTCGAAAATATCATCAAGAAGATGATGATGATGCTTTCATCCTTTGGCCGGACAAAGCGTCTTCACACTATGCCAAAAAAACTTTACAATGCTTGGAGAAGGAAAAAATTCCGTCCGTACCCAAAGGCCGTAGTCCAACAAACTTGCCTCAGTATCGTTCCATTGAAGATTTTTTTGATGAATTGGCTCAAATCGTGTATAAGGGAGGTTGGAAGGCCAAAAGTATCCAACAATTAAAAACTCGCATCAGATATTCACTGAAAAAAATTGGACATGAATGGCGTACAAAGGGCCTGTGCAAGTATCTGGACGAAACTCCATCATGTTGCTGACCGTGGAACTTTTCCGAAAATTCATTAAATGTATTTTCTACACAAACAACACAGTTTTGCGAAATAATACTTTTTAAATTTTTTTGGGCTGTTTTAGGTGTTTACAATGTAGTTTGGTACGTTGAGTTCAGAAATGCCAAGCTTTTTCCTCTATTGGGTAAGGTTTTCCCACAAAGTGGGGATGAAGGCCTAGGAAAATCACACAGAATATCTAGCACAGTTCAAGAACTTTGTTTACAAAAAACTTAAAAATAAGATATATTTTACATCTTATTACCTCTTTACATCTTATTACTTCTTTACATCTTATTACATCTTTTACATCTTATTACTTCTTTACATCTTATTACATCTTTTACATCTTATTACATATTATTACTTAGCCACCACGAATCAAAAATCATTACAATGTATTTCTTTCTTCTCCTCGAAGCTCTGTTTAGAACCCTTTCTCCTGTGCGCTGCTTGCGCCTCCTCTCTAGTTAGTATCCAGCAGTAATCTGCTATTATGTCGATATTCCACAGTCCCAGATACCTCCGTGCCATTTTCTTTATGTTCTGGTGAAACCTCCTTGCTCCTTATGTACAACGCCTACATTTTCTGGGAAATAATTTCGATGGGAGTTAAAAAAAGTAGATCTTCAATCTTATTGAGCAGCCCAAGGTTTTGAAGTTCTCCAACACGTTTCCTACGACGTTCTTGAAGTCAGGGTCTTTCTGCTTGCCAAGAAACTTCTTTACAACTTCTTTAAAGGATTTTCAAGCTGACCTCTCAATGTTTTCCATTTTGGTTTTAAAGATTTTGTCTATCAGGAGTTTTCGAATGTCGGAACCGACGAAAACCCTTTCTTTCAGTTTCGCTTCTGACATCTCTGGAAACTTAATTTTCAAAGTACTTGAAAGTATCACCACCTTTTGACAAGGTTTTCATAAACTGCTTCATGATGGAAAGTTTGATGTGAAGTGAAGGCAGGGGTACTTTTTGGGTCCACCAAAGATTCGAAGTTGTCGTTACTTTTCCCCTTCGTTTAGCGTACTGGCCACAACTTCTGTGTCCAGTGCTTGGCTTTAATACGACTATCCCATTCACAGAGAAAGCAGGAATACTACTTTGTCTAGCCAGCATGTTGACCAAAGATCATAGAGAACATTTTCAGATCGCCACTGATGGTCCATTTGTATTCCTAAGGTTGGTAAGGATCAAGGCTAAATTCTCGTGACTTTCTTTCAAATGAATTAAGTGACCAACCCATTAGTTAGAGGCATATCTGTTGCAGTTGTAAAGAAGGACAGCTTTAAAACTTCTTTGTGATGAGCCAATGAAGAGTCTGTAAACTTGTCTCAAGTCCTGTGTTCTTTTTCGCATCCATTATGGATCGAAAAATCTCCATATTACTTGGGCTTCATTACCTTGAATTATTCTTCGTATTTTTCTTTGATTTGTAATACCATTTAAGGTTTTGACGTTTTGATAATATTTTACAACTTTCTATGTTTTAATTTATCGATCATGAGGCAAAATACCTCTTTTCTAAGCAAAAATATTACTTTGACACATTTTATAGTAACGAGCCTAAAAGGCAGGCAGCCAGATAGAAATTTTGAATTTGTGTCAAAACTGTACGTGATAGAATTTTTTTTTGAGTATCTTTTCTGAAATCAGCATCCAAACATATATAAAAAATACCCTTCGCTTTTAAGAAAAAAATTTCATTGCAGACCTGTGCAATTGGTCTATTCAATGAAAACAATTTTTTTGCAACCAGTTCATTGATTCAGTTTTTACATCCTTTCAACTTTATTCTCATTTTTGCTTCTACGCCTGTTAATGCGTATTTTCTTTATTATCATTAACCACAAGAATTAGATTATTAATATCATTATCCATATAAAATGCACTCGTATCATAAGCAAAGCAAATGCATTTGAGACAAGTCTATAAAAAAAAATATAATTGATATAAAAATTAAATAATAAAAGGCTAAGTACTGAACCCTGGGGAATACCAGAAACTTTTGTTTTAAACATGAAGCGGTAATTTCTATTATAAGTGTGAAATTGTAAATGAAGACAATAAAATATAATTTAAAAATAGTTATTTATAAAATATATTTATCTACATATGTGTATACTATTCGAATTTAATGATCAAGAGCTAAGTATAACAGGACAACCCTAGCATAACTGTGCGTAAACTTCCAAAGCTATGAACGTTCTTTTAGCAATTACTTTAGGAAAATGTCGTCATCTCTTTTTGTTCATTGAGTATAAAAATGTAAAGTTATTAGGAAGTCATAATTGAAAAGAACTATTTAATTAAAATATAAGCCGTTTAATTGAATTAAAAGTAGCAACAGAGGGGTTGATTGGGAAAAAGAAAGATCTTAATTGAATTTTGAATAACGATTAAAAATAAAGTGCGCATTAATTACACAAACTTAAGTAAGACGAAATTCAATTCATTAAATACGACAAAACCTTATTAACATCATAATGGTTTGAAGGATTGTGCTTGTGAAATAGTTTGGTCATTTTAAGCGGTATGTTTTGTACAAAACGTGATATAAAAGAATTATATATTAATTAAAGCAAAACTTTAGTAATATTGCTTATATAAAATGAACATTACTATTTACGTAAAGCAAACACCACTCCTTATGTAAGACAAATATTGCTTATATATAAAAAAAATTAGCACTTATATAAATTAAAATCATAACTTATATTAGAAAGACTAAATTCTGGAGCAAAATGTATTGTTCAACACTATGTGCACAAGTTTTTTCCTTTCAAATAAAAATGGCGAGTTCTAAAACTTGATGTGGAATAAAAATGATTTACGTATGTAGAAATATATTCAAATCCATGCAAATATATGGCCTCGCAGAATACATGACATATGCCGAAAAGCTATATGCAGACGTATAGGTATAACCGTATTTGCATCTAAACCAATTTGGCACCCTGGAGGGGGTAAGAGATGAAAAGGGAAGAAACTTTGGTAGCATTTTATAGCAGCGTGAATGCCGGCATATTTTTATATCTTTAAGAATAATAATAAGAAGAAAACGGACGCTAATATGATTTCAATTGTCAATCAAATCCAGCAAACTTTCTTAGAGATGAAAAAGCAAATACCTTCCTAAACAAAGGATTCGAAAAAAATATCTTATATTAATATAACTTGCTTATTATATCAACAAACACTATAAATATTACTTTCCGTATAACATTTAATAAAAGTGCATGCTATTTATTCTTAAAAGAATTATTGATGGCTAAATGAGGCCTACGTTGAAGGCAACATACGTTTATCTTCCGTTTTTCAAAATCGGCTGAAAAAACGAAACAATACATTCAAACACTTATTCGAAAATTACTCATTACTGAATGAGCTTAGAGTTTTCTAGCCACTGACCAGTTTCAGTTTAACGATTTTTCTGATAATCATGTCAAATCACGTTCTTACCTTGATATCTCATATTTCTGCGCATATTGGGGCAACTTTTACCCTAAAAATACAAAATAAGATAAAAAAAATTGCGGGAAAATGTAATTGTAGGGATATTTCATTTAAGTCAATCAAAATGAGAAATAACATGTTTAACTTACTTCAGGTCTTATAAAATCGATATTACTTCTCAGAGCTCTTCTGTTGAGTGGCAAAGGTGACCTGAAATTGTTTCCCAGAGGTGCTTTGGGCTGTTCCTCATCACCTTGCATTAACTTTCTTAGAATATACAACTGAAATGAAGGTAAAATCAGATAAATATAACAATAGATTGCAGTCCCATTAAGTAACGGGCAAAACATACACGTCAACGGCCATGGTTGTAGCTACTAAAGTCTCTAGGATGGATTAGTTTTATTAAGACGAATTTATTTAAGCGCATAAACATTATCATCGAATCTTCCACTTCGTTTATTATCAGGCCATTTGTAAAACTTACAATGATGACTTTCACATTGAACTTCCATGACTAACTGCATTATCACTTCGTTATCCGTGGAATGAACTTAGTTGTAACATTTGTTCACGAAATGCTGTATTCCGGTATACGATACCCCATACCCACTCGATTTTGTAATCACAAAACACACCTTGCCATATTGACTAGTTTTTTCTTTCTTTTTTTATTCTTGCTATTATTCCTAAAATTTATTATTCTTGCGTGTTTTTCGTTTCACACGACACCGAAGTTTAGTTGGCAATTTGTATACCATTGCGTTTTGTACTCTCACTCGCCCACTTTCTATTTGGACGTGACCGCATTTACGTGCACACGCGTCTGGAGTTTAAAATTGTTATACTCTATTTTTTAGCAGTTGATAATGACCTACAAGAACATTACTGCTTTAAGTGCTGTAGAATAACTCGAGTATCACTCAAGGGCGGATCCAGGATGTTATTACTGGGGAGGGGGGTGGTTTCGGAAGCCCTCGCCGGGAAATTTTTTAGTTTTGGACTGTTAAATAGTTTAGGTAAATGTTGTTATATTACTAGCCTTCCTTTATACTCACCAAAATATTTAATTTATGACAATGAAGTAGAGTTGGGCTTTTCTTTAATTAAACTATATGGTTTAGGGTAGATTATAGTCAAGTATGAAATAGAAATAGAAATAATTTTATTCAACCGATATACAATGGTTGTTGATACATCTGTTACGATATCAATTTGACGATACATTTGACATTTGGTTAAATTCGAAAAATACTAAACAATAATAGGTTAGAAATGGAGGAGAGCAGAAAGCGAAAGCTTGTTACGAGGCTCTACACCAGTTAGATAACGTATTTCAAAAATGGGCATTATTTATATACGATCCCTTAAATGGATATTATATTGTCATTGGCATTATTTATATTGGAATCAATGAGTAGTAGAATAATTTTTAGTGTGTATGTTTATCTTAATTTATTATATAAAACAAGCATTGTTTATGTAGATATATGGCCTCATTTGAAAAACTGCGATGTATGGCAGGATAAAACGTTGTGTTAACACAAGCGTCTAATTCTGATAGATCAGTCCGATAGAGGTTGAGTGCTGGGAAAAAAATTGTTTTACTGGAATAATTTTCACGTGCATTATTTTACGTTGGTGTTTTACAGAATCCGGATCAAGACATCAGCTAACATTAGAATAAAAAGGGGAAACATGGTGGAAGTGGAACAGGGTTGTCCTTCCAGCCAATATCGCAATTTTATCTGGGGAGAAACACATTAACAGTGAGTTCAAACTTTTTTCAATATAGTTATGTGCCTAGTGAAATTTTGAGCTGAGTGAGAAAAAAAACCCAGACAGCCATATTTACTGAAGATGCTACCGTATGTTAGTATCGTTTTTGGGGTGTCGTTGAATGTTCATTGACTAAAGTTCGAAGAATAGCAGTAAAATTTGGCGTATAGTGAGACGATTGATGCAGATCAGGTTCAGCAATAGGTTTGTACTGTTTTTCTGTTATCTTCCGAGAAGTCATTTCACCTTGTATTGACCGCGGTTGAGGGTGGGGGGGGGGGCGAGCATACAGATGTCCGGTGTATATTCTTCGGGCTAAGCTTCTTGTAATCCCCTAAGCGTAGTTTTCAGCTGTCCTCTGGAGCTCGGTGCAACAGGTGAATATACTATACAGCATCCGACATTGAATGTGACGGTTTACCTAAAACAAACGAGCATTCGGAAGTAACGACGTTCTGACAAAGAGCTAGAAAAATTTGTAACAAAAGTCTCCAACGCATCGTGGGTATGACATGTGATTTTGTTTCCCTGAAGGGGAAAGTTTAAAATGAAAGAGGGGGGGGGGGAGCTCGAGTACTCACTCTTTGTGTTAAGGGGAGAAAGGGTTAGTTTTTAGAATGGCGCCAAAGGGATACATGGAAGGAGATGCGTATAAGAACAAATGGCCAAAGAGGAGCGTGCGAGGAAAAATTTGCTCTGTAGATAAGAAAATAGTTTATTTTTAAAGGACACAAATGAGAGTTTAGTTTGAGCACTAAACCTTTTCACTTCTTTTTACTTTACCTCTTGCCTCTTATCCATTATTCTGCGATTGTGTACGGAAAGACCAGACACAAACATATAGTAAACATTTGGAGAGTGATCATTCTATGTTATGTGCACCGATAGATAACTAAGGTCGTTCATAGAAGTCAAAGGAGACAGTTTATCGAGAACACTCGTTTCCAGAAAAAAAATACAGGCTGTCTAGTAGTTTGCAAATTTTATCATACAGCTCCACGAAAACTTGTTTTTGTTTTCGGGTAGGTAAAGTTTTCAGATGGAGGGGGTGGGGGAATAAAGGCTCTCATTATATTAGCAGGGGGATTTGCATGACGAAAGCACATTATTGTTTAAATTCGGGGAGGGGGGGGGCGGAAACGATGAGTTCAACAGTAATAAAAGAAACTGACACAGAAAACAGTATTTTATGCTGGGAGAAATACTAGCTGCGAAAATGTAGATGCACTGATTTTAAAAGCATGGTTGTTATTTAACAATTTATTTCTAAACTGTTACGAAAGTCGAAATGAGGATTTCAATATTAAGCGACCTGAGTTTTGATATTTGGGACGAATTTTTAATAAAATTAGTTAAAAAGATTCATTAGTTTCTTAATTAAGGGAAGAATGTAAAGTACTTTATAATATAGAGACTTGAATTATTCTATACATACTCAACAGAGATCGATAATAAGACAATCTAGTTGATGGAAAAGAGAAATTACTTAGTTGTATAATTACTATTACTTACTTAGTTATATACTAATTATTAATTACTTATCTATGTACTTACTATTAGTTACTTAGTTATGTACTTACTATTAGTTACTTAGTTATGTACTTACAATTAGTTACTTATGCAAGTATAACTCAGATAAATAGTTATTATTACCATACCAGTGATGTAATAACTGTTACTTACTTAATTGTGTAATTATTATTACTTATTTAAATTACTATTACTTAGTTGCATTTAAATTACTAACGTTTGTGTCTATTAGTTATGTAAATTACTATTGTGTACTTAGTTATGTGACTACTGTTACTTATTTGGTTATGTAAATACTATTACTTGTGGGTTATGTAAATACTATTACTTATTTGGTTATGTAAATACTATTATTATTTGGTTAAAAATACTATTACTTATTTGGTTATGTAAATACTATTACTTAATTTAGTTATTATAGTAACTTAGTACTGTAAACGTATGCGCATATGCATTCACATATACACACGCACGCACACGTACAGACATACAAATATACGCACGTACGTACGCGCACGCACACACACCTATATACACATATGACGGAAGATAAGCTAGTAAAGGAGACATATACAATAACCAAAACGATAATTTACAATGTAATTAATTGTTTTACCTTTTTTTATAAAAAGCAACCTTTAAAAAATTCAAGTGGGTAGTGCAAAGTCTAGCCATCTTGGTTTCTTTGAAAATTTGTCAATCACTTTATTTACATCAATATGAATGTCTCTATGGGTGTGTATTAAAAGTCTCTTCTGTCATCCGCGTTCGAAGCCAAGTTTGAAGGCGCTTCAACGATAAAAAACTACGTTTTGCTGAAGCAACACTTACTGAAAACGTAGTTTGAAGGGCGAGAAACTTGTAGATTCGTGGAAAAACGTCTGGATCGCATTTCTCCAAGGCTTAGAGACTTTGGACACCAGTGTAAGACTTTTATTTATTACAGTCGTAACAAACAATACATAAAATATTCTTCATCGTCTTTAATTTCTTTTTTTTATTAACCCTGACAAGGGAGCGATTGCTTTTTCCGCCCCTCGCTGGATCCGCCCTTGGTATCACTCTTATGATTATTAGAAAAATAGTTGGTATGCAATTCTAACATCCAATGTTCCAAAATCTGCAATTCATTTGTTTCTATGCCATTAGTGCTTTCAAGTTTTGAAAGAGATAAGGGTTATTCGCGTACTAAAAAATTCCAGATACAACATCTATTTGACAACCTTAGTTTTTAGAATATATTGTAGAGGAAAAGGTGGTAATATGGACCCTGTAGGTATTATCCCCTCGGTTCCTCGGCGGGAACGGGGAACACTCTAGTGGCAGAGGGGTAAATCAACTCTAATTACTTCGCCTTATGTGAGAGATTGGCATTGCAGTGCATTGTTGAAGGAGCATTTGTGTTGTGAGTGTCGGAAATTTCATCCTATTCACGAACGTTTAGCAAGGTAAATGATATATAAGTTTCGTAGGTAATTGTGTTGCACAATGCGCAGATTTGGATGTCATACATTGAACTACACTAGTTAGTCGATAATACGTTCACTTCAGACTTCAAGTTTTTGGTTAGGTTTGTGAGTAGTGATGTGATAATAATTTCAACATGGTGTTGCTGGTCATATGGATCCCCCAAAGTGCGTACAATATGGACCCCTTGTAGCCGTCGTATTTTTCCAGACTCGGACTGCATTGTAGCACGTGATGTCCAAAATCAAGCTCAACATGAACAGTCCCCTCCTTTCCACTACAACAAACTCTTCTACAAGAGGACCAACCTGGTGTGCGAAATGCCAACTACCTCTTCTGTGACTCAGTTGTTATTAGTGACTACCATAGAGAACTATAGGCCATGTGTATCGTGTGTCCATTATGGGAGTAGGGGAAAACTGAGAGTTTTGCATCACTGGCAAAGCTGGCTATGCCAAACTTAGCCAGATCAGCCACCCTCATAGCCAGATGGGTTGCCCGAGTGGTCTCGGGGTTGCCCGGATGTGGTTGCACAGGTGTGGGGCCCTAACGGCAGATTTTGGAATTTATTTCGATTTCTATTGTTTCGAGGGGCATTTCTCTTGATCGTTGTACATACATATATGATGGTCACATGTCCTCCTTTTCAGCGTTCCTAGCTCACCCTAGCGGTCAATTTTGGTACTTGTTGTCAATATTTTGCTTTCAGGGATATCTCTCTTGATCGTTGTATACACATATATGATGGTCACGTGTCTCCTTTTTCAGCAATCGTAGCTCCCAATTGCGGCAAATTTTTGGAACTTCTCAAAAATATATTTTTTTCAGGGATATTCCTCTTGGCCGTTGTCTATACCTATCTGTTGGTCACGTGTCCTTTTTTTAGTGATTGTAGCTCCGCCTCGCGAGGGATTTTGGAATTTTTTGTAAATATTTTGTTTCAAGGGATGTTTCTATTGGTTATCATATATATATATTTGATAGCTACATGCCGCCTTTTTTAGTGATTGTAGCTCCACTGGCGGGGGACTTTGGAATTTTTATTGTTTCGAGGGGTATTTCTATTGAGTGCTATAGGGGGCGCTACAGATTTTTTTTTCTCCTTGGGTGCTCTACAAATGCATATTTTTTCTCCTTGGGGCACTGAATATGTTTTTCGTTAAATTAATCTTCCTACTATGAAATTTTTCCTAGAGAGCGCAACTTGTTTATCTTTAGTGGATTGGCATCGGCAAATATTTTCTAGAGGGCGCTACCGATACAGGGTTGCCAGTGTGTTTTCCTCGTCTACGCCTTAATGTCTGATCGGTATCTGATTTTTTCATGCCAATGTATGAAATGGTCGTAGCTTACCACATTTATCGCTCTTTTTCTTATATTTTGTCTTCAAACAACTCCCCCCAACGCTGACATTTTAGTCATTTTAGCGTATATCATCGTCGGAGATAGGTTGTTTTAACTAGTTCTATTACCGAATTTCACGTCCTTGATGCAATCTACAGACTACTAACCTTTTAATTTGATAAGTCTTCTTTATTTATTCCCAATGTTAGCATTATTTTCATTTTTTCCATCTATTTATTACTATTTGCTACCATAAATTTCACGATTTACCCATATTCATTTTTTTTTACTCAATCTTTTCAGATTCAAGGAGATTTCCCAAGTTTTTCAATGAGTTACACACGGTCAAGCGATTGGATAGATTCTCCACCACCGAAGCGTCTCTACGATACATCATCATCCATTGTGGTAAGTGATAAAGATCTTTTTTCTCCCATGATCGTCATCATCCCTCCTAATATATGCATCATATGTATCCTCTTTTCTCAATTTTCAAAAGTTAATTTTTTTTTGCACAAATTTTCCTTCCCGAAGGAAAAAAAAAATTATTCTCTTTTCCCAGGAGTTTTATTTCTCGCTGTCAAAATAAGTTTCATTACTCACATTTAAATAATTGGGAAATTTCCCTGATTAGATTTTAAAATATGTGATTTTTTTTAGATCACATATTATTCAGGACAATTACAATTTATGAATGTTATTTCTTTTGATTATTTTTTTTTTCTAAACAAGATTTATAGCTGTTCTACATATTAAAATAATATTTTTCCAAATATACGCTTTTTTAATTAGAAATTTTTAAAGATAATTCTGCGGATTATTTTTTCTATACAAGATGTATAGCTGTTCTTTTTTTACAATAGTATTTGTCCT
The DNA here is from genome assembly GCA_006491805.2 of Dysdera silvatica. Taxonomy (NCBI): domain Eukaryota; kingdom Metazoa; phylum Arthropoda; class Arachnida; order Araneae; family Dysderidae; genus Dysdera; species Dysdera silvatica. Next base: position 167,801,942 of record QLNU02015003.1, read on the forward strand.
AATATCTGCATCCCATGTACTAACTTTTCCTTCCCCAATCTATCTATATTCATTGTCTCTCTCTTTTCCTTTGAAGATTCGTAGAGAGTTCTTCCATTTGGACATGATCCCAAACAATGTTTTTCACCTAGGCAAATGCTTGTTCATGTCAGTGAAGACACATCTAAGAGAGGCTTTCATGCATCTGAGACAATATGGTTTCGATGGTGAGTGGTTCTATCCAATTCGTCAAGGAGTAGTACTCCGGTCCGGTAATTTCTTTCGCTTGCTATGTAATGAGGTAAAGCTGCAGTTCCTCCTGGAATATGGATTTCCCACCATGATTCGCCATTACGATGGCGACATCACCATCAAGTGTACTACTGAAAGTATGAAGGTCTCCCGTAAGAAATTTATAGACGAGTTTGAATCAAATAAGAATTGGGTAGAGATTTCCCTTTCCCCAATGTAAGAGACCTTTAGAGGAGAAGGATGAGATTTCCTCATGTATAGTGGAAGCTGAATTTCGAAGGATCTCTTTCAACGTCCTATACATAGAGATTGAGGACTCTATGTTTGTCCTGAAACCAGAGGAAATACCTTATGATAGTGATTTAGAATGCGAAATTAGAACATTTTTAGAAATTTTTAGAAATTTTCAAAGAGGTGTTTTCAAATTACATGAAGACAATGGTATATTCCCAATTTCCTCTATGTACAGAGGAGAATGATATTACGAAAAATTCCTCATATCCTCTTCGACCGCGAAGTCTTGAATTTCAATATTCGGGAAATGATTCGCAACTTTCTTAATATCTCAAATGACTGGCTGGTATATGCTGGCAAACACTCGCTGAGATCACATGTTCCATCCCGTTTTCTGTCTGATGTGAGCATTTTAGAAAAAAATAACTCTGAAAGAAATACAAAGTGTGAAAATAAACAAACTTCTTGATACTTTAACCGAATCTATGGCTCATTTAAACTCTCCTTTGCAGGAGGATGCGGATGAGGAAGAGGTGGATTTATAACCATACGCTTACTTTCACCCATTTATGTAAATATACTATAGATTCAGAGCGCTTTCCGAGAACTAGTGGTTAATCATTAATCTTACATTCCCCACTTTGTTTCATTATTTAAAGTAAAGCTTTTCCTCTAAAAATATCTAATGATAGTACAAAAGTTTCTCGCAAGAAATTCTTTAACGAGGGTGTAGTAAATTAGAAGCCGATAACTTTAAATTCTCTCCAATGGAGGAAACTGTTAAAGCTGAAAATGGGGTTGTTCGCTGTATTGCAGAATCTAAGTTTGGCGCTATTTCCTTTTTTTTATCTGGTTATCGTAAGATTGGAAAAATCTATGAATCAGTCAAATCAGGTAGAATTTGTATATGACACCATAAGGAATAAAGAGGTTATTTCTGCTTTCGACAAGGTATTTTCTTCCCAAATGGAAGAGGTTGTTTATTCCAACTTCAATTTATATGAAGAGGAGGGCGGTTATGATAAAATGTCTGAAATTTTGTTTTATCGGGAATTGCAGAATTTTAATGTCAAAAATTTAACTCGTAATTTTCTTCAAGTGTTGTCAATAACCACTGTCTTCGGAAGTCAAATACCTCTCATCCGTTTTGTATCCGAAAGTATGTTGCGTAATATTGATATCTCGGGAAAAGTTGCAATGGAGAAAGACTCTATGTGTGAAAAATCACGTTCTCTCTCTTGAAAATGTTGGTATATATCATACTAAGTTTTCGAGAGATGGTTTTTATCGAGAAAGTTATAGCATCGTTCCTATAAATTTAGGTCTGTTTTTTAATATATAAGATGAAAATTCGGTGTGTGGAAACTTTGTGTAAAAATCCCCTTAATATACTTATAAGGTTTACTTCCTATGTGTGGGAAAACGCTCGTAATATCTTAATATTATTTTTTCGATGGAAAAAATGGTGTACGCATAAATAACGTATATTACATTTCCGAAAAATATCAGCTTTATCCAATTGATGGAAAAGATCTTATTTCATCACTAAAATAATATATGTCATCCAGTTCACAGATTAGTATTATTTATTTACTATGTGAAAAACCGTTTGTAAAATCTCGTTTTTGTTTAGTATTTTTTCAATGTATAAAATAGTGATCGAATTAATAATGTGTATTATGTTTCTGAAAACATCAGGTTTATTCAATAGATGGAGAAACGTAAAATGTATCTTTCCACTAAAAAATTTAATAAATTTAAAATTTAATAAAATTTAATAAATGCTTGCGACGTGTAATCTTTTTCTCTTTGTATAATATGTCTTTCTATATTATAAGATCACAATAAACAAAGAAAGCCTTGTTCTAAAAAATTAATTCATGTCTTACTTCATCGTTATACACCCATCCGAAGGTTTATTTCTGGTTTTAATTTTGAAAATTTTGTTAAAATTTTTTTTATCGTTTTAGTTCATCGTTAAGAAAATTTTCCATTCGTCAGTTTTTTTTAAAGACAGGGAAATTTTTTTCGATTCATGTTTTTTCAAATAAGATTTTTTATTATTCATTTTTTAAAAATAAATTTATGGAATTCATTCTTAAAAAAAATTACTAACTTTACTAAATCTACACACACTGCTTCATCAAGTTTTTTAAATAAGTTCATCATCAACACGCTGATTGGCTGCTAAATTCTACCATTATTTCGAATTATACCCAATTATCAACGATTTCAATTCTGAATGATATGGAGAGCTTCAAAAACGTGTATGAGATGTGTTAAAATCACGTTTTCGCTTCCAAAATTACCCCTATAAAAAATAACCCAGCTGATTGCGTAAGTCCTTAAGCGATTGATGTCGGTGCTGCTCTTGCCCGGTCCAATCCTGTGACAACGCATCTTTCCTAAATATTGAGTGTTATACTAAGCGAGGTCCATACAATTTCGTGTTCGGTGGGGGAGGGGGGGTGAGGCTTGTAAAAACAGAAAGTGTAACGTCAAGTTATCAAAAAAAGAAAAAGTGGAAATCGTTAATTTGAAAAACCCGTCTTGTTCGGTATAGAAGGTGGTAGGTAGGCTTTAAAAATAATCCATGTCTTCATTTCACGCTAGAATACGAAAAAGCAACGAATTAACCGCGGGTTGCACCTAGTTAAGACCGAATATATGAAAAATGCCTATAACTACCTGAAATTAAAGCTAAGCCATAAAGAAATATTATATTCCATTTAAAAATGCGATATAAACATGGTCTAAAGATTTAGACATGAAAAAATATTTCAGTAATCAGAGAAATATAAGAAAAAAAAAGAAGCACAAAGATGAAAAAACAACACCAAAGTTAGAAACATATTGAGTGTAGAAAAATAGAAAAAAATAAAGAAGTTAAAAGAATGCAGAAAGAAAAAAATTAAAAAAAAATTAGAAAAAAGGAAAAAATTTAGAAAATGGAAAAATATATATATAAAAGTAAAAAAAAAAATTGTGTGCAAAAAATCATGGCTAAAAAAAGTCGCCAAATACTCGAGAGGATGAAAAAACGTGCCAAATATTCTATTGATCATGGGGCCACCTGAACCATTAAGCCCTACCAACATTAAATTATAGGCGTATCTGGCAGGGTTGACGGGACCGGATAGTACGAATAGCCCCATGGTCGTAGGAATATTTGGCGTGTTTTTCATCCGCTGGAGCATTTGGCGACTTCTTTTATCCGTGATTTTTTCTACATAAAATAAAATTTCTCTTTTGGCTTTTTCTCCCATTCTTTAATTTTATAATTTTTTTCTGTTTTCTAAATTTTTTCCATTTTTTTCTATTTTTCTACACTTATTACGTTTCTCATTTTTGTATTTTTATTTTTTCGTCTTTGTGGTTCTTTTTTTTCAGCGTATTGATGATGAACTTATTTAAAAAAAACGTGATGAAACAATGTATGTAGATTTCGTAAACTTAGCAAAAAATGTTTTTTGAAGAATGAGTTTATACATTTTTTTTTAAAAAACGAATAATAAATAATCTTATTTGGAAAAAATGAATCGAAAAAATTTTCCACGTCTTAAAAAACAAACAAAAAACAACTGAGTAATGGAAAATTTTCTTAACGATAAACTAAAACGATAAAAAATTTTAACAAAATTTTCAAGATTAAAATCAGAAATAGACCTTCAAATGGGATAATAATGATGAAATAAAACACGAATCAACTTTTTAAAACAAGGCTATTTTGTTTATTGAGATCTTATAACAGAGGAAGACATATTATACAAGAAAAAGAAAAAGTTTATACGTTGCGAGCATGAAAATTTTTAGTGGCAAAGTACATTTGACGTTTCTCCATTTATTGAATAAACCTGATAGTTTTAGAAACATAATATACATTATTAATTCGATCGCTATTTTATACATTGGAGAAATATTAAACAATAACGAGATTTTACAGACGATTTCTCACACAGTAAATAAATAGCATGAATCTGTGAACTGGATGACATGCATTATTTTAGTGACAAAATACGATTTTTTCCACTAATTAAATAAAGCTATACATATAAATAAAAGGAAATAGTATACAAATGTACCTAATTTGACTGATTCATAGATTTTTCCAATCTTACGATAAATAGATAAAAAAGGAAATAGCAGCAAATTTGTATTTTGCAATATAGCGAGCAACCCCATTTTTCAGCTTTAACAGTTTCTTTCGTCTATTGGAGAGGATTTAAGGTTATCGACTTCTAATTTACCACACCCTCGTTTAGGAATTTCTTGCGAGAAAACTTTATACTATTATCAACTTTTAGCGGAAAAGTTTTACTTAAATTAAAGAAACAAAGTGGGGAACGTAAGATTAATGATTAACCACTGGTTCCCAGAAAGCACTCTGAATCTAAAGTGTATTTACATAAACGGGTTACAGTAAGCATATGATTATAAATCCACCTCTTTCTCCTCTTCCTCCGAAGAAGAGTTTAAATGAGCCACAGATTCGGTTAAAATATCAAGAAATTCCGTCTTAATTTCACACTTCGTAATTTTTTCATAGTTTTTTTTTTCCAAAATGTTCACATCAGCCAGAAAACCGGATGGAACATGTGATCTCAGGGAGTGTTTGCCAGCATATACCAGCCAGTCGTTTGAGATATTAAAGAAGTTGCGAATCAGTTCCCGAACATTGAAATTCAAGGCTTCGTGGTCGAAGAGGATATGAGGAATTTTCCCCAATATCATTCTCCTCTCTACATAGAGGAAATTGGGAATATACCATTGTCTTCATGTAATTTGAAAACACCTCTTTGAAAATTGTTCTAATTTCGCATTCTAAATTACTATCATAAGGTACTTCCTTTGGTTTCAAGACAAACATAGAGTCCTCAATTTCTATGTATAGGGTGGTGAAAGAGATCCCTTGAAATTCAGCTTCCACTATACATGAGGAAATCTCATCCTTCTTCTCCAAAAAGTATCTTCCATTGGGAAAGGGAAATCTCTACCCAAATTTTATTTGATTCAAACTCGTCTATAAATTTCTTATGGGAGACCTTCATACTTTCGGTAGTACACGATGGTGATGTCGTCATCGTAATGGCGAGTCATGGTGGGAAATCCATTTTTCAGGATTAACTACAGTTATACCTCGTCACATAGCAAGCGAAAGAAATTAGCGGACCTGAGGTACAACTCCTTGACGAGTTGGGTAGAACCACTTACCATCGAAATCATATTGTCTCACATGCACAAAAGTCTTCCCTAGATGGACCCTTCACTGATATAAACAACCATTTGCCTAGGTGAAAAACATTGTTTGGGAGAGTGCCCAAATAGAACAACACAAAGGAAAGGAGAGAGACTATGAATATAGATAGATCGGGGAAGGAAAAATGAGTGCATTTGATGCGGCTATTAGGAAAAATACTGCATAAAAAGGTTAAAAAAGGAAAAATACTATTTTAAAAAAAGAACAGTTATACATCTCGTTCAGGAAAAATAATCTGCGGAATTATCTTTTAAAATGTATGTTAAACATATCTGTTGAATTAAAAAACAGCAGATATTATGAAAAATATTGTTTTGAAATATAGAACAACTATAAAACTTGTTTAAAAAATAATTAAAAACATAACTTTTAAAAATTTTAATTTTAAACCTGAATAATAGATGATCTAAAAAAAATCACATTTTGAAAAATCGAATCGGAGAAATTTTCCAATGATTTAAATGTGAGTAATGGAATTTATTTTGAAAGCGGGGAATAAAACTTATGGGGAAAAGCGAATAATAATAATAATTGTTTTTTCTTGGGGAAGGAAAATTTGTGCAAAAAAAATTAACTTTTGGAAATTGAGAAAAGAGAAAAGGAGATACATACGAAGCATATATTAGGAGGGATGGTGACCATCATGAAGGAAAAAAGTTCTTTACGACTTACCGCAGTGGATGATGATGCATCGTAGAGACACTTCGGTATTGGAGAATCTATCCAATCGCTTGATCGTTTGTAATCCATTGCAAAACTTGGGAAATCTTATTGAATCTGAAAATATAGAGAAAAAAACTGAATATTGGTAAATCGTGAAATGTATGGTAGCAAATAGTAATAAATAGATTGAAATGTGAGAATAATTCTTACAGTGAGAATAAATAAATAAAACTTACAAAATTAGAAGGTTCGTAGGCTGTAAATTGCATCGAGGAAGTGAAATTTGGTAATAGAACCATCCATCCAGAACAACCTATGTCCGACGATGATACACGCTAAAATAACTAAAATGGCGGCGTTGGGGAGTTACTTGAAGAGAAAATAAGAAACAGAGCGATAAATGTAGTAACCTACGACCATTTCAAGCCCTAAGAGGAAAAGATAAGATACCGATCAAACATTAAGGCGTCGACGAGGAAAACACACTTGCAACCCTGTATCGGTAGCGCCCTCTAGAAAATATTTACCTATAGCAATCCACTAAGGATAAATAGGTTGAGCACTTTAGGAGAAAAATTACAGTAAGAAGATTAATTTAAAGAAAAAATACGCAGCGCCCCTGGGAGAAAAAATAAGCAACTGTAGCGCACCCAATGCGGAACAAAACCATCTGTAGCGCCGCATATAACAACCAATAGAAATACCCCTCGGAACCATAAAAATCGAAATAAGTTTTAAAAAAGCTGTCACAAAGAGGAGCTAGGGTCGTTGAGAAAGCTGGTATGTCACCATCAGATATGTATACACGACAACTAATGGAAACATACCTTGAAACAAAATATTTACAAAAAGTTCCAATATCCCCCGCCTGAAGATCTACAGTCACTAAAAAAGGATCACGTGACCAATAGATAGGTGTATATACAACGGCCAAGAGGAACATCCCTAAAACAAAATATTTTCAAAAGAATTCTAACATTTGCAGGAAGGAAAGCTACGATTGCTGAAAAAGGGGACACGTGGCCATCATATATGTATATACAACAATCAAATCAAAAGAAATATCCCTGAAAACGAAATATTTACAAAAGGTACTAAACTTTACGGCAAGGGGAGCTAGGTACGCTGAAAAGGGGACACGTGACCATCATATACGGGGTGATTCAAAAGTGAGGCACATCCCCTCCCCCCCCCACATTAATTGTTTGGTGGGTTCAGACAGAACTCCTTTTGGGAAAGTTGCTTGTTGATAGAGGCTAACTTTTGCCCTGTGTCGCGACTCACCTCCAGCACCAGGAGGCGCCCCACGGGGGGCAACTCCAAAATTTCAAATGGCAACCCCATCGAGTAATACCTTGTTTTGAAGGTCTCTGCGAGAACAAAATAATGACGTTTACAGTATCGCGCTACGATGCCCATAACACCAACGACGTGTCCGCAAATTTCTAAATCGACCTTCATAAACCTGGCTTTTGCTCACGCTAGTAAGGTCGTAGGCAAATAACGAAAATTGTAGAATGTAAAGCAATGTGTGTTCTATCAGTAACAATTTTAAATTTCGTATTAATCCAATATGTAAAGTTTCAAGGATCGTTTAAAAATATCAATATTTTAATCCTCAAAAACTCAAATAAAAATATTAAAAAAGAAAACAATAAAATATTAAAAAATAAAAGAAATATAAAAAAAGTAAGAAAAGAAGTTACCTTTTAATGAAGTAGATGTTCAAATTGAAGGCCTTACACTTCTTGGCAGTTACAATGCCAGGCTTCAAAGCTTTCTCTGACTTTTGAAAAGTGTGTGGAATAATTTTATGGCACTCATCCCATATTCCTTGACGCAGCTCATTTATTCGTTCGTGGAATGGCCAATGTCGTAGCCCAGATTTGACACCCTTTAATTTTTTCCTTTGGGGTCATTTAAAATCAGTAGTTTACGAACTGCCACCTCAAAATATAAATGTGCTGCGCCAAAGAATATCGGATGAGTGCCACAAAATTACTCCACACACTTTTCAAAGGTCAGAGAAAGCTTTGAGGCCCGGTTTTATAACTACCAAGAAGTGCAAGACCTTTAGTTTGAGCAGCTACTTCATTAAAAGGTAATTTCTTTTTTCCATTTTTTTTATTTTTTAATATTTTTATTTGAGCTTTTGAGGGTTAGAATATTGATATTTTTAAGCGATCCTTGAAACTTTCCCCATTGGGTTAACATGAAATTTAAAATTTTTGCTAATAGAATATATATATATATTGTTTATATTCTATAATTTTCGCCATTTGCCTACGACTTTACTAGCGTGAGAAAAAGCCAGGAGAATAAAGGTCGATTCTGAATTTTGCGGACACGTCGTTGGTGCTATGGGTGTCATAGCGCCATACTGTAAATGTCATCATTTTTTTCTTGACGAGACCTTTAAAACAAGGTATTACTCGATGGGGGTTGCCATTTGAAATTTTGGAGTTGCCCCCGTGGGGCGCCCCTGGTTATGGGGGTGAATTGCGACACATGGCAAAAGTAAGTTCCTTTTCAAAAAACCACTTTCCCAAAAGGACGTTTATCTGCCTGAACCCACTAAAAAATTAACAGTGGGGGGACTGACTTTTGAATCACCCCGTATGTATATACAACGATCAATAGAAATGTCCCTCGAAACAATAGCAATCGAAAGAAGTTCCAAAATCTGCCACCAGTACCCACACCCGTGCAACCACATCCGGGTAACCCCGAGACCATCGGGGCAACCCACCTGGCTAAGAGTTTGGCTAATTTGGCTAAGAGGCTGGCTTAGCCAGCTTAACCAATTATTTAGAACTGCCAGTTTTCCCCTACTTATGAGTACATAGTGAATGTGCTTCAGCCGAGAAAGAAATTTATATTTGCAACTTTTGTAAATAATTTATGTTTTTTCAACAATAAAATTCACTTTTGATAAATAAACTGTGACTATTTTAGGGGGTCCATAATATTCACACTTTAAAAAACAGGTGATTTCACTTTTTTTGGTAATCGCATTATGTAGGTTATTGTAAATATTCTAAAAATTATTATTTCTATTGTGGTCATAGCTGATTAACATACGCGACCAACCATTCCCAAAACAAGTGAAATCAGCTTAAAATTTAGGCTCACTTTACAAAAAACAAAGTGAGGGTCCATATTACCATCTTTTTCTATACTTTTAAAAAAGAATTCGCATTCTCGTAGACGCTAATCAAAACATATAGGGAAATCTTTAGCAATAAAATATCTCATCTGAATATTAAATTATTCGCCAAGAAAAGAACAAATTTTCGGAACCTTGGGGAGCCTAACCCACAACATCTTGATCACCGGTCAAGTGTTTCTGCCCAGTGAACTACAGAAGACAACCAAACTTCCCTTTGTGAGCGAATATAAAGTTTCACTGCGAGCAAGTTGACAATTGATGGAGCAGTGTTAGGACTGTTTTTAAATCAAAGCGATAAAACGAAGAAGCCAAACATCTGATACGCAAGACTTCCCTTACCTTGAAATTTAAGAACAGTGGACTGTTTATCAATAGGTGGGTTAGACTTCCACCAGGCAACGAAATATAATTCGTTAATTTGAGATTAATTTATTATTTAATATTACCACACTACCGGTTTGACGAGAATTGTCGACTTTAATAACCCTTTAAAAAACATATCTTGTTGGATACACATTTTTAAAGCGAATTTCTCACCCCCCCTCTCTTAATATAATTTACGGCGCATAGAAGCCTTTCAATAATTAAAGAAAAGGGGAAATCAAGTTCTTGAGTGGTATGTAGAAGTAGGCTTTAAACTATATTTCAGCACAAGGAAAGGACTTAAAAAGGCATAAAAAAATTAAATAACAAAGTAAGTACAAAACTCGTACAACATGTAGTCAGTGGAATTTTATTTGACGCAAAAACAAATTTAAGTTCCGGAAGTTACTGCTAGGCTAACGTATGAAGTTGCAATATCATAGTGAAAGGATTTTCAAGCTTAAAACTCTCCATTAATCATAAATTGTCGATGGCTTCTAAATATGGTATACGGAAAAAAATGTCTAGGTTTATTTATGAATGTAACAAGCAACAACAAAAGTCAGAATGGCCGAGCGGTCTAAGGCGCTGCGTTCAGGTCGCAGTCTGGTTTTCCAGGCGTGGGTTCGAATCCCACTTCTGACAAGTTTTTTACTCTTTTTTTTTTCTATAAGAATAAAATAGATTAAGGTCCATACTTAAATTTAGATGATTTTAACAGACATTGTATATATTATTGTTCTTCTTCATTCATCGCCAAGAGAAAGGTCAATCAGTGAGGGCCGACAGCAGTTGTTTACACATACACGCAAACGAAAAAGTTGTTTACACGTGTTTACGTATCAAGGTTCAAAGAGCAAATCAGAATCAACTTTTGGGGTTTACCAAATTCCAACTCTCTAATTCCCAATTTACAACTCGACAACTACAAATTCTCATCCCATCAAATGCCAGTTTTCATGTCGCCACTGATGGGATTTCGCTACATGCTTTATAGAGTAACCACATTAATAAGGATTATTATATAATACTAAGTAACTCAGCAAATTTAAAATGTTTAGAAATAGCTACCATAATTGAATTAATAGAGGCACTTTACCTTACATCTTTTATTGTCGATAGATAGAGAGAATAAAAGCAATAATATGTTCAGTATATATTGCTACTCGCTAAAAAAATGGGACCATAAATAGCAAATTGGTTGGCAAAATAAAAAATGATTCACTCTAAAAATGAAATGATTTATTTATTTAGTCTCAGAAAACTTATCCACATTATATATATAGAAGGATACTTAAATTTTTTTTATGGTGAAACTACTTTTTATTTTTCGTCATTATATCAACTAAAGAACAAATACCTTTTAACACCAGTTTCAGGAAAATGAAAAAATAATTAATCGACTGAAAACGCTGTAGTTTTTTAATTATTCTGTAGCTAGGTTTTGCATACATTTAATAATTTTAATCTTTGGTCGTTTTAACGCTTTAGTTTGAAAAGAAATAATAAAAGGTATTACAAATAACCGCATTAAAAATCTGTTTATTGGAGTTTTTCTTTGGCATACCAACGCGGTTTTCTGTCTCTGAAATTTTGGATTTGAATCCAAATTTTTCCGTAGACTCCTAATTGCTCCATTGAATTCTAATTATGCCGTTCTTCAACACATAGTAATATTTGTGTTGATGTTTTCAGAGAAAAATATTCGGCTTCCTCAGAAAACTCTACGTCGCTGCATTGCATGGATTTGCGTGTTCTTGTTCCATGTAACGACAACAAGTAGGAAAAACAAGTACCCTAAAGATAAGAACTCAATACTAAAATGTAATATGCCCTTTTTATGGAAAATGCACGGAGAGAGGATTTATATATATATACATGATACATACATATGTATAAATATATATATCATCATCATATTCAACCATTATCTATCCACTGCTGGATGAAGGTCTCTCCAAATGCTTTCCACACAAGTCTATCCTGAGCAATTCGCTGCCACGACACCCCAACTTGTTTTCTTATTTTATTTACCTATTTAGTTTGAAAAAGTTTTCTAGGTTTTCGATGGTCTCTGGGAATTCAGTTCAGAATTTCTGTTGTCCATCGTTGATGAGTTCTTCTTGCAATATGTACAGCCCATCTCCATTCCAGCCCTTTTAGATGATTAGCCCAACGATATCCTCTACTTTAATTTTCTCTCTCAGCCAGGTGTTTCTTTTTCTATCTCTCCTAGTTATTCCAGCATACACCTCTATATGCTCATTTGCGTTGTCTGTAACTTCCGTATTGCTCCAACAGTTAGACTCCATGTCTCTGATCCATAAGAGAGGACGGGCAATTTCCCCTTCAGGATAAAACTGTTTCTTCCAAATGCACTCCAGCCAAGTTTAATACGTCTGTTGAGTTCTTTCATAATGTTGCCATCCATTGAAATCAGCTGGCCAAGGTAAATATATGAATCAGCAATTTCTAGCTCAATGTTGTCAACTTGTATTTTTGTTTCCTCTACAAAATTATTGAACATGATCTTAGTTTTTTGTAGGTTCATCTTGAGTCCAACTTCTTTACTTCTAGTTGAGAGCTCCTGTACCATGTCTTGGAGTTCTGATGGGTTCGTTGAAAAAATAACAATGTCATCAGCAAACCGCAAATGATTTAAATATTCACCATTTATTTTTATTCCCTTGTTATTCCAATTTATCAGCTGAAAAATCATCTGTAAAGCTGAAGTAAAAAGTTTTGGAGAAATGGTATCTCCCTGCCTCACCCCTTTGCCAAGTTTGATAGTTTTGGTATCTTTATGTAACCGAAATTTTGCACTTGCATTTTTATACACACGTTTCACCATGTCAATGTACACATCCTCAATGTCTGTTGATCTTAAAGAGTTGATGACTGCTGATGTTTTAATAGAGTCAAAGGCCTTCTCATAGTCAATAAATGCAACACACAATGGAAGTTCATATTCATGTGTTCTTTCAATTAATTCTCTTAATACTTGAATATGGTCCACTGTACTGAATCCACTTCGAAATCCAGCTTGTTCTCTTGGTTGAGCTGCATCTAATTTTTTCTGCAGGCGATGTGTTAGCACTTTTGTGAAGATTTTATAAATAGCAGGTAACAAGCTAATTGGTCGGTAATTTTTCAAATCCTCTTTATCACCTTTTTTATGCAAAAGAATTACTGTTGCAGAATCCCATTGGTTTGGTATGTTACCGCTGTTAAGACATTTGGTAAAGAATTTTGCATTTATATATATATATAAATATATAACAGTAGTAACATCACTATAAGCTGAGAATTTGACTAAGATTTTGAAAGTGGAAGAACATCAATTAAAACCCAATAGTGTTAAATGAGACACTAGATCTTTTCCCCACAAATGTTTTTTTTTAATTTCAGTATTCTCAGGCGCTTAATGAACTGATAATAAAATGCCTGGCCTTAGAAATTTGGCTGGTAGTTGTTTCCCTCCCTCAGAATAGAATAAATTAATGTGAGGCAAATACTAAGCATAAATTTAGGAATAAGTTCAGTTTCTTTGAAAAAGGCTTATACAACTTGAAAAATATAATCTGGTAATCATAAAGCTTGTAATTAGTGGACGTTTTAGCATTTGCAATCCATATAAACTAAATTTATATACACACATGCACTGACAGTTCATATAGCGCTGCAGAGTTATAGAACATCTTGACTTTTTCTTCAAAAAAAATTTTACTTATTCACAGTGTTTAAACTAATTTCGCACGGCGTATCAATTCTTGAAATCGAACTGAAAAAAGACGGATGTCCTCTAAACGTGTAGAAAAATCATTTTGCACTGAAAAACACACAGCTCACTCCCACAAACAGTTCGTTTCGGATAGAAGTCTCTGTGCGCATCCTCAAAATGGTATGCATTATATGGAAAGAATGAAGGGACAGCGATTTCTACCCTCCGAAAAAAATTACAGCTCTAGCTTATACAGTGTGTTCCAGAAGGTACGGGTGCGTGTTTATATCCCGGCTTCTAAGCCTTAGCGTCAAATACGGGGCTTGGCTCCCCCCAGAAATGATTTAACTCTCCGTAAAAAATCGAGAATTGTATTTGAATTCTATATGCCGAGCTTTGGACTATAGGCTATAACCTCCTCTATAACTCTATAGCCATGCTTATAATTTGAACTGACCTTACATCAATGTTTATGATAGGCGAAAACTTCATTAATAATGTAAGATATTATTACCCTCCGCAGGGATAACACAATTGCCAAATATGGTCAACACAAGAAAGCCTCCGGGGCGAGATTTTTGTGAGTTTTCGTGGGGGAATTTATTATACAATAATTTTTGCCACCCACGTATTAATTACAGCTCAAACTAGAGCTTATGTATATTTGGAGAAAAAGAGGCGCCGTCCTCATCTTGGACTCGAACCAGGGTCCCTCTCCGTTTATCCCGAGGTATCTTGACCAATTAGATGAATGAGAACAAGAACTAGAGCTTTTTTACATATTTGGAGAAAAAGAAAGCTTCAAATATAAAAAAAAGCTCTAGTTTGAGCTATATGTACGTGGGTGGCAAAAATTATTGTATAATAAATTCCCCCACGAAAAACTCACAAAAATCTCGCCCCGGAGGCTTTTCTGTGTTGACCATTATTTGGCAATTGTGTTATCCCTGTGAAGGGTAATAATATCTTACATCCTTATATACGGAGAAAAATGCGTTTGTTCTTATCCTCATTCGTCTATTTGGTCAAGATACGGATGAGGTCATCCAGGATGAGAAAGACGCCTCTTTTTCTCCAAATATAAAAAAAAAATAAAAAATGAAAAATAAAAAAAGCTCTAGTTTGAGCTACTGAAACGTGAGTGGCAAAAATTATTGTATAATTAATTAATAATCTCATTTTTAAGCTTTTTGAAGGCGGTATCTATCGATGTCACAAGTATTAAATTTCAACTTTAAAAAAAGGGACTAACGTAAATTTAATTTTTTCTTATTTTATTTAAACAGTACTTCTATAGTTTTTTACATTGTTAGAAACCAATGACGTAGCCAGAAACCTCACTTGGAGAAGGTAATATTAAACCATTGGTTTAGTTTTAGCACCAGCTGTGCGCAGATCAAGGAAGAGCTAGATAGATGAAATGGGAAACTGTAATAAAGAAGTTACTGATGTGCTTTTTCTTTGGAAAAAGAGAATAACGTCTTTTGTGTATAAATAAATGGGACATTTAATCATTTTGCAAATTTTTTACATCGTTGCATGTTGTGATAAAAACCGTTTAATATGGTTTAAGCTGCAATTTATTTGCAGAACTACCACTTTTTTAACTGACAAGATGCCACTCTACATACATCATGCTCATTATTAAATATCGCTCATTATTATTATGCTCATTATTAAATATCGCTCATTATTATTATGCTCATTATTAATTATTGCTCGTTTTACAAAATTATCACATGAATCATGTTGAGTTTAATTCAATGTTATTATCTAATTGCCTCATAAGAAAATCGGATTATGTCAGTGCGAAACATGAATACACAATTCCTTTGGTTATCTTTTAAATTAGTTATGTTTTGTTATGTTATTATAATGTATTAGGTTATTTATGTTATTTTATGCTTTTAGTTATGTCTTCCCCGTAGACAGTGGCCCGATTAGATCGTTACATCGTACAAGAAATTAATTTTTCGATGCAATAAAACGTGCATTTAATAATTTTAGTATTAAATAACGATGTCGTTTCACATGAGACTTACAAAAACTGGAATTATACTATTATTGGCGGTAGTATTGTAAATATGATTACTATTTAGTTCATTTTGCACTATTTCATATAATTATCTTTACGATTCTTTTCAGTCTATAGATCTGAAATCCGAAGATCCTTAACTGGAAAATCAGCTACGTCACACCAATTTATTAAAGAAGCAAACATTCCAAATTTTTTGCTGACTTGTCTTTGAATTGACTTTCATGCCATCATTCAAACAGATGTTTCAAAGAGGATCAATTTTGCCCAAAAGCACAGACAGGAATAATATTGACTTCACCTGCCTGATTTATGGTGATGTAGATGGGCCGATTCATAACAATCCACGTGACTGATTCATGACAAGCCGGCACGGTTAATGACCCTTCATAGGTCACGTAATGCTCGGTCAAAGGCAAAAGTCCGTGGACGGAGACATGCTGCAGAGGAAGCTCCTGGCCTGCAAGAAAAAACAGTGTGTGGTTATAATTACTATCGTTTTCGTGTAGATTGCATCACGCAATGCACGATGAGATTAATCCTCAGTTATGATGGAATGGGTAAACTATGGGCTGAGGTTGAAATAAAATGTACTGAAAAATATTTTTCAAAGAAAATTAAGCACATATTTTAAATAGTGTTCCCTGTACTTCAGTACAATTCACACAGAATTTTAAACTATGTTGAATACTAATTATATAAATTTAAGTATTTTTGAAAATTTTTCTGAGTGCAGAATATCTAAAGAACATACATATTAAATGCACTTTGCTCCCCTACATTTGCTTTAGTTCAAAAATCTGAATATTTAATTAATACAAACAAATAATATTTAAGGGGTAACAAGGGGTTTGAAGTTGAAACAATGCCACCATGTGTGTATCAAAAAAGAAAACTATATATGCAAAAATAATATAAAATATAAAAATGCGCAATGTTGGCTAAAACACATGCTGAAATTTTTAATTTCTAAATTAAAAAGTTGGGAAATTAAGTTGAAACAATTATTATTTCTGACGTTTCTTACTTTGCTTTGTGCAACAACTCAACTCGATACAAAAGAGTTGGAGAGAAGAAAAAAGTCTTGATTTAAACTAACTTCATATTCCTATTTTGCTGCTTTACCTACTAAGTTGTTTAGTATTACATTATAATATATATGTATATAATATGTATTATTTATTATTATTATAATATGTATGTATATATTTTATATATGTTTAGTATTACATTTAGTAGTACATTATATATCCAAGTTTGAAACTTCTATTTCGTAAAGTGTAAGCTTCGATATTAATAAAGAAAGGATGATGAGAGTTTTAACGCGTATACATAAATTCCGTGTCAGCAATTGCCTTAGGCAACTGGTTGCGTATCAGTAAAGAAAAACGGATTATATTGCAAAAAACAATTACATGGAAGCAAAAGAATAGCTGCATCGTTCAAAAAACTTATAAAGCACATATGTAAATACAAGGCTCTTTTGAATGAACAATATTATGGCAAATACATTAGCATTTTGAGAAGCAGCCATTAAAACTACATAGAACAAGTTGAAGGCAAACGATTTGAAGCTATCGCAGCTTCATCTTCAGTGCGAAAATTGTTGAAATGTTATAATATTATTTGAGCGTTACATATTCTGCGGGTAGATTGTGGAATTCATTTAACGCGTTACGATGGCTATTGTTGATAGATTGCCAACTTTCAAGGAATATTCGTTGTTAATGTTTTTGTGCAAGATTTTAGCATTATGCCAGCATGGGATATGGTTCTGTTCTGAGCAGTGTTTGACAAGAAGTGAACTAAAATCTTGTCCTAAATTGGTTTTTATGTTCTTGGAGTCTAGTTTTGAGGGTTCTTTACTTTTGGCCATAATATTTGTTGACACAGTTACTGCGAAGTATTGAATAAATAACTCCCGTGGTTTGATCTGCTGGAGTTCTGTACAGAACTCAAACTTATCCGCACCCAAATTCTTCAAAATGAGTACCCCCCTCCAAAAAAAAAATTCATAAAAACTCACAGTTTCCAACCTTCCTCCAATCTCTGTTCCCTTCACACCAGTAGGAAAGAAAGAAGGGAAACCGTAACACTTCCTTATTACCAAGGTATTTCTGAAGGCATCGCCAAGCTTCTCTCAGAAACCCAAATTTTGCAGTTTTCTACAAACCAATTACTTATCTCACTAACATCCTCCCCCATCTAAAACCCCCCAACTCCAGCAGATCAAACTACCGGAGTTATTTATTCAATACCTTGTACTAACTGTGTCAACAAATATTATGGTAAAACTAAAATAACCCTCAAAACTAGACTCTAAGAGTATGAAAACAAATTTAGGACTCAAGATTTTAGTTCACTTCTTGTCTAACACTGCGCCGAACAGAGCCATGTCCCATGCTGGCATAATGCGAAAATCTTGCACAAAAATATTCATAACTATAATAGTCGAATATTCCTTGAAAGTTGGCAATCTAGCAAGAATAGACATCATAACGTGTTAAATGAGTTCCACCCGCAGAATATGTAACACTTAAATAATATTCCAACATTTCAACAATTTTCGCACTGAAGATGAAGCTGCGATAGCTTCGAAACGTCTGCCTTCAACTTGTTCTAAATATTTTTAATGGCTGCTTCTCAAAATGCTAATGTATTTGTTTCTAACACCAGTCGTAATTTATTTAATTTATTTCGCATGAAATATTATGTCAGTTTCTTTGTCTACAAAGACACTATAGTTGCCGTGTATGTGTTATTTATTACTTATTGTTTATTTTATTATTAACAACAATGTTATGCTAAAGCGATGTTATGAAAAAATAATATTAATTAATAAGAATTGATATTAATCAATGCTTAGTAAAATTTTAATAAATTTATTTTAAACCTAAAATTTTTATCTTTTGGGAGATACAATTTTAATTAAAAATGAAAACAGAGATCACTCAAATATACAGGGTGTTCCAAAAACATCGAGTCAAAAGTATATAGTCGTGATCCTTGTGCAAAATGGACCATAACGGCCCTGTACATGGGGGGTCGGAAATGAATATCCACGGAGTTATGCATACTTTTATTTCGCAGAGGCGGGATCTATAATGACCAATGGCGCTTACAAACCATGAAGTTGTCTCCCCCGAAAATTTCAACTCCAGCGCGGGGTTGCTACATTGCATCCTCAAACAGGTTTCCAGGCGTGTTGGCATTTTTTGTGGTTGCTGAGATTGGCGACCTGATTTTATAATTAGCGCAATTTCATAAAGATTTTAAGGCTCCTACGTAGGGCTGGCAACTTTCCTCAGTGGTGCACTACGAACATAGGATGGCCCCAAGATCCGTGGGAGCCATTCTTAGTTCTAAAGCAAGAAGTTTAGTTTGAAAAATAAATATCTCGAGACTCGCAACACCGATTAAAGAAGTTTACCTAAGGAGTGTTTCAATTTTTGCTACGAAGGGCAGGGCAGGCAATAGGGGGAAGGGGGGATTGCACAGGGACCCGGTGCGGCCAAGGGAGCCCGGTACTAAAAGGAAAGCATTCTCCGCCCAGCATACGTTAGCAAGGTCCGCACACAGTCGCCTGACCAACTGCGCTACTAGGGCGCTCCCCTCCCCCTGCAGTTTAAAATTACTTTGCGCACTTTTATACAAATCGCCCCTTCCTAGGGGCGTGGCCGGGGGAGGTTTTGGGGGTTGCGACCCCCGCCATCGCAATGAAATTTTGTATATTTAACATAGGAATATATGAGTTGTAGCTCTGTAACCCCTCCCATTAAGCCTATAAATTAATTATTCGGGATAATAATATCTTACACCTTCGGGGGGGGAGGGTTGCTGTTGTGCTTATTTTCCTATGTTAGTTTATTTCCAATGTTAATTTTGCTAATTTTTGCTTACCTGGGGGGGGGAATAAAATGGCCAAAAAGTCAATGGTTTGATTCTTAAATAGCTTGCCAAAAATTCGCCATTCGCGCCAAAAATTGGCGACGGCAAAACTTAGGAAACTAAATTCAAGAGGCGAGCCAAACTTTCAATCACAATTTTCATTGGCTCGAAATTGTTAACTTCCACATTCCAGAGATGCACTGGAAATAAGAAACAGGTTTTTTAATAATACAGCCGAGATGCAGTTTATTGGACAAATACGTTGGTTATAGGTGTAAATTCCTTTTTTTTTATCCAATCATGCTTTGTTATTTGTTTATAGCCATAACTCCGTGGTTATTTATTTCCGACCCCCCATGTAAAGGGTCGCTATGGTCCATTTTGCACAAAGATCATGGCTATATACTTTTGATCCGATGTTTTCGGAACACCCTGTATCTAGCAACACTATATAGAATGTTTCTTTTATTACTACACTATACTAAGATAATAATTTATTATATTATATAAAATATATATATCTACATATGAGCCTGTGTAAATATATAATTCCGAAAATGTGCGAGAATTGCAGACACAGAATAAAATATAAATTGGAAGATTACTCGAACCATTAAAGTGTACAAATGTTTGCAGTATGCATAAATGCAAATTTAACTTATATGTAGATTCATCTTCTTATCATCGTATTTTGTTTGGAAACAAATCATATATTTTTAGGAGGGTGAAAATGGAATATTACATTCCCAATATAAGAAATGTATCGAGCAGATATCAGGGGTATTTTTTACACAACTAGTATGCCATTTCTGCAGCAGATAGTTGTTAAAATGCATACCAAATTTAGCTCTATATCAGAGGTGGCCATGGAGTAAGGCGAGTCAAGAAACCGCCTAGGGCCTAGAGCAATACCTCATTAGTTGCAAGTATTTTTCCAAATTTCGAAAAACTAAATAAAATTTAAATATTTTTCATATTAAAAATAAGTAAAAAAAGTTACCCAAAGCCATTTATAACTCAATTAAAGTGAATTTACAAATTCAAAAGCTGTATTAAAAAGTGTATTTCTTTACACTAAAAACTTGCACTAATTAAATATTTACAGCAACATTTCCATTCCACCCTTTTCAAGTTCATTATAAAAGAGTTTAACTATATAATCGCAAAGCTGATTTTCTATTTCCATTTAAAGTGTGCATGATTATATAGGTAAAGGAGATGGGTATGATCGAAATCCGTTACAGGTTAGATAATTTAGCTAAAAACACTTTTTGTTTTTCAAGTTTTAGTTACATATTTGGCAAACATTTCTTCTGAAAAATATATAGGCTTAATAATTTTATATAAATTATATTAGTTTTGGTGCAAAATGGCAACTTTTGGAAGAAGTTTAGTCAAAAGTACAAGTTTTTCAAATTTTTCAGTAGGTAATGTGGTATGAAAAGCACAGTTCAGGAAAATTATTTTAATAAGTTATTTATTATAACAATGACTTTCAAATTTCCCTGACTTTGGCCTTTGTATTTCAAATTTCCCTGATTTTTCCAGTTAGAAGAACTTCTCTGACATTTGCAGATAAGTAGACACCCTATTAAATTGTCAAAAAGTAAAGTAAGAGATACAAAAAGAGCCACGTGACTCAATCCCATTAAAAGAGAATAATTTCATTTCTTCAGATTTTTGCCCAGCAAGTATATAATCAGAAAAAAACCAAAAGAAAGGACTATTTAATTATTCCTTAGAAATATAATAAGACATTTAAATGATCGTATCTCGGACTATTTGTTAGACAAGACCCATGGGAACAGGAAAAACCATGGCCACTTCGATGCTAATTAATAAGCAGAAATGATAAGTACATCATTCCATTAGACCAGTAGCGTATAATTAGCAACAAAGAAATAATGAGAAGTAGATGATTTTATTTCTGGATGTTTCTCCACAATAGCATTTAGTTACGAGAAGTCCTAATGAATACAAAAATTATTAGCCGAACGCAGAAAAGCTAACATAAAATTATCTTCAATCACTTTCACATTACAGAAATGAGACGGCTATCAAGGAGCGACTCAAAACACGATTAATTTTTGATGAACGCAGATTTTTAATTTTCAGTTGCGACTTTTTTTGACGTATGTATTAGGAGAAAAATTATGTTGCGGACGGAGTTGATTTAGCTTGCTTGTTTTGTGACGCAAGGATAGTTCACATTAGGTGGCGCAAGGATTTCGTTTTCTGAGGGATACGAACCTCTTTCGCCTAGGTAACCAAATCCTAGAACACGGACATTGGCGTACGCAGTGGGGGGTGTTGATGAGGGTTGTAAACCCCCATTTTAAACTCTCCCAACAAATGTGTTAAATATACAAAATTTCGTTGCAATGGGGGTTAAACCCCCATTAACCCCCCATTGCAATGAAATTTTGTATATTTAACATAGGAATATGTGAGTTGTAGCTCTGTAATCCCCATTGAGCCTATAACCCCCCTTACGGACTTTCTGCCTACGCCTATGAATACGGATCAGTCCACGGAACATGTACATTGTATCAACCATGCTCAAACACGAATTTCTGCACAGAATCAAACCAATTATCAGTTTCCAATTTTGAAAAATTCATTAAAAATTCAAATTATTTCAACTGACATGGATAAATATTCGATATTTTTATAGTGAAAGTACTAGTTTTGCAGGCAAATACTGTTATGACGCCATGGTGACTCTTTCGTCTACCACCCAAGCAATCCGGGTTCAAGTTATATCCGGGGCTTCCCGATGTTTTTCCTGTGCAGAACCGCCTTAGAGATTTTATTTCCTGGGTAATGGGTGTTCTAATCACTCAGAAAGCGTGATCCTGGTATAAAAAAGATCTTAACTGCCACTGTACCATAAAACACACGCCATATTTTCATGCGAGTGCTTCTCAATACACGCTGTACATGAAAGTTCACGGCTTCAATTGTAGTCGTCTGTCTGACAAAGGATTTTGTTTTTTACACGGGCTCCAAAAAGAGAACTCAGTCTGAGTTCGCAATTTACTTGGGTGAGTGAAAGAAAAGAGTAAACGAAAAGGGGCTTGTGGAGGATATGACTAAGTGTTCTTTTGAAATTGACCATAAACGCACAGTTCCCAGTAATTGCAGCCTAATTGCGCTCAAAGTACTGGCGAAGATTGACCCTTGACCCGAATCCAGCAGAACCACATTGCCCGGTTCACTTATGTTAACATTTCTCTACTGAAATAAGAGAAGAAAAGTCAGAAAATAAAGGGAAGAGGACTTAACGAAAGGTGATTTAAAGTTCTTCCAAGGACAGACAACTTTTAAGAGAGCCGCTCTCTTTTACCCACCGATCGAGTTGACAAGAGAAAAAGACGAACTCTCTTAACCAACGAGTGAGTTGACAGGAAAATGCCATTTCGGAAAAATAACGTAAATTCTAAAGTGCATTTTAGAGGAAAATGCCACTGAAGAAAGCATTTCGCTAAAAAACACAATCAATTCACCCATGTCGAAAATATTTTCAAAAGCCGACTCAGGAGAAGGGAGTAACCATTCTTTCCACCAATGGCCAATACACCTTCCTCCTAAATTACGCAATACATTATGCCCTTGGCAGCTAAAATTCAATTTTCTTTAATACGTGGAATATCATTGGCGTAACTAAGGGGCTAGTGAAGTTTTAACCCCCCTGGAAACAATGTAACTTACAAACGAATGCCATGTGTCGAGCATTTGGGGGGGGGTAAGTAATTTAGCCCTCCCTGGGAAAAATTCACCCCCCCCCGACCGCCTTAGATATCGATGCTAAGTACTCTAATGGGAATAGTACTCTGCCTAAAGATGTGGTTGGAAAATCTTTCGGAAACAGAAAATTTTCCACTCTTAAAATTTTTTGCGGAAAAATTTTCACCCTCAAAATTTTTGCAGGAAATTTTCCGGTCTTGAAATTTTAAAAATTAATTTTTCTTTTTTTTTTTATTTAAGTCATTACTTCTTCCTTTCTCTATGCGTGTGTATGTACATAATTTCAGAAAGTTTAAACATTAAAAAACCATACATAGCCTACATATTAAAAGTATTATTATCGGTCATTCATAAGATAATTCCTCCCTCTTCTGACTAAATGAAACGGAATCCTTTGCAAACATCAGCTTTTCTTTTCTTTTCACATCCTATTAAAGCCCATCTTACATTACATTAAATGATTTTAAATTTCACCAAATATTTAAAGTTAAACATTTTCAGATGACCCCTTCCCCCATTTTGCGATATTGCAGGGAAAACCTCCTCTTACTACTTTGAAATAATGCTCGCGAATAGGTATATGAATTTTTTTTTTAAAA
>QLNU02015003.1:167834132-167866295 GCA_006491805.2 Dysdera silvatica
AAAACGTACTTCATAAAAATAAAAAGCTTTTGGATTATAAATAAAGCAGGTATTTCTTGAAACCAATGGTCATAAATAATGATTTCTTAATGAATGTGCAAGTTGCGAAAATTAAAAACTACAATATATATGAATATAAGTTGGCTAAAACGGGGAAAAAGATTTAAGAAAACTTACACAAGCATTTTAAAATTTATAACTCAATTCGCACTTTCCAAAATCCTGAGGATTAGCATCTGTATGATTGCTATCTCTGCATTTCTTCAATGGTTTTCTAATAACGTGAGCGTTCAATATTTTATCAGAATCCTTCTTTTTCTTTCAGCCCTGCATTTAAATTCGCGACGACTAGGCTCATAAGTTATGAAGTAGGCAATTTTTAACCTCTTTTCACGATTTTTTACGTCATATGTATGAATATATTAAACCATACTTGAAAATTTAAATGCTTGAGATTATCTGGAGAGTAATAATTTAATTCATGAAGAAAATAGGTGATTAAATTATCTAAAATGATTTATTGTTTATATGTATGAGACATCTTCGTAGGGCAATGCGGATATTGAAACCGTTTCCAAATTCGTCAGCATTGTGTGTGTTTAAGGATCTCCATTCCCAAGTACAATCGAATATTAGTAACGATATTGATATGCGTAGTTGCTAACGTTGGATAGAGCGATTATTAGACAGAGCGATATTGACAGGTTTCAGAGAGATATCGCTACCTTTCATCAGGAATCTACTTGAGTGAGCTTATAATAAATACGAAATGTTGCAATTTTGTGCTACTACTACTACTACTGCCTGGCAGCTAGTCTGCTTACTCTCAGAAAATAATTTGAAAATAGAAAAATGATCAGAAATAAAGAAATCCGAGAGGAGATTACTTCTAGATGAATTTTAATAGAGCGATTACACGTATTGCTGAAACTAGGAATATATTTGTTATTATTAACGAAGTTGTAAAACTATTCATAGATGTGGAAAGCTTCCAAAATATCTTACTACAATATAAATTCAATTAAAAAATTGAAAAAAGCGACAAAAGCAACTTTCAATATCCATGAATATTTTCCTTTATATATCATTTACTATCATATGGGCTTAATCCCTCCTCGGAAATATTTTATAGAATTATTCAAATTAACGAAAAAACTACATTATCATGCATTATAAAATATTATTAAATACGCTTACCCCTGTACACTATTTGACTTAGTTGGGTACTCAAGATTCTGAGTGCTTCCGTCGACGAATTGCTTATCTGAAAAACAGACACATTTTATAGTTGTTGATCGAACTGCGAAAGAATAAAAAGTAGAAGGGAGTTTGATTTATGCTTGTTTCTCAATGGGTAAAAGCACTTGACTGGTTATCAAAACATTGTGGGATCGGTTTCTACATGGCGTCGAGAAATGATGATCCCTAATGATGTTTATAAAATAAAACTTATAAAATTAATTAAGTTACCTGTATAAGTACTGCTATTGCTACAAGGCTATCACTTCGACAAAGCGCCAGTGCTTCAGAAAAGTTGCTGTACAAATCAGAATTATATCCATAGATTTGTATCTGTAAATTAGAAATGAAAAACACAGTGATTTAATGCACAAAAATTGTTCCACATCACAGCCAAGCACAACACTACAACACAACGGCTCTGATGATTGTAGCAATCACCGAATACGTTCAGTTTGTAAATAGAACTTCCATAAACATGATCCTTAGCCTAACCATTTTTTTCCTCAAACTTGGAGCTGATCATTTGCATATATATTAAGGTACTGTTGTGTCCGCGAATAATAGATGCTGGGTTCAAAATTATTTTAGATAGCGCATTTGAAATACTCTTATGACACAATGCCTTATTTTTATCTCTCCAAACTCCAGCCAAACTTGTTACATTGAATGAAACTACTCGCTTCAACAATTGACCCTGACGCAATTTTAAATCTTGCATTTGGATTCTGAGCAACTTCCGGGAATCCGGAAATTCGATGAAAATGGAAACTATTCCGCTCAAAGGGAAATTCTAAAAGGGCAGAAATTGAAATCCGATTGTTAAACGTAATAGATTTTCAGAAAACTGTGTGATGAGAAACATTTCTAGAGTTTCAAGTAAAATTTTTCTGACATATTTTTTGGCTCTGGGTTAAGTTTCCTTTAACAAATATGTAAAAAAAATAGCCTTTGTTACCTGCCTGATTAACAATATAACTATTCCATTAAGTAAGTTTGTATCTGTTACTCTTGAAATTCAATAGAAAATATTGTCATAGTGGCTTTGTCAAATTAATAAGATCTTGAACAAAATATCGCGAATGCAATCCTTACGACAAATTACTTTTATTTTCACGGTGGTAAAATTATTTGTTGTGCCAAATATTGAAAAGAAAATAAAGTGTAACTTATTAGTATGTATAGGGTTCCTAAAAAGTCCGAATGCGATCAATAACTTTTTGAACCAAGACAGATATTGCAACCAAAGTTAGGTATTGGGAAGTAAAATGACCATGCACTCTTATACGAGATGAAAAGCAGCGCCCCTGGTGGCGAATTGAGAAGGTTAAAAATTTTATTTCGAAGAACAATGAAAGACGCTCTACAACTTTCTAATTGAAAATATTTCTATATCTCTATTTTTTTAAATAAAATTTTTAACAACAACGTACAAAGATTGACCAGGGCTTACCATAACTAGTAAAATTTGACACTGGTCGGAATATACGAAATACAAATGAAGAAGGTAAAAGACATTTACCATCTGCAAAAATATTCGCAACGTTTCGAGAACTACTGTTCCCTTCATCACTTTCGCTTGATGAAGGGAACAGTAGTTCTCGAAACGTTGCGAATATTTTTGCAGATGGTAAATGTCTTTTACCTTCTTCATTTGTATTTCGTATATTCCGACCAGTGTCAAAATTTTTAACTTCCTCAATTCGCCACCAGGGGCGCTAGCGTTGATCCCATCTGATAGTGCATAATCATTTTAATATACTAATACCTAACGTTTGTTGCAATATTTGTCTTGGTTTAAAAGTTATTGATCGCATTCAGACTTCCTTAGGAACCCTGTATGTTTCAGTAAGGCACGAAGGAAATTCAAAATCTAAAGTATATAAATGTTTTTTATCAATTGGCACATAGACCATTGCAAAGAAAAAATTCGGATGGGAGTTAGTTAGTCACCGGTTCAGTGAATAGACTGAAGCATAAGATAATGAAAGTCAAATATTTGTTTAGCAGATAGGAGCACTTTCTCAAGCCTAAAAACTCCTTTAAAGCTAAAGTTTACTCCATAAATTACTTCAAGGAAGAGGGAGGTATTGGATAAAGCGATCTAAGTACGTGTAGACTAAAATTGCTAAATTTTCATTCTCGAGTTGATGTTCAGCAGACACATTTGATGTTATTGTTCTTTCATCACATCCTACAGTGATATGAGCATTCTTGCATTATTCTATTTTGAACAAAATAAGGGAGAAAGGTACATTGAATTTGACAAAGAGATATAGTAAAATTTTACATAACAAATGTTGTTATCTGTATCATGAATAGTTCTGTTGTGCTGAAATTTGTGCCTAAGAATATTTGATATTATATATCCTTTCGTAAATTGCAACGAAAGGTTCAGGAATCTTATAGTGACGCAGTTAATGTATTTAACTTTGTACGTAAAACCAAAACATAAGGATATAACATACATAGGGCCTAAGGATATAATAATAAAGCATAAGGATATAATATATAATATACTCTTTATTATCAGCTCTCAACAATACGCTCAAAATTGAAAAATTTAAAGAGCAAGCCCGATTGATTGTGAAAAATAACGTAATTGAGCATCAAGAGAGATTAACGATTGCTCTTGATACTAGCACGCATGTTAAAAATAACATATGTAAAAATTTAAGCCTATTTGAACCACTGACGTCACTTCAAACTTCAGTTCATTCATGCGATTTAAAGTAAACGAACTATGAAGCCCAAAATACGGCGAATCGTATTTAACACACTGACGAATATATAACTGCGTTTCCACATGATATAACCTAAAATGTCTGCTGGCATTTCAACATCAGACACCACCATGAGAAAATTATTTTGTCGCTGCCTGTGTGGTCGTTCCCTCGACGTCTGCACAGAAGTTATTCTTAAAAAAGGCAACCTTAAAACATTTTTTTTTTTTTGAGTTTTAGACATTTCATATAATGTATACATATTTGTAGTAATAAATAGTAGTTTTATAAATATTGATGGTTGATGAAATGTTTTATGAAAACAGACCTATATTCGCATCGTTACACCAACATAGGCCCATAATGTTATAATAATTATCAAACCAATTGGCATATTTTTAATTGTGGCAAAGATAAGACTGACCTTTACTTATCAGAAAACAGGCCTATATTCTCTTAATTACACTAATATATGCTCATAACGTTATAATAATTATGAAGACAATTGACATTTCCTTAATTGTGGCAAAGATATCGCCTCTCTCTCACACTAAGCCTAGGAAAACAAAACCTGAAAAAATAGATTAGATTGGGGTTTGTCTGGAGTTCCTAATATTAGTTAGTGCCCCTAGCATCAACTAAATCGGCAATTTTGTCGCAAA
Source organism: Dysdera silvatica (assembly GCA_006491805.2). Classification (NCBI taxonomy): domain Eukaryota; kingdom Metazoa; phylum Arthropoda; class Arachnida; order Araneae; family Dysderidae; genus Dysdera; species Dysdera silvatica. The sequence goes on from QLNU02015003.1 coordinate 167,838,757, forward strand.
ACGTGATTCCAATTTTCCGTGTTTCTGAGCTACCGCTTTTTTTGGATCTGTAACTCTATTTTGACTCTGTAACTCTAATTGTAGCGCTACTTGCGCAGTGGATAGATAGGAATGTGACTAAAACTTAAACTGGTTACTTAATCTACAAAATGGTTTCGCAACAAAAGTTAATTTTCTTTTTTTTTTTTCAGTCACTGAACTGGGTGGCACATGGTTAAAATACATTTATAATTTTCTATAAATATTTTGTAGCTTTTCGGTCACTGTTATAATACGAAATTTTATTTGCGTTTTAGAGCGTAAAGACAGTAAGGTTCATACTGCACCAGGACCTATAGTTTTCTGAAGAATCGAACCTTTTTTTGGCCTATGAAAACAACCCTTGGAGTACGGTGAGAAGTTAATTGGTAAGCGTTGTTTTTTTTAGCACTGGTGGAAATCGATCCCGGAATAAATGGGCATTAGACGAAAGCACTACCACAGAACAACCGCAGAGCCACAATGGAAAATGGTTTTGACGATATTCTGAATGTCTGGTGTTCTGCCAGAGTTGTTGTAGATCGCATTATTGGAGCTTCGTCAGAGAATCCAATAATGCGATTTACAACAACTCCACCGGATAAGTAAGAGATGCCTTTGTGAGAATTTACATTTCAGCGCTTCCATGAAATTGAATTTGCAAATTAAGATGCAACCAATTTCAGAAAATGTTTATTTTTTAGAGTATAATATATATGCGTAAAAATATGGCACCTCAAAAAATATTTTAAACTGTTACCAAATAATCATAATTCAATAATATATTTTAAACTTCGCTTCACAAACCCGTGAACAGAATTTCAAAAAGGGGATTGATGAAAGAGGAGAAGTGTTAAAACAGTCCTTTTTTTTTTTCATGTGGAATTTAGTTTTATAGCAAATAATACTGTAAATATGAGAGACTAACCTTAACCCCTTTGTATATGGCCTTGTTTATATTTATGTTATTCGATACATACTGATATCTTTATAACTTTAGCGTCCACAAATAAATCTTTTCAACATTTCATTTTCTGTTGATATTGTTGATTAATGGAAAAGACGCTTTCGTTGGATATTTTTGATTCCAAATAACATTTTATTAATTGTTAGCTTTGATCACTCCTTTCTTCAAAAGCTACGAATACAAGTAATGTCAAATAAATGGGAGATACAAAGGCAGTATTTGGAAATATATAAGCCATTTATATTCATATAAATAGTTTAAAACAACGTGTGAGATTTTTTCTTCATTTTTAAGAATTCGTTTATTTTTACGTATAAATTGTTGTAAAGTCTTTAATGCTTTAAATTTATACTATTAATATTATAACCATCAAAATTTTTATTATAGGATATTAATACCCTTCGCAGGGTTAATAAAATTGCCAAACTGGTTAACACATAAAGCCACAGGGGCGTGTTTTTTAAAATTTTCCGTGGGGAATCAAGTATCAGCAATCTTTTCTGACACCTATGTTATGAATTCAAATCAGAGTTTTTTCTATGTAAAAAAAGGCGATCACCTTGGCCCGACCCTGGGTCAGAGCGTAGCATAGGATATTAATACCCTTCGTAGGTTATGATACCCTCGAAATTGGGTTGGATTTTAAGTGATTTACATAATCAAACAAAAGAGACAAGTCCAGAATTATATTCCTCAGTTAATTACGTATTATACGAAGATAATCTAACCTTACAAGAGAATTTTGAAAGACTTCGAAACTTGGAAGCCATAGGTATTGCGAACGACCCAGAAGATCAAAGGGCGTTGAAAGACTTTCAGATTTTGAGGAATTGCAAAAATTCTTTCAATGTCATAGAGAAAAGATTGTTAGTATCTTTGCCATAAAAGGAAAATTTACAATTACACTCTGACAATAAATGCGTCACATTACACCGATTAAAGAAGTTGAAACAAGTTTTAAAACTAACTTAAATTATAAACTTTCATATATGACGTTAACGAACAGCTATATCAACAACCGACACCTAGAAGAATATTCGTCGAACGAATATACTCAGTTCCATAACACGATTGCCAAACTGGTCAACACATAAAGCCACAGGGGCGTGTTTTTTAAAACTTTTCGTGGGGAATCAAGTGTCAGTAATCATTTCTGACACCCATGATATGAGCTCAAACTAGAGTTGTTATTTTTTTCTATGTAAAAAAAAAAAAAGGCGATTATCTTGACCTGGACTCTGGGTCAGAGCGATCACTCTTGATTGAACTCTAATATACTCATCATTACAGGTCGTACATTGGCAGCACTTAAAATGCCTCTACTGAAAATTAATCATTTAACTCTATGTCATTTTGCTTTCAACGGAATACTATTTATCTTGAAAAAAAACGTGTGAACTTTTGAGAAAGAAAATATTATTGCATTACATTCTACTTATGTTTAGGCACGAACATAGTATAGAAGGTATATTAAAATATTAAAAGTATAAATTCATACATTAACGGCTAAATATGTGGTTCTTTCCTTAGCATTGAAACAAATTAATATATATTTTATTTATTTATCACCTTACATGCAACAAAACATCCAAATTGTTCCAGAAAGTTAAGCCAATGAACAAAATACACTAGACGGGCTTATAAAATTCGACAGAAGGGCAGATATGTAAGCTCACGTTTATTTGTCTTTCGTCTAAATTAGACTTTGCCTTCACTATAAAATATTATTATTCATTCCATTTTCTATAATACATTCTCAAAGTTGTGTTTATTTACTTTGATTTTGCTACCGCTTATAAGAATAGGATGAGAAACTCTAAACTAATTTACGTTAAAAATTTTATTTTTAAAATTATATATAAATATATAATCAGGTAAACTACTATCCCAATTAGCACAGACAATGATGTAAAAGTTGTTTAATCCAATTTAAATCCAATTAAAAGGGAACAAACACATCCAAAGAAATTGTTTTTTTAATACTTGTCAAATAAAATCAGAAGCTAGAATAGGACGTCTGACCACAAAATAGGAATCAAATCGACTATCTACTCAGAACAAAGACCAATAAGTGACTATCGACAAGCAACATGTTCCAAGTGTCGTTGATCAAAAATAGAACAAATATTAGTGATTGAATAAAAAAATGCATATAATGAAAGTAAGAAAACAATATCGAGTTGGCTGAATGTGCGTAAGAAAACAAATTGTAGAGGACAGAAGTTCGGAATTTATCTGATGAAGCGAGTAAATAAACTAGTGGCATACTTTTATATGAAGCACATAAAATATTTTATCTCATAATTTCAGTTCTATAAATCAAGAATGATTGTATATTGCTTAAAATAAAAACACTTTCACATTATCAATAAAGTAAAGTCAAGGCGTTATATATCGCTTAATTGTATAGTGCTTCCCAAAAGTATGTGGATATTAATTAATTTAAAATAAAAGCTGAAGAAAGTTGTACAACGATACAATTTTATACACATCAAAATAACGTGTAATTTGAACAAGTATACAAGGTTTTAATGCCAAATCTTGTGGAAAGAATAGCTTTAAAAAAGAAATTACAAAAATTGACTGTCTCAAAGGTATACGGACATGAACATTCTATTGAAGCTCGGGGCTTAATACTTGTATTGGGGCACCAGTGCTGAAAACTCTTTGGAATACACGAACTGGTATACTGTTAATTAAATTTTGAAGATATAATGGGGCAAGGGAAAAGCAACTGCGTCCAATTTTCTGCATTAGTTCGTCAACAGTTGCAAACAAGTCAGAAAATTTTTAAACCTGGCACCAGAATGAAACATACAAAAATATTTTCACACTGAAGGTAGACTTGAGAACTTGGCACCGCCTGTATCAAGCCTGATCCGCCAAGTGTAAGAACACACGAAAATAATAATAAGTAATAGTAATAATAATAAGTAAGAGTAGTGATAATAAGTAATAGTAATAATAAGTAATAGTAATAACAAATAATATAATACCTTAATAAGCACTGTTATTAAGGCATAATAGAAATAAGTAATATAATACCTTAATAAGCACTGTTATTAGGTATAATAGTAATAGTATATAATACCTTAATAAGCACTGTTATTACAGCATAATAGTAATAAGTATATAATACCTTAATAAGCACTGTTATTAAGGCATAATAGTATATATAATAACATAATAATATAATACCTTAATAAGCACTGTTATTAAGGTATAATAGCAATAACAAATGATATAATACCTTAATAAGCACTGTCGGATCCAAAGTGGGAATCATGTGCGATAACGCGCCCCTTGATCCGGGATTAGATCATGGAAATTAAAATGAAAAGTACTGGACACTTGGCTAAAAATAGGAATCGGAAACAAATCGCCCTCCCCCGAAAGATTTAGGGATCCTCCCTGGATAATAAATAATACGGGTAATAATAATTAACAGTAATAATAAGTAATAATAATAATAAGTAATAATAATAATTAACAGTAATAATAAGTAATAATAATAATAGTAATAATAATAAGAACACCAATAACACTGATATGCAAGGTTTTATTGTTTTGAAATGGCAATGTCTGTCAGAACGGACTTTTTCTCCAGATTACGAAATTGACCTTGAAAAATCCGTACCATGTCAGATTTTTTCAAAAATGTGAAAATGTAAAAAAAAAAGGTAAATTTTTAATGACATTCATCCATCACAACGTTCGTAATGTGTGAAAATATTCTCTGGCGGGAAGGTATGCATGTGTAACGAATAGATAAACACAAATACATATACACGAATATACGACACACTGCGCGTAGATAGTACGAAACACAGATAACAGAATAATCGCAATTAATTAATAAATTAAAATTTAATTTAAAATTGATACCGCCTCTCATTTACATGCCAAATTCTGGGTTCTCACATTCTCTCCTCTCTTAGCTAACAACCGTTTCACAATTCTTAGCTCTTCTGATATTTTATTTTTGAAATCAATTCTATCTTTTCCTTCGGTACATCAGAAATGGTCTCATTCGACATCAAGAGTTTGTTTACTAACGTTCCTATTCGTTGCTCTCTTGATTTTCTCATCCTTCGTATGAGGGAATTTCATGTTACACATGTCGAAGTCCAATAATTGTCAACGTTCACCGGAATTTGTATCACCCAAACATGTTTCACCTTCCGTGAACAACTTTACAAAAAAATCCGACGGTCTCGCCGTGGGTAAATGTTGTGAACGTTATTAGCAGAGTTATCAACAAGAAGCTCAGCAGTTCGAAATTTATTAGAAATAAGAGTAAAATCGATATAAGTTGCTCAGCAAGTTGGTTTGCGTATGTACAGATTAACATCTCGCCAAAGACTGGGTAGTTCATGAGCGTCACTCTAGGGGAGAACGCCGGCGTTAGCATCTCGCTGCTGCTCCCAATAGCGCATGCGCTTCGCACATATGGCAAATGGACAGGGTATTTATCCAATAAACCCCCTTTACACTGTCCATCTACTATATTAACATCAATGACAAAATTATTTTCTTGAGACCCCCTTATATACAAATATACATTTATAACCAACGCCCTTTGCAAGATAAACGTTCTTAAATTTGAATGATTATATATATTGAATGGACCTCAGATGAATTAGTTCACAGCACTTTTCATGCTTGATGGAGTCAATACCTTTAGTTAACATGTCTGCTGGCATTTCACAAGTATTTAAATATTTAATGTCAATCTCGCCACGTTCGAATGTTTCGCGCACAAAATGATGCCGAATATCAATATGCTTAGTTTAGTTATGAGAAACTTGGTTTCTTACAAGCTTTTGTGCGGATCGATTGACGCTTTGTATTACCGTTGGTGATTTTTTACATTCGGAATTTGCGAACCTTCTTAGATAAATGGTTTCTTTAGAGGCTTCAGAAAGCGCCATGTACTATGCCTCTGTTGTTGACAACGCGACAGTTCATTGCTTATGGGATTCACGATTAACGGCTCCTCCGGCATATTTGAAAACGTATCCGGTGAAGGATTTTCGGTCACTGACATCTGATGCTCAGCCAGCGGCCACATATCTCGTTAGAGGCTCTTTATCGCGTTTGAAGTTATTTCTTGTGTATGTCTGCCTTTCAGGTACGTTAGTACTCGTTTTGCTGCCATCCAGTGGGATTTTTATGGATTATTGTTAAATTGGCTCAAGAAATTCACTGCAAATGTGATGTCTGGTCTCGTTGCGACCGATAAATACTTTAATGACCCTATCAATTGACGATGAGGAACATCATGCATCTCTGCTTCTTCTTGATCACTTTCTGGACATATAACTTTGGTTAACTTAACTCTGTTGTCCATAGGGGTTTTAACAGTTTTGAAATCTTGCATTTTAAATTTCTGCAAGATGTCGTCAATGTACATCTTTTGTGACATGATTATATAATCTTTGGTTTGAATAAACTCAATGCCCAAACAATAGTGTAACTTTCCCATATCTTTCATCTTAAATGATTGGGATAATTTATTCCTGATTTCCTCATAACTTTCTTGGGTCTTAGCGAAGACAATTAAATCATCAACGCAAACAATGATCATTTCGTCTGTAGAATTTTTCATATGGTAGATGCACCTATCCGAGGTCAATACTTCAAATTTTAAAGATTTTACTTTTGCATCTAACTTCAGGTACCACTGTCTCTCAGATTGCTTAAGTCTATATAGCAAATGTTTTAATTTACTCACCTTGTTCTCTTCTTGAAAACCTTCAGGTAATTCCATGTAGATTTCTTCGTTCAAATCTTCATTAATGTACGACGAATAAATGATGACGAAGCCGAGTTGATATGCGGTAACTCCATTTTTAATTCCATATGTGAACACAGTCTAGCCACTGGAGAAATTTTTTCTTCAAAAACAATTCTTGGAGATTGAGAACAGCCTCTCGCGACTAATCGGGCCTTCAGTTTCTCAATGGTGCCATTTTGTTTATATTTAGTCCTTAAGACTATTCTAGATCCAATTGCTTTTTGTGTTTTGGTGTAGGTACGAGTTCCCATGCTTCTTCTTCAACGAGGGCATTGAACTCTTTTTCCATTGCTTGCTTCCATTGCTTTGCGTTTAAAGCTTTAGCAACGGTAAGATCTGATTCCACATTTGCCGCAATTAGGGCTGTTTCATCTTTTTGTTTACAAACTGCGTTAAATTGTTTACGAGGTCTGTCAGGTTTAATAGTGTGTATTATACAAGGGCGCCCAACAGTTCTAATAGTAAATGGGGCTTGAATTTCCATTTCAGAATCCGTTTGCTCCTTTTCCAATAAAACCATTTCCTGTTTATCGCAAAGATCGCTTTCGCTGCTCTGTGGACTTCGACCTTCGGAATTGCGGTAGCTGTGACCTTGCGTGTCCCCATTTTGCGGTTTGAAAGAGATAAATTCTGTTTCTGCGTTAAACGGAAGCTGATTTTCTAATTCGTCTACGAATCTAACATCACGGCTTGCAATTACTTTTCGAAAATTTTTGTCCCACAGACGATATGCTTTCTATTCTGGTAAATAACCTATAAATAAGGATTCCTGTTATCTAGGCTGAAACTTGCCTTTAGATCTTTTGTTCAGAACGTAAGCTTTTTGCTCGAAAACTTTTAAATATGACACACTTGACTTGATGCCAAAAAGCAGCTCGTACGGTTTTGCATTTTCTTCCAAATTTCGTAAAGGACAACGATTTCGTGAAAACGTGGCACATTTGACTGCTTTAGCCCAGAAAATTGCTGGAAGTCGAGCTTGTATCAACATAAACTTGGCCATTCTGACGATCGTGCGGTTCATGCTTTCACTAATGCCATTTTGTCGAGAATTGGTCCACAGACATTTGAATGAACACGATCTAAAAATTGTTGACTTTTGAACTTCGATTCCCTTGAAAAAGATTTAACGGCGTGCTTACCTTGAATGCAAATTTTGCAGTCCTTTATGGAATCGACTTTGTTGAAGTTAAGTCTTAGAACTATTCCTTCGATTTTCAGCATCTTTAAATCACTCTCGTTTAAGTGACCACACCTTTGATGCCATTTTTTTAGTTCTGTTACAATCGCAGCAGAATCGACACTTGGATTTATGAAATACAAATCTTTTTTTCTTTCAACATGCATGATGATTTCCCCGCCAGGCTCGATTACCTATGCTTCACGTTCAGTGAAAACGACATAACGATTTTCACCCGTAGTTTTCGATATGGATATCAAATTGTTCTGTAATTCTGGAACACATAATACGTTTTCTAATTTAATGGTTTTTAAACTTCTGTTAATTGGAACTTGAATTACTACTGTTCCCTTTCTTGTATTTGCTCCGTATGGTTACTCACGTCGTTGCGCATATGCGATGTGGCCCCACTATCTAGACACCTTAATTTGTCATTACTAGCAATATTTATGATAACAGCATTTGAAAAGCTTTCACTCTCAAAACTAGTCGACACTGACTTTGCATGGTAATTCCGTTTGGATTGTTTATATTTTTGATCATGCAATTTCTTTTGGCATTCTGCTGCTTTATGACCTTTCTTTGAACAGTATTTACACTTTACGTTCAGATAAGTCTTACCTCGGTTTCTAGAAGTATTCCAGTCATCGAAACTTTTTTGATTGATGAATCACCTTTTTAGACGTTAGGTAAGCGTTCTGTGTACCAATGTTCTTTTCCTTTCTTGCACTGCATTCTTCCAGTATCTTTATTTTTAAAGTTTCTGGTTTCATCTCGAGATTCAATTGCGCATCGAAAATTATCATGACTCTCAGGAATACTATATAACATTAGAAGTGCTAGCCGATCTTCTGGAATGTCAGTTTCCATTTCCTTCAGTTTATCCACAGTTTCAAAAAATCCTTTTGAATGTTCAGACATATCATCGCCTTCATTCATCTTGCGAAATAGTAGTTGTTTTAACAACGTCGCTTTCTTTGCTGGATCTTTGGATTAATGAATTGATTTCATTGCTTCCCGATATGAGGCTTTATAGTTTTTTATTTGTGAAAGTTCGCTTGGCGAAACTGCTAAAATGATCTCACCTTGTACTTTTTGATCTGTTTTAATCCATTTTGAAATCTTTCCTCGTTGTTCATTGGTTTCGGAACGTTACCAGTCACATGATCCCAGACATTGTTTTTTATTAGGGCGGCTTAAATTTGCGATTTCCAGGTTTCGTAACTGTCTTTGTCCAGCTTATCAATCGATGTTAGGACCATTGCCGTTAGTTTCAATTCCGTTCAGCTAAATTTCAGTTCAAGAAATCACAGTTTTGAAAACACCCTCGAAATGGCGTCGAATGGATGCTTACTTCACTGGCGTCGTTCACGGCACAATTTTCATGGCGCAGTTGCGAAGCATGTTTGGCACCATAATCATTGTTGTGAATGTTATTAGCAGAGTTATCAATAAGAAGCTCAGCAATTCGAACTTTATTAGAAATAACAGTAAAATGGATACAAGTTTCTCAGCACGTTAGCTTCCGCATGTACAAATTAACATCTCACCAAAGACTGGGTAGTTCGTTAGTGTCACTCCAGGGAAGAACGCCGGCGCCAGCGGCTCCCAATGGCGCATGCGCTTCGCATATATGGAAAATAGACAGAGTATTTATCCAACAGCAACCCCTTTTCGCCCATCCTGTGTGACATTTATATACATATTGTTGAATAAAAAATTCTTAAACATATTCCGTTCAAATTTTGGGTTAGATATGTGGATGATACATTTACAATCCTCCCCGACAATTTTACAGATCTTTCTAACATTATCTCCACTCCCAATTCCGTGCACCCCCACATCCGATTTACGTTTGAAGAAAAGAATAACTGTACTTTGCCTTTCCTGGACGTCCTCTTACATAGAAGGCATTTAAATTTCTAACGCAAGTTTATCGCAAGCCTTTTGGCTGTGACTCCGCCGCCCCATGCTCTTGCCGCACATCCACAAAGCCAAAAAATGTGCATGTTTTACTGGATTTTTTCGCGGGCCCTCAATTTTTCTTCAACCAGTGAATTCCTCAATAGTGAACTCAACCACATTCGGGACATCGCTTTAGATCGCGGCTACACACCTGATATTATCGACCGAGCCTTGAGACGAGTTTCACGACCCAAGCTTAACAGCACTCTCTCTATTGACTCAACTCCTATTGGCACCTCTTTTCCATCACTTTAATATCCTTGTAGAAGCGCTCTCCATGTTCTTCCGTAAAATCACCAAGATTGTCAAGAAAGTAATTTAGATGAGCATGAAGAAAATGAACTCCGAACCTGACCTTGCAACCTAGCTGTTTGTAGGATTCCAACACCTCATCTACTAAAGTGATGTAATTTACAGCCTTCAGGAATTCCAAAAAGTTGTGCACCATATTCCTGAATTCTGTTCATGTTCGCAATTCGCACTTACTCTTAGTTTTCTCAAATATGGTGTCTGTCATTAGTTTTCGTATTTGTGAGAATATAAAAATGCTAGCTTTGATTTTTTCGACGTAATTGATGGAAAGTTAAGAGCAAAATACTGAAAACATTTATTGTCTGTGCTTAAAACCGTCATGAATTGCTTCATTAAACCTAGTTTAATGTGTAACGTTGGCAAAAGCATTTTCGAAGGATTAGCCAATGGAATTGAAACAATGTTTTTTTTCGATAGGTGTGTAACTATTGTGCGTTCGCGCAGACCTGACGCCTGATACCGTTAGCAGACGGGTTAGTCCATTGCAGTTTAGGGAAGGGCGTCTTGCCGAAACTGGTTTTTCGCGCGGGAAAAACCAGTTCCTCCAAGACGGCCTTCCCTAAACTGCAATGGACTAACCCGTCTGCTAACGGTATCACGCGCCAACTGAGCGCGAATGCACAGTACTTCTGACTGGCCACCTGCTTCCGAATACAATATTCCTTCCTTGCTCTGAAATACCATTCACACAAAAGTATGGAAATTTCGGGTAGGCTACTTGTTGGTCGAGCAATATTCCGATCACCTTGAAATCTCAGCACAAAGACCATCCATGACGCTTGTATTGCACATGTTCCAAAAGAAATTTAAGATTGTCATATGTCTCTCTCAGAGTTTAAGATTTGTTTTTCTTTCTTTCAGAAGAGCTATAATTTTTATGCTTAAAATGTTTGCTGTTTGTCAATGAAAAATCGCTGAGAAATATTTATTCAGGAATGTGTTTAGAAATTTACTTTCAGAAATAATTTCTACATACGTAGATTAATGAATATATCTGGACATAGGGGGGAAAAAGATGAATGCATTTAGTGTATTAAATGAAATTGGATTGAAATTTACTACATCACGGCATTACAAATGCTACTGCATCCTGCATTGGATTATTTTTTTTTTTTCGTTGCAGATCCGGTTAGTTCGGATTGACTTTAATTGTTTCGGGTTGGGATCTAACTCACGTGGGTTGGATTCGGGTTGACCCGATTTTTCATAAAGGTCTAGAACAGCGATTCTCAATCTTTCTTATCACGCGACACACTATTCTGCTGCGTCGGATATTACGACACACCTGTATAATAGATGGTAGCACTTCGCCGGGGCTTTATTTCTACCAAGGGTAATTACGCGAATTTAATGAGTCACTGACTAGTAGTAGTGTGTTTAGTTTGTTCTGAGGTCGTTGTTCATTAAGTTGCAGCATTTTTGACCGTGTTTTATATTTTTGTTCAATGTGGAGAAGTTTTTAGTTAAACGTCAAAGATTGAACATCCAAAATGACGTTCGCTGTAAAAATACAAGTAGCGATTACCCCAGGCTGAGTAAAAATGCCAAGGTACCTTTTCAGATCCAGTCATCTTCTGATGTGCGAAAGTATCGTGATTATTATTATTATTATTATTATTATTATTATTATACATTTTAGATTTACTTACAATGGATCTAAAAATTATCCTCTTCCTGAATGTGCAGTAAGTGGTGAAATATTTAGCAATGAAACTATGGTTCCAAGTAGACTAAAGATACATTTACCTAATAAACGCAGTCATTTAATATGGAAAAACACATCATATTTCAGTCGTTTGCTTTCTTCGCGGGTAAGACATGCCAGGTCAATGGAAAATATAGCAACGATTGCACAAAAGACCCAGGTAGGGAGATGTAACGTAGCTGAAATGATTGCCAGGAGCATGCAGCCACATACAATAGGAGAAACTTATTTTACTTGCTTGTAAAGAAATAGTTAAATCCTTGTTAGGAGAGGCTTCTGAGAGGGAGATATCAAATGTGCCTTTAGTGAATGATATTATCTCTTTCCACATAGGATACATGTCCTCTGATATCCAGAAACAAATACCCAGAAATCTAGATGGTACAAAATTTTCATTTTAACTGGATGAGTCGATGGACATAAGCCAAAAATATCAACTACAGAGATATATAAGATTTTTAGACGGAGATTCTATTTTGGAGAATTTCTTATCGTGTACGGAATTTCCTGTGACGTCAACAGGATGATTTGTTTGTTTTTTGGTTTTACGGCTCAAAGACTACAGTGGTCATGCTGCGCCGGGACCTACTGTTTTCCGAGGAATCCGAACCTCTTAAGGCCTGGGGAACCAAACCCCGGACTACAGTGAGCAGTGCGATCTTTATGAGATCTCTGAGTAAGCGTTCTTTTTGCACTGCTGGGAGTCGAACCCGGATTAGCCGCGCAATAGGAGAACGCGTTACCACACTGCGCCACCGCAGGGCCCCAACAGGATTAGACATATTTAATATTATAACGGTCACGTTGGCATAAAATAAACTACGTTGGGAAAATCGTATTTCGGTGTGCACTGATGGTGCACCAGCAATAACTGGTTGAATTAAAGGTTTATTTTAAGATTAAAGCAAGATTTTCCGGATATTGAGTACACTCACTATTTCTTATATAGAGAAGCTTTAATTACTAAAACGATGCCTGCAGCTGTAAGAAGCGTAATGGACGCAGTGATTGCTATGGTTAACTACATTAAAACTAGAGCAGTTGAAACTAGACCTCAAAATCATGAGTCAGGAAGTAGGAGCTCTCCATAAAACGTTGATCCTTCACAATGAAATTCGCTGGATGTCTAATGGAAAGGTACTCTTCAGTTTTTATGAATTCAAGAATGAGTTATTAGAAATTTTTTCTACGGAGAAACCCGAGTTTTTCGCACTGATTAAAGACGAGACTGGTGTGCAAAATTTGCATACCTGACTGACAGTTTTGGATATTTAAACAGCCTTAATGCAGGTATGCAGGGGAAGAAGGAAACCCTCTTTACATCATGTGATAAACTGAATAGGTTCACGTGTAAACTCAAAATATGGAAGGCTAAAGTTGCAAAGATTGTCCTGGAAATGTTATACTCACAGCTGCAACTGATCCAGAGATTACTTCTCTTTTGATCTCGAAACATCTCTCGGCTTCGTAGGACAAATTGCACCATTACTTTCTTTTCCGAAAATGTCAATGAATGTGATTGGGTTCGCAATCTCCTTGCCGTGACTTTTGCAGACACCCAACATCTATCATTAAAAAAGTCAGAAGATTTGGCAGAAATTCAGTCTGATCGAGCCCTTCAGCTCAAAGTTACTGAATCGGCACCATTTTACCTCTGGTATTCGACAAAAACATTGTTCTTAGTTATACTATCTATAATACTTCAGTTTTCTACAACTTACTTGTACTAACAGAAATTTTCTTCGATGCTAAACATTAAAAATAAGAAACTAGCGCGGCTTCTTACTTTTGATTAAGAATTACGGGTGTATTTTTCTGTGATTCGACCCCGTATTGCCCAATTGTGCAAAAGTAAACAAGCACACATTTCTCATTGAACCAAAAAAAAAAATATTATTGACTCGTTAACTTCAGCCATTCCAGTTTTCACAATTTACTTATATACTTTTGTAATAAATAACGTTCTTCAAAATATTTATTTTTCTTGACATAGTCACGCAATTTTGCGACACACGCCTTGAGAACCACTGATCTAGCTTATTATATATAATTTAAAATTGCACGCTAATCCAGAAAACGTCGCTAGTAGAATTTCCCAGTTTTTTACTTTTCAAATTTGGCGTTTCAAGTTGAAAACATTTCCAGCATTTTTTTTTTTGGCTCGCTTTTATGAATGGGTATGACTCATTTCCGTTAATCTGCGATGTATTTGTGTGCATTTATTCGTTACACATGCATTCTGTGTCGTCATGTAACATTTGAATACGTTATAAACGTTGTGATATATCGATGTCATTAAAAAATTACCCTTTTTTACATTTTCACATTTTCGTGATTTGTGAAAAAACCTGACGTGATACGAATTTTTCACGGACATTTTCGTAATCTGCAGAGAAAATATGTTCCGATATAACTCTTTATTTCAAAACAACAGAAAAAAAGTAAAAACTGCAGATTAGTGTAATAGATAATGATGAGAAGTAATAATAATAAAAGGTAACAAGACCGTAGCTAGAAAATAATTTGGGGGGCCTTCAAAATATTCACAGCATGCATCGATACATTCATAACATCCAAGGCCGTAGTCAAGCCCCATTAAAAATTCAGTTTCGGGGGAAGGGATCGGTCCCTAAGTTCCTCCGGAAATGATCACAATAGGTGATAATAAGTAATAAATTTCACATTAATAAGCGTAGGAAGTCACATGCCTTATCATGTGAGATCTAAAATAAGCCTCGGAAGTCATGTCACTTTTTTTTAAACATTTTAAAACAAACCTGGTGAAAATCGGCTGAGTATTAAGCTCAAAAAAGCAGCAAAAACATAAACACCAGTAGTATATTATTTAAAGGCAAATAAAACTTTGAAGCTTGTTTTCACGAAACGTACTTTATGAAGTTTGAATGCATGTTTTCTGAAAAACAGTTTAATAAACAAAACTTTTAGAATAACTTTAGGCTTATGGAACTTTAGCCTCCCTAGCTAAAAGTTGCCACATATTCAGTATTTTGTAAACATGAGGCAGATTCGTAAGGTCAAAAAATTACATGAATATCGTATTTAAAAGCGACAAGATAATCGTAAAATTTTCAAGTAGAAAAGTCAAGAGTGAACTATTACAGAAAAAGAGAGGTATTTACATAAAGGAACGGGATATAAGGAATTATGGAGAAAATGCAATTTATATTAACGAGCAATTATGCCTTTTTTTAGGAAGATCTTGTGTAATGGCGTATTGAATAAAAAGATGGAAAATGGATGGAGACATTTATGTACAACAAACGGTAGAGGCAAGTTGAGGATAGAAGAAAATAGTGAAGTGATTACAATAAATAACTGCAATGATCTAGAAGGAATTCAGTGACTTAAAAAGAAGTCAAACGAGGAAACAATTTATAGTAAAAACCTTCATATAAGCTTAAACAATGATATTGATAAATTATATGTAAAACAATGTATAGATAAGGAACTTTTCGGAATTTCACAAAATATAAACGAAATAGTAACGGATATTTTAACTTTTATTAATTACAGTGACAATAGGATTAATTTTGTAGAACCATTGAAAATCGTAAATAGTGCTAAATTAACGAATAATGATGTTGAATTGGAAAACTATGAAAATTTTATTATTCGGAAATGTGAAATATGAAACTTAAGTCCTAACGTTGAGTTCGATAAATTGAATTCAAAAACAAATAACGAAACATGGATAAGAATTAACGAAAAAATTGTAATTGATGGTAGGAAGGATGAAGAAAAATGCTGAGATTTTTCTCGAGCCATTGTTCATAATTTATGAAATCATTGAGTTGGAAATGATTCCGGAAGAGTTAAAAATAGCAAAGATAATCCCAATATTTAAAAAAGGTAAAAAGGATTTAAAATCAAATTATCGACCAAGTTCAATCTTGTCAGTATTCGCAAAATCTTCGAACGACTAATATATAACAGACTAGCCGAATTTATCAAAAGATTTAATATTTTGGATAATTGTCAACATGGTTTCATGAAAGGCAAATCAACAGAAATCGCATTGTTAAATGTGGCAACGGAAATACAAAGATCTTTAGACACCAGTTATATAGGCATGGAAATATTTTTCGACTTAAATAAAGCGTTTGACATAATTAACAGAAAACTGCTGCTAAAAAAATTAAATCAGTACGGTTTTAAAGAAAAGATAAATAATATATTAAAAAACTACCTTCAGGAAGACAACAATTTGTCCTTGTAAATAACATAAAATCTGATTCATTGGAAAGCAAACATGGAGTTCCCCAGCAATCAATCCTTGCTCCCCTATTGTTTTTACTGTATATTAATGATATTATGCATGTATCAGACAAAGGTACATTAACATTATGTGCAGACAACACTAGTGTATTTGTAAGAGGAAGTAACATTGTAGAATTGATAAAAACTGGACAGGAAGAAATTGGAAAATATGAACTTTGGTTTAGAAGTAATCACATGAAAATAAATGACACTAAAATAAAAATATTAATTTTTAAAACGAAGAAAAAAAAATTGGTAAATTGAGGGATTTAGATAGAATTTATATTAATGGAAAAGAAGTTGAAATTGTCAAAGAAATTGATTCCTTAGGAGTAATATTATACAAAAGGAGATATACTACCCTTTCCTATATAGTCACCTGATTTATTGCAATTGTATATAGGAAAATTTGAATAAGAACAACATGAAGGTAATTAAATCCGTACAGAATAAATTTTTAAAAACCATCGAACGAAACACCAGCTTAAGTTACATTACATTATTTGTAAAATATGGTATATTACCAATTGATAAAATCAATGAATATTGTACGCTAGAACTAATGTAGGAAAGGATAATAGAAGGAAAACATTTTGGATAATATTGATATCCAATATCACGAAAACAACAGAAATTTAAGAAGAAGCAACCAAATTAAGCTACGAGAGATTAGAACGGAAATGTACAGAAAGGAATTGAATATATGGGAATAAAGCTTTGGAATGAATTACCAAATAATCTTTAACAATATAAAATTGTTTAAAAAGAAATTAATTGTATACTTATTAAACGGAGTTTGTGCGCCAGCGGATTAATAGGGTCCTCAACCGGTTAAATTTTATAATTTAAACTGGGGACCCATCACGGGGAAATGCAAATTGTATTGTCTGTTCTAAACTGTGTGAAATTTATTATACTTAAATTGAAATTCAAGACTGTATGCAATATGTAACCCTTGTGACAAATAAACATTATTATTAATAAAAACTCATATTGAACTAAAATTTAAGTTGTAATCATTCGCGCAGTGGGTTTCGGTGTTTTGTTAAGTAGAAATTAGGCATTTCATATTTTGTAAATTAAAAAAAAAATTATAATGTATTCAGAAGTGGTACTGATATGATAAGGATGCAGAATGTATGACTACTTTAACTGTTTTTATTTCATTTCAATTCATATAATACTTTCTGAGTTAACAAGTTCTGAAATTAGTGCAAAATTTGGTACTTTTTTGGATTTTAAAAGTCCCATGTCCCCTTAACTGGTGCAAAGCCTCTAACATTTTGCTTAATAAAGGTGTAATCGTATTTCTACTAAATATTTGGCAAGCTTCATTCCTTACAATAGTGTTCACTATTGGCTATAAAAAAATATGTCTCCGTTTCTTAGCAATTGTCAAACAGTGTGCATTTTTCCTACATTAAAGATTTTAAAATCCGAAAGCCTGTTATTTTAATCTTTGTGCTAAATATGTTATAACAATTTAAAATAATATATAATAATAATAATATTAATAGTTTTAAATTCCTTTTATCTCATTTCATTTTCAATTTTTTAAATAATTTTTCCACACTTTTCTGCCCATTACTCATGGTAGATTTTTTTTAACGTAGTAGGCCTTTACCATCCCAAACTAATTTTCACCCTTATCACAACATTTAATCTTTTTATTTGCTTCACCCTCCTCCCTTCTTTATCATCCTCATAAAGAAGACTTTTATAATACATGGAGGTGTTGCTCAAACTGCACTGGCACTTCGTACCTCAAGCATTAGCTTGGTTTGGTTCTAATAATTCTTTGTTACAAATTTTTGGGCCAAAAAATTTTAATTTTTATATAAAGTTTCATAAATTTATAATATGAAACTAGGTAAAATGTTTAAGTTCAAGATACTTCACTTTGGCGAGTTAAACCGAATTTGAAATTAAATTAAACATAATTTAGTTACATAGAGTAAATATAATTTTAAAGAGATAAGTATTATGTCAAAATTTGAATTTACATGGTACCTCTATGCTTTCGGATAAACATTGCTGTACGATAATTGAAACATTATATTTTAGTAAGTAGTCAGAGAAGGGAAATCCGCAAACCACGGACTTTTAATCGAATGCGCGCGTTGCTGATAGAAGGTTGGTGATTAATTAGGCAATTAAAATTAGTATACAGCCCATTTGTCTCTTAGAAGTTTTAATAGATTTACTTGTCTAAAGTTGCATTAATCCTCATATTAATGTAAATTAGCAAATAAATATTTATAAGTGTTATTATTATGTATTTAGTAAATTTTGCGATGAGGAACACATGTTCTTGGAGCGAAGTATTCCAGAAACCATCTGTTGCCGTAGTTATTTTAGCCGCACATGAAAGCTTTGGCGTACCGGATTTAATAAGTACTTGAATGGACGCGTAAACTTTAACATCCTCGTTCTTTCATTTTAGTGTTATTACCGTGGAGGTATTAAAAGCGGCGCGTAGTTAGCACATAATTATAATGAACGTTAACAACACCACACGATTAAAGCCAAAAATTTTAACGACGACGCACGCATTGGAGAAAGAAAAATGAGAAATGCGGCAAACCCCGCACGTCAAGGCTAAGAATGTTTGATCGTTCGGTTTTATAAAAATTGATGTAGGCAAGTTTTTCTTCTGCAACTTTCCAACAACTCAATTTGCATATTGGACGATTGGATCTTTTTCGAGCTTCTGTTTAAATTTTAGGCAATTTTATACCACACTCGTTCTTTTTTAGTGGCTTTTGTTTTTTTTCTTTTCCTAGACTGCAAAAATTCGAACGCTCGACGTCAAACGAAAAATACCTGAGCGCAATGGCTGTTTTCGCATTACTACCTTTCCCCTCTTGTTTTCAAAAAAATAGATTTTTCGACTCATTGTATTTTGATGGCCCATTCTCTTCCTCACTGTAGGTTTTCAGATTCCTTCCTGATTCTGGATCGCGGAATTTTTAAAACTGAGTCAAAAAAGACGTGCTAGCCAAAAAATAAATAAATAAAAACGCAATCGATTCTTATCAATTTTTCGGCAACTCCCTCATGGAAGCAGTGGCAGAATTGATTTTCAGATGACAAGGGGTTTAGAGTAGGGTGTGGATGTCTGAAAGAATTTGCACAAAAAAATGAATTTGCGATTTCGTGGTGATTTGTCTTTTTTCTTTATTTTTTTTCAATTTGTTTGTTAGTTTCATTATATCGATTTATACTCGTATTTTCCATCACTTCTATCGTAAGGGTTGCTCTGCCGCGGAAACTGAGAAACCAGAATAACCTAATGGGTGTCTTATGAAAATATGCATGTGCTTACGAACGGCATGCTCAAAATAAAGAAAAAGATGTCAGCAAATGTTGTTAAGGGTCTAAACTAATGAGAAACAACAACTAACGGCTCAGATGCCGAAAAAAATAGGAACGTGATTTTGTAAATTTCTTCGGAGCAGCTTTATAGCATCATTAAAGTAAACGTGGCTATTTCTTAAAATAAATATCACGAAATTACTCCGTGTGTTATTCGAAAAATTTCTTGAACCAAATTTCCATAGCACTAACATATAAAATGATTATAATAGGAAGCTCCACTTTAGAGGGAGGGACATACGATTATATATATGTCTGCTTCATCACAATATTTTCACAAACATTATCATAATAATAACACTATAATGTTTTGATTACATTATATTGTCATATGCTTAATATTAATAACAATCCGCACATTATGTCATATTAGGGAGGTTAATGTTAGATTATTCAATAATGCATCACAAATTTCTGGAAAAACTTGTAAATTTTATTATAGTGTCATACGAACATTGTGAAAAATTGGAAAGCGTGGAAAGGGTTAGAAGATGAGGGTTTGAACGTATATAACGTAAAAAAAAGAGAATTTACGTTATCGTAATAAATAATATAATAACACAAATTATCGCGGTTAATTTTAATACCTTTAACAGCTATTTCAACAATATGTGACTATTTCAGTCATAATGATAACAACGTTGTTATCATTCTGATGGATATAGCCAAGCTCTATTGAAACAGCTCTCAATGGCATTAAAATCCAACTACGATAATTTGTGCTATCATGTTATTTATTAATTTCGTGCAATGTATCACAATTTGATTTATTTCTATGTTATCCTGTAGCAAATATGTCGAGTACTATGGTTGGAATGAATTTTTTCGATCCAAACAGAAAGGTAATTTATTATAAATTTAACCTACAGTTGGTAGAGCTGCCGCCCGGATTGCGGAAGGTTGTGGGAACGTGTCACACAGAACGCAAAAACATTTCTATTCTTCGTGAACGTTTCACCATCTAACCACGCCATAACATCGGCGTTAATATTACTACGCCTAAAAAACGTTGATAAAAATTGTTGCTTAATTTAATCTGCGTAGTGTTCGACTTGTATAAATATATTATTTATATCATTGGTCTGAGAGCTGTTTCGTCTTCATAAAATGCGTCATGAATTAGCAATACGTTCAAATGATGCATGTATATATAATTGCCTAAATTAAATATGACATTGGCAATAGTGTGTCATTAAATGTGGTCATAAACCGTTGTTTTAGCATAGATTTGGCATATATATTCAATACTAGATGGATTTTTTGTCAGATTTCTTCCAAATGAATTTATTCCTTTGCTGCTCCACTGTATACTCTTCTATCTTAGATGATAAATTGTTTTTTATATATTAAGTATTATTACCTACAGCAAGATGCAGCAATATAGATCAGCAAGATAGATAAAGATAGATACAGCAAGATAGATTAGCAATTGCCAAGTGGTCGGCACACAGAGCCACCGGGGCGTATTTTTTGTAAATTGCTCGCAAACAAAAGAATGATTTCAAGGTTCATGGGGGAACCGAACCCACGATCTCTTGGTAGCCGGCCAAGGGCTCTCCAATTGAGCTACAAACGACCTGCGATCCTCACATCTGCGAGCACATATAAAGCTTAACTACAAAAAAATTTCAAAATTGAGTAGTGCACGGACTGCTTTTTAAACCAAATTAACATCAAAGAATAACAGCGGCACTAACGTGATATTAAAGACGGGAAATTTGTCTCATCATGGTCGATATGTGGTAATATTAGATGATAAATGGTTTTTTATATATGAGATGTTATTACCTTTCACAGGGTTCTCTCTCTTGTTTTCTTGGGTTCTTTGCCAGTATTATGTAAAATGGGTTTTTCTGGGTCTTCGCCGATTCTTGGTTTTTAGTTGAACATTTCAATTGTCTGTCGTTGGCAAGTTCTTATATACTATCAAAATCATTTTTCAAATTTTCTTTCAAATGTATGGAATCTGTTATTTACATTCAAGAAGACTTTCATGGCGTCTGTTAACATACATTATAGACAGTGCCGGATTAACGCATGGGCTTTAGGGGTCTCCGTTAGCTAGAGGGCCGCCGGAGATTAGTGTGATTTTTTTTAATGAATGCTACGTGTTCTCTTGTAGCGATCTTCTACACACTATTATTGTTACCAAATTGCACAGAGCAAATATTTGAAATTTGTTTTTAACTTTCTAAAAATAAATTTGATTTTACTTAAACGATGTTACAACTGATTTTCTTATTGTCACTTTCAGAAGTCCCCCCTACAGCTGTTTCCCTTTCTTTTGAACTATTTTCCTGAGGGCCTCACAACACCAGTAACTCAGAAGCCTCAAAAACTTTAATCCGCCACCGATTTTCCTGTCCTCATTCGTCTAGCGGTCCAAGACACTCCGGGCTAAACGGAGGGACCCTGGTTCGAATCCAGGATGGGGAAAGCGTCTCTTTTTCTCCAAAATTACACAAGCTCTAGTTTGAGCTGTAATTAATACGTGGGTGGCAAAAATTATTGTATAACTTTACGGGATATTCTGCGGCGTCTGTTTATTAAAAACACTTAACGTTTCACTCCGTGCTATGCGGAGCATCCTCAGAAGCAACAGCCGACCAAGTTTTCCTCTGCAAAAATGCAAGAATCCTCTTGGTTGCTCGACAAAAAATGAACGATTAAAATTCCCGGAAAAAGCTATATAATGTAATCTGTTATTTATTTATTTTAAGACACGAGGACAACAAGGGTCATCTTGTGCCAGAATCTGCAGTTTTCCGAGGAATCCGAACCTCTTAAGGCCTAGGGAACCAGCCTCCGGACTACACTTGCCAGTTTGTAGATAAGCGGTATACGTTGGCATGGTTAGGAGTTGAACCCAGAAAAACGGCACTCCAAGCGAACGTTTTACCACTCTACTACCGCAGGACCTTTCTTGAGGCCATCATATTCAGCGATTTTATAGGATCGATGAATATAAAGGTAGCATTTTAGACAGGAAAATTTCTTTACTTGAAAACTATTCATGTTTTATATCTTGAAGGTCTATACCTCAATTTGAGCTCAACTTTTGCTAGTTTTCATTGTGTTATTATGGAAGTTAATTGCACTTCTTACATAATGTTTATTCATTAATTTTAAACACATTATAAATAGCTTATCGAATAGAAACATTTTTTAATTATATATATATTTGCAGCAAATATTTGCAGTTAATGGTAAATTGGGTCTTTTTCTTGTTAGTTCTCTCAAAAAATGTGCATCTTTAATTAACAACAGCGTACTCTTGGTTTCTTCATTATTACCCTGGTTAGGATAAATCAAAAGAAATTTCCATTTCTCTTGATGGTGGTTTCTTCCTGATTCTAATAATGGTTTGTTAATAACTGTGAGAAGAAGTTCAGAGTGACAAGCTTTAATTTGATGAAGCTTTCCTGCATTTTGTGTAAAGAAATTACCTTTCGTGTAAGAGTAATAATACTTAGTAGCTTCACTCTTGAGGGACATTAATTCCATTTCAATGCTTTGCAAATAATTAATAATCACACCTGTTCTGTTTGTATCTACATTTGTCTTTGCCAATATTCTCAGCCTTACGTTTACGTGTTTTCTAGTAAGTCATATGGGCAACATTCTTTAGGAGAGTTTAAGTATTACGTAAGCAACATTTTGGTCACTGTAGCCCCACAACAAGTAAGCAAAAATTAACATTGGCTAACATAGGAAAATAAGACCAACGGCAACCACCCTCCCTTCATTTACACTTCGTCGTGCTTACGTAATACTTGAACTCTTCCTTTTTTATAAATAAGGTTCTTTGTTCTTTGAAGAAAAGTACTAAAATTTTCAAAGTCTGGAATCTTAATTTACAAAACAAATTCAGAAAAGTCCTCATATAGCAGGTGTTTTCGCTGAACCCAAGCTTCTTGTTATATTCGGGCTGTACTATATATATATAAGTAATTATTAACACTGATTTATTATCTGAAACGTGAGCAAAATCTAAATATAGAGATAAATGTAGTTCTTGATTAATTTAATACTTCCATCGCATTTAAATTAATTCATACTCTCTAAAAAGTGTTAGCTCAATAGCATGTAATAAAGTTCACTCTGAAAAGTAAAACTTATGAAATCCAAGAGCCAGAGTTACGAAAACATTAAACCGTTTGAACCTAAATTTTATTTATAAGGAAAATTTAAAAATACCAGTTATACATGCAATTGTATTTTTAAATTCCCCCACTAAATAAACACTACAGACCTTATCTTGTCTACGTCTATACAGTTACTTAAATTTTATGCTGAAATCCAAAAAAGTCCAATTCTTTCGAAACAGAGAGAGAGAGAGAAATATGCATTTATGCAAGCTAGGCGTAATTGAAATGAGTCAGACTTGCAGTAGATTCCTTTCAGAATAAACTAAAATTATCAAAGGTTTACCAAGCTACGTATCTTTTTATAAAATTGCAATTTTTGTCCCAAATCACCTAATTTATATTTGAAAATAAAGAAACCGGGTTACCATTATAATTTGATTAACCGGTTTACCCATCCGGTACCCAACCGGTTTAAACCGGTTTACCCATCATAAATTTATCTCGATCTCAACAAATAATTTCTAAATAGTGAAGTTGTTGATTTGGTTTCTCAATGTATTAATTTCGATTCTATCAGTTCTGAACCTTCGAGAAACGCATGATAAAAATTACTTTTGCTTGATTCATTTTCCGGTAAATTTATTCGCATTTTTAAGTTTATCTCTGAAAAATAAACATTCGTCAAACCGGGGAAAGCAGGGTATGGCCTCAGTTTCCCCCATGCCTATGTTCCGGTTTCCCCATCGAGATATTTATATATATACTCTGTAAATAAATTATAAACTCACCCATAAAGCACAGATAACTTACGATTGCAATAAGCATTTGATATAAATTTATGCAAATAATATACCAATGGTGATTACATACATATAATGATTACAACTTTTGAAAATGGTGAACAATTTTGTTCGTGAAAAAAATAATCATTTACAACCTGTAAAGAAACATAAATTCAATGTGGAAAATTCCAGGAAATCAGAAATTAATAGCAAGTCGGTTCTCCTTGCTTTTCAGTAATATGTATCATTCTGTCAGGCATTGTTTGAAGTAGTTTTCTTAAAACATCTAAATCTACGTTGTCCCAGGCATTCGAAATTGTTATTTGGAGATCATTCACATGATGATGATATTGCATGTTTCGCCTATATACAGCCTTTGCCATAACCCCCTCCCCCACCACACACACACCCACATTTTCAACTGGATTCAGGTCTGGAGAACGCGAGGGCCATGGAATGACATCAACCTTTTCCCGTTCAAGCCACTCCCCAGTGAACATAGATACATGTACAATGGCAATGTCCTGTTGGTACTTCCAATTCGGACCGTCTGAAAGAGGCCCAGATGGGATTAAGAGATCATACATTAATTCCTGATATTTTTGGAGTTCATGGTGCCCCGAAGGAATACGATGTCTGCTTTTCCTCCTGCTCCAGATGCTGTCCACAGCATCATTCTGCCACCTACTTGCCGTCTACTCAGCCTTATCTTTGGCTGAGTGAGTAGATTACTAATATGACGAATATCCATCAGGGCCATCCAGACAGAACGTTTTTCATGAGAAAACGCTAGTTTATTCTACTCATGACGCCATTTCACAGGTTTTTTTTACACCAATCCAGCCGATTTAACTTATGACTAGAAGTAAGTGTCAGTTTTCTTTTCACTTTCCCGAACTTCACGTTTGAATTTACATTTAAACTTCACACAGTTTGGTGAGATACAGATGTTGATGGTACACGTGAAATTTCACAAGACATGCGTGGCGACAGTACCCAGAAACAGGCATATTTTTCGGCACTATGTAATATGAATAATAGGAAAACATGGTCAGAAATAAATGAACTTATGGGAAGATCAAAATCCAGAACAAGAGAAATTGATAAACTAATAACTCCTCATAAAACGATTACTAACATATCACAGATTTCTAATACATTCAATCAATATTTCATAGAATTCCCTTATTCTTTATCTAGTAAATTTAATAATGTATTCCAAAGATGCCATGATTATAATATCGCTAATTCCTTTTTCTTGGATGGGGTCACTGAACTTGAGACAATTCGACTAATTAATAATCTTAGTGCTAATAAAGGACCAGGCCCAGATAACTTTCATCCAGTTCCCATTAAATATTGTGCTCATGAGATTTCAGGGCCTTTAACCTACATCTTTAATCTAATCTTTTCCACTGGTGAGATTCCGCCGGAATTTAAGACGGCAAGGGTTGTTCCGATTCATAAAAAGGGTTCATATACTGACGTTGCTAATTATAGACCGATATCAATATTATCGGTGTTTACAAAAATACTTGAAAAACTCATTTATAATAGATTATTAAAATACTTTGAACATAACCACATCATACAGGAAAATCAATTCGGTTTTACTAAAAATAAATCTACTGAACAAGTATTGTTAACGGCAACAGACTTCATATATTCGGCTTTGGACGGTGGTGACTCATCAATTGGAATTTTTTTTGATTTGTCACGGGCATTTGATACCATTAACTATGATAGACTTTTATATAAATTACAATTGGCAGGTATATGCGGAAAGCAAAATCTTCTTTTCAGAAATTACCATTTTGGAAGATCTCAATACGTGCAAATAAACGAAAATCAATCTATCGCCAGATCACCTCTATGTGGGGTTCCTCAGGGGTCGACATTGGGACCTTTGCTTTTTATTTTTTATATTAATGATCTTTTTTTTCTGCCAACTCGATCTAGAGTTCTATGCTTTGCCGACGACACAAGCATCTTTTATAGGGAAAGGAATCTTGATGTGCTGTTTTCACTTGTAAATAATGATATTGATATATATATAAAATACTTTAGAGATAATTATCTCTCACTTAATAAAAAAAAAATATATATATATCCTGTTTTCAAATAAACATAACAAAAGCAACTACTTATGTAATACCATAAAAATAGATAACGATATAGTTCCGTTATCGCAGGAGACGAAATTCCTTGGAGTTACTATTCAAGCCAATTTAAAATGGGATACACACATTAACCTATTGTGCTTAAAAATTGGTAGATTTTTGGGAATATTGCGCAACATTAGTATTTATATACCTATAAAATTTTTGATCAATCTATATTATTCTTTTATTTTTTCTCATCTTTTTTATTGTTTATCGGTCTGGGGATACACTTCACAGGCTAACCAAAGTAGAATTTAGTCATTACAAAATAAATTCTTCAATATTATTAACCATAAATTACCACAACCAATGTCGATCCGTGAGGTTCCGCAAAGATTCAATTTATTAACTTTTAATCAACTTTTAAATTATAAAATTTTGTTATTAATGTTTAAAAAAATTAAAAATACTAATCTATTCCAGTTGATTTACAGCAACCTACACATAACTATCCAACAACAAGTAGACATAACTACAGACCTCAATTTTCTCGTCTGGAGCTGGGTTGCCACAGAGTGGGTTCTTCAGGTCCTAAATTGTGGAATCAGCTGCCTTCTAATATAAAAGAGATAAATTCCTATTCTAAGTTTAAGTCTTTAATCCGGATCCTCCTTACTAATTCTATTTAATCAATCGCATACTTAATTTAATTTTCGCTGATGTTTGCGCAGTGATATCCCATGGGGCTGCTTTGGCTATCTGGTATCTCCTGGGTGGTGCAGGCTTTGTCAGACTACGTCTTTACCTGCGCTACCCAGGCAGACATGGACAAAATTCTATTTCACAGTATATTAATTAATGTATTGATATTTTTTTTTTAATTAAATTTGATTTATCTATATTTTTGTAATTAATTTTATGCATCTATATTTTCGTATGATGTTAATGTAGATATGTCTTTGTTCTTATA
>QLNU02015003.1:167866395-167913597 GCA_006491805.2 Dysdera silvatica
CATCGGCGTTGGTATCACTACGCCAATAACCGTTGATTGATTGACATCGTTGTTTGATCAATCGTTTCTTCAACTAATAGTTCATTTCTCATTCATATTTTTAAGAGATCTTTAGTATTGCAACGAGTTTTAACCCCATTCGAACCAGGTGTCGGGTTCGATTCTCCGTGGAATCACAAGCAATTTTTTTTTTTCAAACTTCATTCGATTTCAATGCCGTAAATTGCATAAAGCAAATAGTATTTTTCTCAATTTCGAGGTATATTTTTTCATATTTGTAAGTAGAATCGTCTTCATTTCACATTAGTCTAATTTTTAAGAATAGCTGGAATTCACCAATTAAATACTAGTTCTCCCCTAATAACTGAGAGAAACAATCCAACTCTGATCTGTGCTGTTTAAAAGTGAAGTCATTTTTATACATCATGCAATATTTTTCTCGAATTTTAAACCGAAAAAAAGGTATTCTAAAACTAAGAAAAAATATTTTCCTTAATAACGTTTCGAATTCATTTTCCCTTCTAAGAAATGTCACTTCAAACTACGGATGGGCATCGATTTTCGATGTTTTCAAAACATGGACGCTTTACTTTCGAGGTTCCATGTTTTTCCCCTTCAATTATGATTGGCTGATGCTTTAAGACAATTGCAGTGATGCCAGATTGGGCTACAAGTATGGTATTGGGCGATGTTTTAAGTGCCCTCGCTACAAACATTTCGAATTGGGCGACACGCTACTTTTTGGGCTACTTTTAGTTACCTTCAGGCTATAAATCTGAA
Organism: Dysdera silvatica; assembly: GCA_006491805.2. Taxonomy (NCBI): domain Eukaryota; kingdom Metazoa; phylum Arthropoda; class Arachnida; order Araneae; family Dysderidae; genus Dysdera; species Dysdera silvatica. The sequence continues at coordinate 167,867,176 of QLNU02015003.1, forward strand.
AAATAGCTACTTTCTTATTTTCATATATAAAATCACAAAATATTAGTATTAGGGAAAGTTCAAGTATTACGTCGGCACCTTTAGTGGGTTGTCATTGTGCTTATTTTCCCAGGTTAGCCAATGATAATGTTTTCTTATCGGGGTGGGCGGGGCCAAAATATTGCTTACGTAATACTTGAACGCTCTTTCACATTATGCAATAAAAATTTTGTTTGTTGAACATTTCTATTCGCAGTGAACGATAGTTTTATTAAAACATAACATGTTCGATACTCGTTCAATTCATATGAGATCTCTGTGGTTCAATTCTTGTTTTGGTACTTTCAATCACAGTGATCTTACATGTACTCAAATGGACGTCACGTGACTCCGAAACTCGTTTAACATTGCAGTTCCGTGCAAACCTTCGAGCATATATATATATACGCTATATAGACTGGAAGGTGCGAAATGTGGAGCTGCGTTAGTGAAATCAATTTTTCTATTTTCCTGTGTTTCAGTATGTAATTATAATCGATCGCGGATACAGGGGGTGGGGAGGTCACAGGGGTCATGACCCCCAAAATATATTTTTTCACTGTAAAAAATTCCAACTTTCATGATAAATGAAGGGTGTTATTCCCAGACCATGGCAAATTTTGTCCTTGACCCCGCTTCCCCCAAAATGAAAGTCTGTATCCGCTCTTGATTATAATGGTGCGTGCTTGTTTAAGTGTAGATTGTACACTTCGGGATACTGTGGAAAATCGTTAACTTGGCAGTACTTTCCACAGTTAAACTAATGATTTTAGTTTAACTTGCATTCCATTCAATTTTCGTTCAGCAATGCACGTATACAAACGATTATGTTGACCTGCTTTTATATCTGTTAGGCTTAAATATCGAAAACGCTCAACGAGCGAAAAAAGACCACAACGCATTGTGGCCGTTTCAAAAATGCCAAATCCAAGGGTTAAAAAAAGATCTCTAGACGTGTCAGGGGCGTATCGTGGCCGGCCCGAAGCCTCATCCCTTTTCTAGGCTGCTATTGGAGATACGATTACGATATTCCGTATTCAGAGAGCGTACGTGAGGGAGGGCACTTAAAATATCGCATGTCAGGGCTGTATCGTTGGGGACCGGAGCCCCATCGTTTTTCTAGGCTGCTATTGGAGCTGCTATTACTAGTAGTAGTTGCAAAATAATTCATTTTTATGTTTGGGCTACAAATAGTTCAAATCCGCTACTTTTGGAGCACAGTTTGCTACTTTTTAATCTTCAGATCTGGCAACACTGGACCATTGGCGTTTTTACTATATAATATCGATTCTTTTAATAATGCAAGAGATTTGCAATTCAGTATTAAGTTTCTATAATTTAAAATTTTTGTTTTAATAAAACCACCCAAAACCATTGCTTTATGATGGCTTATGTTTAGTCTAAGGTTTAACTGAATACTGTGTCAAGAATCGATAAGACTTTACATTACTGTACTGTCATTACGGTACTGTCCCAGCTTATCAACGCTGCCGTTTCCAAATTCTCCAAACGTTCTTGCAGTACATCTCTTAGCCAAATATCTTCAGATAATTACATTGGTTTGGTAACACTCCCTTACGTGCCCAAACTTAGCTCCGCCATTGCCAAAGTCCTTCGGCAAGCCAAATTCAAAGTTACCTTCTCGCCTATTAACAAGATTTTGCCCTCTAGACTCAAAGATAACATTTCCACACTCCAACGCTGGGGCGTGTATCAAATTTTTTGCCAGTTCGGACTTTCCTACATAGGACTGACAAAACGTGCCCTCATGCATCGGTTGAAAGAACATCGCCGATACGTTGAGAAAGGTGAGGTGCACAAATCATCCATTGCTGTTCACAGCCACGAACACAACCATCGCTTTAACTTTTTTGACGCTCGTATCATCCACCAACCTCATTCACCACTTGAACTGGACTTCGCCGAAGCTTTCTTCATTAACATGTTTCGTGATTCCATTGTGAATGACCACAGCTCAACTCCTTCCTTCAGCTCAGCTTGGCGAAATGTACTCCACCTAACTCCTTCTGATATTAATCCATAGTCCCGCCATAATTGCCACCTCTACTAACAGACAGCCAACTTTTCCACAATTTGGTAATTTCTGGGAAGAGTGGCCGCACTACAAAAACCACGTAGTACTTGACTTCCTACTTTTGGAAGTCAACATTTCACTTAATAACTCAACTCTAGTTACATCCGCGAATCAACCTCGTTTGTTGACGATATTCCACGTGTTCACTCCCGAAGAAGGGCGAACTTTTATCGCCCGAAACGCGTAGCTCGAACTCAATCTTGACATAAATACGCTTCTAAAACGTTGTTTTTTGTGTCTTATTTAGTTTGGTAAATGTTGGCGTTAGCGGGACATCAAACAATTACGCCACTCACTTGACCCGTCCTGGTCTTCACAATGGAGCAACTCGTTCTACTTAGTGGTGTGTTGGCGCCATTTTTGGCGATCTCAGTACTTCTGTCTCCAAAGCCTGGTCACCAAAAGTTACCCCCTTTAACATGTAAAAGACAGAAAAACTTTCAAGTTCCGTGCTCTTGACACCCACTACACGTCCCGTTTGATTTCACGGGATCAACCTAATCATGTAAGCAACCCCTTTCTTCTTTTTTTTTATTTAGTTAGTGGCTTTGGTGCCCTAATTTTAATTTCGTTTGTTTAATATAGCTATTAGTTTAGTCCAACTTTATAATTAATAAATTTTCGTAATGCCAGTTAAGAATTTAAGTGGGGTTCTCCTGTTTACGTGATGAAAACTAATTTGCTGGGTCAAACGTGTTAGATAAAAATTGTATGGGTTAAACTATTCCCAGTAATTGAATCTATTACTACAAATTGTAGCTTAATTTTTTTATGCAGCTTCATCGAGTTTAAGGGCCAATAAATCACTGAATAATGTCATATTGTCTCACATACCATTGTAAAGTAAATCTATGCTGTGCACTAGAAATAAGCTTTATATTTCGCGCTACTAAAGTTCTGTAAGATATTATTACCCTTCACAGGGATAACACAATTGCCAAATAATGGTCAACACAGAAAAGCCTCCGGGGCGAGATTTTTGTGAGTTTTTCGTGGGGGGGATTTACTATAAAATAATTTTTACCACACGCGTATTAGTAGCTCAAACTAGAGCTTTTTTAAACGTGGGTGGCAAAAATTATTGTATAATAAATTCCCCCACGAAAAACTCACAAAAATCTCGCCCCGGAGGCTTTTCTGTGTTGACCATTATTTGGCAATTGTGTTATCCCTGTGAAGGGTAATAATATCTTACATCCTAATATACGGAGAAAAATGCATTTGTTCTTATCTACATTCGTCTAGTAGGTCAAGACACCGCGTGCTCAATGTGGGGACCCTGGTTCGAATCCAGGATGAGGACGGCGCCTCTTTTTCTCCAAATATAAAAAAAGCTCTAGTTTGAGCTATATGAACGTGGGTGGCAAAAATTATTGTATAATAAATTTCTATTGTATAATTTGAGTTGCCTAATTACTAAATCCTATGGTTTTTTATAACTATGTTTAGCTAAGGAGATAAAATAAATTTGCTTCGGTCTTAATTTATGACCCAAGTTCATTAATTGAATTAATGGGCTTTTAACCCTTGTTCCCTCTGCTTACTAGGTTTGCGGTAACCTTTCTATCAACTATATGTTGGAAGAGAGGTTATTTAACACAAAGCGTTTTTTATTTATTTATTTTTTTTGTAAAAATTAATAATTGTAATTCATTCTATACTATCCATTTGGCTGTTAAATAAAAACAAATTAAATGTCGAACGTTGACATTTTCTCTCACTTTAGGTTCATTGCAAACCCAAACCAAAAGTAAATACCAATAAAAAAAAACAGTTACATTCCTGCGTTTATTGGAATCTAAGTAGATTGGCATTTTATAATTTGGTGCTGGAGGTATTTACAGATAAATATGTGTGTATGCATTATAGCAAATTTTAGTAAAAATGTAAAGTTTGGAATGTTTCACACTCTCTCTCTCTTATACACACACATATATGTTGGAAAGATGAAATAAAGAACAGGTTGGTTTAACATGGAAACTCGTTGCTTAGAAAATACACGCATATATGGTATTTAGAGAAACTTTCACACGACTATGGGTAGAACATGATTAAACGTGATATATATATATATTTCGAAAATTAAAAGTCCTTTTAAAATTTCGATTTACAATAACCTACAAATTATTTTTTTTTTAAATTTTCAATCAGATTCAAATTCATTTTATATTAGAAGTTTTGGCACTAGTTCAACGAATATAAAAACGATTTATATCCTTTTCCTGCATTCAATTTTTTATTTAATTTATTATATTGCATTCGCAGTTAAAAATCACCACTTTAAAAGTATTTCTTTGGATTGTGCACGAAAGTTCCAAACATATTCTCTTAAATAATATTTACAATCAAAAGCATTTAGGAACTGATTTAGGAATAAATCGAAATTTATAGAACGCTTTCTTTATTGCTTTCCAGCCCATTTGGTAACTTATATCAGTCTCCTTTTAGTTTTCTACTCGCATGGAACCGAAATGCCCAGGGCTATTTAATAGGCTTTTAGATGGAGATCATTAGGAAACGAAAGTACCTTGTTAAATTATAATGGTCTAGAAACTATACCTGTATGCATAACCTGCGTAACGGAACATCAAACGGTTTAAGTATCTGCATAACCACAAGCTAGTGACATGAACTGTTGTCGAAAGCGACAGGGTGTGTAGCAAATTATTTCCCAAATTCTCTCATTTTCATCGAAAACAACTGCTGTTTTTTTTTCCTTTTGTGAAAAATTTAAAAATAATATCAATGATTACGTAGAAAAAACTACAATGGAAAAATTAATTATCTTGTTGACACCAAAATGATTTAATTTTCGTAATTTAGATTAGGCGTTATATGTTGGAAAGGCAACAAGGCCGGAACCTACAGTTTTCCGAGGATTTCGAATCCATTAGGGCCTAAGGAAACGGCCCCTGGACTACAGGGAGTATGTCAGAAAGAATCCTTATTTGGCACTGTTGGGGGTGGGGGGTCGAACTCAGGACAATGGCGTGCTACATGAGCGCGTTCCTATTGAACCACCACAGGTCCAAAGTTACAATCTGTTTTTAGACTTTATTCTTTTCTACTAAAATATTTGCGTGTTTTTTTTTTTCATATTTTAGTTTCCAATCTTAAATATTGGGGTATAATAATTGTCAAAGTTGTCTGATATTTTTTTGATAAATATAAGAATAAATTGGATAAAATAAAAATATTAACACTCTAAATCAAATCCACTGCTTTATTTATTTTTCATTTATATAAAGTTGTAATAACAACATACTACGTAACTATAAATAATAATACAGACAATATATATATATGTATTAAAAGTACATCATATTAGACTCTACAATGAAAGGTTCCAAGAAAATATTAGCAAGGACATAACACACCTGGGACCTTAAGATTATCATCTGATTTCAAAAGTGGAACATAACTAATAGTGAATCACTCATTCTTTTGATTTATTTTTTCCATTTTTTTTAGTTTCCATTACCTTATATCCAATATTTTCTTAGACTTTTTTAAATGTTTATTTACTTTTCAATTTTTTGAATTCCTCTTGTAGTCCATTCCAAAGTTTTGCACCTTTTTAATTTACATTATTCCTTCCTACTTCGGTCCTTATTTCTGGGAGTAATTGATCATGGTATTTACGACATGCATTTCTATCTTTTTCATTTAATTTTAATTTCACAAATTCAGTGTGATTGCCTTCCTTTATTCTTTCATACGTTTTAACCAAGACACTATATTCATGTAAATGTTCTACTGGTAATATATTGTACTGCACGAATAAGTTTTCCAGTTTTTATTATTTTATCACTATTAATTATTTACATCATACAATGCATTTAAAAGAATTGAATGTTTATAAAGTGCATTATTATCAATTTAATATCAGTTTTCGTTAAATTTTTGATGCTTTCGATTACGTACAAATTTATAAGTAATTTAGATTTGGGTTTCCTTGACTTAATAAGTAATTTGTTAAGTTATTTTACGTATAGTTATATACATAAAAGCTTCTATTCCTTTATAAATTTTGTGCCATTTCTTACTCAATATATTTTACTGAAATTATCAAATCTGACATGTAATTTTTCCAAAATTAGGGAAATAGATGAGCTAGAGGAGATTTTTCGCATAAAGCCATAATGAAGCAAAGATAAAACAGCGTTCAACCGTTTACAAACACAAAAACCAAAACTCGTAAAATATTTATTGAAGAGTAAATATCCACCGTTATTTTTTGAACTCACCTATAAATAGACACTATGCCTTATATACGTTCTACTAAAAAGCAAAAGTTGTAGACGGAAAATGATAGCGTTGACAGCAAAGGACAGATTGCAGTTTTTAGTAAGAAGGCTGTGTCATATAAAGACCCCTTTTCTTTCTTTCCGCTTCGATGGCTGCGGCTTTCAAGACAAGAAATATCAGGAGTGTAAAGTATCAGGTTTAGTATCAGGAGGAGAAGACCTTAAAAGGCTTGTTCAGACAGAAAGTAAGCCGTTAAAAGTCTAAGACTGTAATTTCGGTCCTTTAATTGCAATGTTATGTTCGCCTTGGAGTAAAAAGTTTTCACTCATCTCATCCACCCGCTACTTCCAAATTTTATACAGACCTTTTATATCATACCCAGAGATATTAAGACTCAGGTAAAATACAACCAAGTCATAAAAAATAAGCTGGAGAAAAGTTATAGAACTTTAAAAGAAATACACATATTTCTTTCAACTAACACATAGAAAGCATCTTTATCAATGTTCATTTGTCAATGTTTATCTATTCTATTCTTATCCCTACTCCCGAAACCACAATCCATTACTGACAAAGGAGATCCTTCAGTTAAGAACATGATGTAAATAGTGGTATTTTTTGCCTATCATTAGTTACGGCTTCTTCTTCTTCTGCGTACAAAGGTGATTGGAAACGTTGGCCGCGCCTGCAACCTGTATTCCCATAAAAGGTCTGGCAAAGCCATAATAATGAGGTTTCATTCCTGCCCTACGCATGAATATAAGCGCATCCAAATATATACATTTTTTTACTATTTTTAATTGGTTTTGATTTAGTTGTGGCTGTTATTTATGTATGCTATTCTTAATAAAGTTAGTTACGGTTGTATCGATTATTCTTAACGCCGAGTATATCGATTGGTGAGTCACGAAAATGCATACATTTGTTGTAAATTGTAGAAAAAGTGAGAATATATAGGTGTATTAAATTATGTGTCATAAACCCCTGCTTAACCGGCTATTGTGGAATAGGTATCTTGTCCGGTTAGTCCGAAAATCAGACTGTCCATAGAAAAAAAAAGAACATGTCAGGTATTAGAATGAAAACATCTAAACTAATTCGACTTAAAGTAATATAATTATTACTCGAACAAGAAAAGACATGCAGCAGCAAAATATTGCGGCATTGTTGCAACCATCACGTAAAGAAAACAAGGAAAGAGATATTATGATAAACATATAAAAAATGAGAACATATAAAAATTAAGGAAATCCGAAAGTGATAAGTAGACAAGGGATCCAGAAAAGGTTAATAAAAACAACATCAAAATAAAGCATTCGAAGTAGTAATATACTGGGCATAATGAAAGAAGCCGTTGCCATAGAGCACATAACAAGTTAAGTATGGCCTTCTCTCGTAATCAACCAGGAGCTCGATTCTCATGAACAAATTCGTTTATATTTCTGTGGTAAAGATAAACTACCAGTCCCGTTATTGGCGACCTAAGAAGCCTTGAAAAGAAACTATCTAAGCAATCTGAGCAGATTAAACCATGTCGTAAAATGATCAGAAATAGGCAATTGAAATTGTCGATGAAGATACCAAATGACCATCCAAGAGTAAAACAATAAACGTGCAGAACAAACCCGTTAAAATCGCTTTTTTTTAGATTAGGATACGAAGTTCATTCATAGCTTTCAAACTGATGAAAGAATCAGAATGTTATTGTTGTAATAATCATATCAATTTGGTAAGATTTCTCGATTTCGTTCGATGGCAGAAACACTTGAAAATTATTGACCGAATGTTATTAGAATATATTACATAGGTAGCATTTTAATAAAGTATTCATTTCGAAGTATTTTAGATTGGAAAACGCTCGATAAATTTTATGTATTCAAGCGCGCAGTTTATATAAGTAAGCAACAGAAGTATAATTATATTTTATTTAAGCTAATTCTTTAAGTTTACTAGTTTGAGAGGTTTCCTTAATCATAGATTTAGATAAAAGACAAACTGAGGAAAGTAAATGTTTTTCTTTTGTGTGTTCTTAGTTCTTCAAAAGTTGTTTGCACTAATCAATAAACTGCTACACTGCGTTTAATAATGAGAAAATTCTCATCTAAAAAAAGGAAATAGTTGCTATGTTGTATAATTTGTAATTTTTGTTAGAAAAGCAGGAAATTTTAGAAAACCATAAACATGAATATTTCTTCAGAATTAAAATTACATGTACTTCATATCTGAAAATGTTAACCAAACTCAAATTAAATTCCAATTTTCTAGAAATAATTTCCCCTATTAAAAAATGAAATTCCAACTTCAGAAACTTATTCTTCAGAACCTTTCAATTCTATGTCCTCTATTTGGAGAAACTTCATTCGTCCCATAGCAAAAGACGCGGCTACGGACCCACAACTGGTTTACCCGAACTAATTTTGGACTAGCAATTTGGCATCGATAGTTTTTCTAGCACGTGTGCCACATTAGTGTAACTAGGGTTCTGAAGAAGGAAGCCTAAACGCGCTTCCGAAATAGCTATAAACCATCGTATTTATTTTAACTGTGTTAATGTGTTTAATTTTATTTAAGGTACTTACGTGTATAATTTTGTCTTTATTTTTTAATTTATGCCCATCTTGAGAAAGAAGTAGATATATTGTTTGTTTGTTTTTTGGTTTTACGGCTCAAAGACTACAGTGGTCATGCTGCGCCGGGACCTACTGTTTTCCGAGGAATCCGAACCTCTTATGGCCTAGGGAACCAAACCCCGGACTACAGTGAGCAGTGCGATCTTTTATGAGATCTCTGAGTAAGCGTTCTTTGCACTGCTGGGAGTCGAACCCGGATTAACGGCAGACTAGGAGAACGCGTTACCACACTGCGCCACCGGGGCAGATATATTGTAAACTCACGATTGAAAGAAATAAGGATTTTAAAGTGAAAACGATTTATAAGCAAGTAAGCTTACGTTTATAATTTTTCTTTATTTATTGGTTTATGCTCATCTTGAGAAAGAATTAGATTGTAAACTCACGCATGAAAAGAAATAAGGACTTTAAAGTGAAAACGAGATACATTTAAATGTCATATATGTATTGAGATGAAACTTAATATTCAAAAAAAAAAATTTCTTTTAAGTAAACTAAAACAAAAAGTTCTTCACCGGACGACGCGTCTCATTTTTATTATTTCTATAATTAATGTATTTTTTGTGTTTAATTTCAATTATACTATCAACATTTGTTTTATACCCCAAGGGAAGATCAAGGGAGAGACCTTTTTAAAAAGTGGAATAACGGAGCTAACCTCAGTCCATATACAGATACTTATGGAAAATTATACATTGTCAATATATGATTTGAAGCTTTTTGGAAATCAAGAAGATTGTTAATTACTTATTTTTGATATATGTTATAATGAATTTTTGATAATTGCAATGATAATTACGTTACCTACTAAATACGTAATTTTGTGTAGAATAACATTTGATGTTAGTGAGGAATATTGCCCTTGTTATCGAATGGCCTGTGGATAGGCTTTTGGCTAGATTTTTGGCTCCATTTAGTTCTCGAGTGGCCAAAATACTTTCTTCGAAAACTTGAAAGTTTGCAAGATCTGGCAGACGCCTCGACCACCTCAAAATGTAAAAGGCGAATTTCCGGGGGCTATGCCTCTGGGTAAATATTCTTTCATTTCTTCTTTTCCTGTGCCACCTTTAATCTTTAAAACTTTAGTACTTTAATTAATTTAATTATATTATTATTTTAAAATCGCCCCAACATATGCTACAGTCATGAGTTTTCAAAATTTCGATATTGTTCAAGCATCAGTACTTGTGGACTCTATGGTAATATTAATTGATATGAAAGATTACATATAAATATATATATATATGCATGGATGAGCTATGATATTAATGTCATCATTGCGCTATGCAAAATAACGCGCCTGCAGTCAACACTTTCTCATGACATAACGTGTCGTGGTTGCATATCAGCTTATACAAAAGTGGAAATTTCAATTTTATTTTCCTCTGAAAAGATTACGAAGTTATCAATATTTGACAGGTGAAATGGAATACTATCTTTTTATTTAAATTCAGTTCTTGGATATAAAAATTTTTTCACGTTTTCTATTGAAACTAGTTTCTCTATGTCCGAATATTATCATTTTAAAGAACGTCATAAAGTATTTTTCTTTGGTATTTCAGTTTTGTAATGGCATCAAAAAACTTTATTAGAATTAAGCAAACCTACTGGAATAATGACGACAATTGAAGCCGTGTTTCTTAGTCATGCAGAAGACTTTTGAACTTGTTGCATTCTCGAATGAAAACCATCAATTATTTTGCCGCGGGAATACAGAAAGCGTGGTTTTACTTATTTTGAAACGATGGAAAGTATTGGAACTTTTAAAACTTAGTTTACAAAGTAGAAAACATTAATAGGACTATCGATAGTGTCTTTTAATAATTGCGTTCAATTTGCTGAAGAGTTGAGACAAGAAAAAGGATGACAAACATTTCTTAGAATATAAGTGTCAGGAATTGATAATTTGATCAATAAATGTCTGAGAAAATTTTTTAAATATATATTTTACTTCAGAAATTTGCATTTAGCTTTTATATAAAGCCACGCTTATTTTGTTATACTTGGTCAGGGTAAGCGTAAACCCTGAATCATAATTTTGCCGAACTCTGGCAACAATAACACAAAAATTCTTAAAACTTCTTTTTAACATGAACGTTAATGATGTCAACAAATTTAGTTACAAAGATAATTTATATCTAGTATTATTGTGTGTGTATGGTAACTAGTAATTATAAACTTCATTAATAAATAGTATCTCCAAACCCAAGCAAATTTACTGAATTTATAAAAACGGGATAAAAAGTAGAAAAATGAATTAGAAAAAGAAAATTAAATTATAGAGTATGTATGACACGAAAATTTTTTTTAAAAAAGAAGTAGAACTTTTGTAATTAGGAAAACAGTAAGCGTTTTCAATAGCTTCATAGAAAGAACACTAAGTATGTAATTGTCTCAAAATTAAATGAATTATTTAATAAGTCATTAGTTAAATGAGTGCCTTTATTTGCATGTCTCCTAGGATTCGCTACTAAAGCTTGTATACAGAAGTTTTATTTAATGTATTTTGAACATTAACATTTATGTTTCATTTTTTTACATTTACGTCAACTTCTTGACCTTCTTTTTGATATTTGCATACTATTCTTTTCTTGTACCTTTATTATTTTTCTTCTTTTAATAATCCCTTAAGAACAAATATATTTTTATTATAAATAGTAAACTTCGGACAAAATTTAAAATTGCAGAGTAGCAGATTATGTCTCCACTGACAACTAAACGTCTGCTTAATAGGAAAATTGCGAGAAGAAAACTCCAAAACATCCTCAATTTTATAAACTTGAACATCAGACATTTTTGCATTGTCGTCGTGATAACTATAATTTTTTTTCATTTTTTACATGAAACATAAATGAACTCGTTGGTGATAAAAGGGGTTTGCGATCATTTTGGAGCTATCAACATTCCATAGATTGCCGGATATGCTGAATAGGTAATTAAAGGTTTAACAATTTTTGAACTATTCTGAAGCTTTGACAACTTGAAGTTTCGTTGGAATTCGATATCAGATTTTTAAAATATAAATAAAATTTTTATCTTGTTTTTTGCTCCCAATTTTTTTAAAATTGATAGCAAAAATACGATAATTGTAATAACGAATAATAAAATTGAAATAGATTAACACTAAATAAAGTAAATCAATCCAAAGTAGATAAAAGTGACAAATAATAAAATTAAAATTCTACTGTTTAAATTCCGAACTATTAGTAGATTTCAATAAATGACAAAATTAAACAACATTTAAAAAAAAATTATTATTTAATGATTTTTAGCTTTGCTCTTCGATATATTTTCAATATCTACATTACATTAACGGAAGCAGGAAGTTCATAAGGTGGGGGGGGCGGTATAATACCTACATTATTACGTAAAGTATGACTTACTTCACCAGGGAAAGCGGTACCAAACACCGTGTGTTCTGATCCCTTGTCGTCTGTCCTGCCATAGTGTAGATGCCATTCGTGGAATCTGTACTTGTAGGATAAAGGACCGCCCGTAATATTTACAGGTAGCCCTGGATTTGTAGAAGACAATCTGAAAGATACACTGTGCCCCGTGTTCGTCAATACACCTTCCACCTGAAACAAAAAAAGCAACTATTTTCACAACATGGACGAAATAGATCTTGTGATAAATTTAATGGGACTCACTTACCCGCTCTCAATGAGTTTACGAAATTTAGCAAAGAAAATATTTATTTTTCTTAAAATGATTAAATATAATACAATTTCATCCCTTTCGGCGAACAAGGCTTGTGAGAAACCCGGATTTAACGTGCAATAATGGCGAAATTTTTAAACATAATGCAAAAAATGTGAAAGTAATCAAAATTAGAAAATACTAAATATAAATGGCTGACAGAGAATGCTTTTGTAACAGATATGAACGCAGGGTGGAACAGATTTTCCATCACCTGAAATTGCAGAATTTTGAAAACTTTTATCCCTTTTTGAATACACAGTCAGGAGGTCACAATAGATACTTTTTGAGGCCGTGGATTGCACCGATGATTACGTGATATTTATTTATTTATTAATTAATGTTTTTAATTTAATTTTTAATTTTTTTTATTTTAGCTCATTAAACACGATTTAAACGCACACATTTAAACACGCATTTTACGACGAAAATTTAAAGAACAGTAGAAATATTGTATAACAAAGTAAACAGCTATAGACTCTTTCTTGAGTGTCTTTAAATAAAAAATTGGACATCATTTCTAACGGAATTTGCTTTTTTTTAATTTATTATAATGAAGTTCAAGAATTCAAGCGGTAATATAATACTTTGGTAATTCAATTTTGAACAAATTCAAAGAATACTAAATATTCTTGTATGCATATTAGGTGATCTATGTTACCTATGTAGATTTCAATTTTTATCTCTAAAAGGGATTTAGCTTGAACCGCATTTTCGTTGCTCCAAAGCCCCTCATTATGCAGGGTGTCCCAAAAAACCTTGACCGCCCCTCTAATTCCTTAAATATCGATCCTAGACATATGCATTAAATTGGAAAGCGGCGTAAAAAAAAGGTGCAGAATTTTATGAAATTGATTAAAGTTGCAGAGGATTATTTTTCGAAGAAATACAAAATTTAAGTTTTTATACGGTCCCTGTACACAAAAATTTCCAATAAGTAAAATGTGCCCCATACTCCAATAGGTCAATATACAAAATTTCAGCATTCTAGTGGATAAAAGAACCAGAGATATGAAGTCCGAAAATAACGTAACTTAGCAGAATGGATTTCTTATCTTCCAGGCATGTACTTATTTCTCCCTTCAAAAGTGTTGTCAGTCAGTCACTTTGGGATTTCACATCTCTGGTTCTTTTCCCACTAGAATGCTGAAACTTTATATTGACCTATTGGAGTATGGGGAATAATTTTAACGTATTTTTGACGTACATTTTCAGCCCAAGGATTAGTCCGGGATCCCCCATGGGTCCATCATTGGTTCCGACAAATATGTTCCCCGATTTAACGAATTCCTCCATTTAACGATTATGTTCACCAGTCCCGTGATATTCGTTAAACCGAGGAGAGACTGCCTTTAGGAAACAGATATCAAGAATGGAATGAAAAATGGAGGAAAGGTCGGATTGCAGTGGCGGCCCTTGGCAGGATTTAGGGGATGTTGCGTGAAACTAATTCACCAAAACACATTAATTTGTTGTTTATACTCGCCAAGAAACTGGTTTTTACCTCATTCAGTAAATAAGAAAGAAATTTACAGTAACTTTGGGTTTTGGTGAATTGGCTTCACGCAGCTTCACTTAAATCTCTCCACTGGCCGCCGTTGCCGGATTGATAGTAAATTTTCAGGATAAACTGGTCATCGTGAAGTTTGTCTGCACGAGTTTTACGACGCAAGGACAAAATGGGCCATGCTGCGTCTAAACCGAAGTTTTCCTGATGAACTCTAACCTCTTAAAACCTGGGGAACCAATACCCAGGTACTGTGGTCAATTTGTCGATAAAGATTTTTGGAACAGTTGGGAGCCGAACGCGGGATAACCGCATGCTGAGAGAAGGCATTACCACTGCACCACCGCAGCGCCAACGTGAAAGGTTGAAACGATTGCAATTTCAGAGCATATACGTGCGCAATGTTCAACGCAACGCTGCGGGAACACAACTTAATGCGTTGAAAAGATGATTATACCTAATATGTTTTCAAGCTTCGTTTGTAAATTCTACCAGTACAATATTTCCAATACTAACCATACCATACGTCCCGTTTTTAGGTAGCCTGTCCCGTTGTTCCCAAGCAAAGCTTCGGGTCGCCGAAATGTCCCGCTTTCAGAAAGAGAGAAACATGAGTAGAACGGCGATGTAGGGCATGCTTAATGCGCATATTATATAAGTCGGTCAGAAGTTTGTTAGCTCGCGTACTTTTCTTGACGATTGATTGTTTCAATCAAACAACAATGTCAAACAATCAACGTTTATTGGCGTAGTGATACCAACGCCGATGGTATGGCGTGATTAGATGGTGAAACGTTCGAAAGAAAATAAATATTTCTGCCTTCGGTGGGACCTGAACCCACGACCTTCCACTTGCCGGGCGGAGGCTCTACCCACTGAGCTACGAAGGACAATATATAATCTCTTTACGAACGTATATATATTGTTGCCAGTTATTTCGCAGAATGGTGTAGTACATAGACTACTATTTAAACCAAATTGCAAAGAGACTGGTATTAAATTGATCGAAATGCCCGTTGCAGCATATGTATTTATTTTATATAAATCGAACACTACGCAGATTAAATCAAACAACAATGTCAATCAATCAACGTTTATTGGCGTAGTGATACCAACGCCGATGGTATGGCGTGATTAGATGGTGAAACGTTCGAAAGAAAATAAATATTTCTGCCTTCGGTGGGACCTGAACCCACGACCTTCCACTTGCTTGATTGATTGTTTTTTACTAACGTGTGTTATTGTAGTCAATTTAAATTTCTTTACGTTACCTCCTCCATTTTAAGAATGCCCACACGCAAGCGCACTTTTAATGTTAACTTAGAAACGAAGTATCCGTTTACAAAGCAAAGAATGAACTCTATCGGACGTAAGATGTGAAAGTGTCGTACTGAATTTAGCATATTCCATAGAGGTGCCAGCGATATTAACATTTAAGATCAGAAAAACATAAAAATTCCGATATTGCTACCGCTTCGAATTCTTCAATGCTTAATTTTTTTAAGAAAAAGGATTCACGAACTTCGTAAGATCTGCAAGTTGCTGTGATGGAAGACACCTGGGCTTATCACAAGGTGCAAGAGAACCACAGTTTTCTCTCAAATGATTGTGCCTCTAAGTTAATTCAAGCAGGTTTTGAACAGAAAGTTAGATGTTCTCGTATGGAAACAGAAGCTAATATTGTAAATGTGTTAAAACCAATAGCAATAGTTGAATTAAAAGATGGTCTCAGTGAATGCAAATGTGTTACTATATTAACTAATGCTTAAAACCAGGAGTCCATGAAAATATTTCCTATTTTAGTCACATTCTTTTTACCATGCGAAGGCATTTAAGTCAAAATTTTAGAATTTCAAGATCAACCAGGCGAAACATTAGATGTTATTGTCAATTATCTAATGAGAGTATTGACAGAAAATGGAAGGATAGAAATTATTGAATGGGTGAATTTAACCAAAATATTTGCATGAGAAAAATTCAAAGTTAAATGGATGTATTGATTGAAAAGGGATTTATTAATTGTGACCAAGTTATCAGAAGTATTTGATGAGTATTCACTTATAACTACATTACACCGCAGGAATTGACAGAATGGAACACTGGGAATGTTTCAATTGAAAGTCATTGTGTGGAAATGTTCAAACACTTTCACATGAATAGTTTGAATCATGCGAACTTTCGTATAATTATTGAATACATTTTATGATTACAAGGAACTAATGCACCTGTAGACAGTGTCTTTTCGCTCATGAATAAGTTATGGACGAGCGAGAAAAACATAGTTGCTAGCCGCTGTTCCCAAAGCACTGATAATTACCGAGGTAAATTTTAAGAAATCATGCCAAGAATTTTATTCTTATTTAAAATCAAATCCAAATATTCTTAAGCAAATTTATTCTACAGAAAAATATAAGACCACATAAATTATTTTCACACATTCATTCCTGTACTTTTCATTAATATATAAAAACTATGAAGAGCTATGCGCTTTTTTTAATAATATACTATTATTACCGAAAAATTAGTAGATGTCCCATTTATTTTTTTCCCTCAAAACGGGACATACGCCGTATGTCCCGTTTTGAGGAAAAAAATAAATAATCGCGTTCACCATACCGCGTATCCAAACGATGCAAAATCATACGTGGTTGATGGGATTGAAAAGGAATAAATTATGTAATAGTTATGTGAAAACAAATAAATTATGTAATAGTTATGTGAAAACGAATAAATTATGTAATAGTTATGTGAAAACGAATAAATTATGTAATAGTTATGTGAAAATGAATAAATTATGTAATAGTTACGTGAAAATGAATAAATTATGTAATAGTTATGTGAAAATGAATAAATTATGTAATAGTTATGTGAAAATGAATAAATTATGTAATAGCCATGTGAAAATGAATAAATTATGTAATAGTTATGTGAAAATGAATAAATTGTTACACAGCAAAGGAGATATTAAGTACCTTGGTACTTATTTAAGCGTTAAATATGATTGTGAAATGCTAGCTGCGTATGTGTTTGTATTATTTACAAATGGTTACAGGATATCGATTATAGTAGTTCATTCAAATGAAGTCTATTCAAAATGATTTCACTTAATTATTCAATCATTACAACGAAAATTAAGGTAATGCGCTTGTCGCAGAAAGAAGCGGTTGAAACATCATGATAATGTGTTATTATCAAAGAGACCTTCAGATCTGTAAAAACGCTTTCTTTGATTAATTTTTTGATTTTGACACCTTTCGTAATAACGCAAGTTAATGTGCTTACATTTTATACATTAACCCTAAATAGAATCTCGCAATAGACTAATATTTCTCTCTTCCATTTTAGAAAACAGCCATCAAAATAAATTTACCTTAACATATAACTTCAACCATATGTATTTTATGTAAACCCATTAACTGCGTGCATGTTTGAGGTCGAATATAAAATAATCATTATATATTATTATTACTAAAGTAAACGATGCAATTTTTAAGCACATGGTGAGGTTAATAGAAACAATAAAGCTTTACATATCATCGTGAGGGGTCTAGAGAGCAAATATTTAGGGCAGATAGAGACATAAACACCTGTGCTGTTTAGCGTCGAAAAACTGGACCATCCATAACATTAGTACAACAATGGAAGATAGTAGAACATCAGAAGATGTATTATTATTCTCCATTGCTCGTTGCTGATTGTTACACATGGGGGGGGGGATGTCATAGCATCCCATCTATTACTATGAATTCTCTTGATCATTAACCAAGCACATCAGAAAATAGAATGGCACCAAGAACGGATACACAGAAATCATAAATGGGAACAATTTTGTACTCAATCAAGCTGAGCTTAAATCTCCTGCACCATCATGAGTGGATCCTTATTTGCAGTTACTGTAGAAAAAGGAATCGGCACTTGTACAAGGTGTTTCAAAAACACCGGATTAAAAGTATATAGCCGTGATGCTTGTGCAAAATGGACCATAATGGCCCTTTACATGGGGGGTCGGAGGGTCGGAAACGAATATCCACGGAGTTATGCATACTTTTATTTAGAGTAGCAGAGGCGGGATCTATAATGACCAATGGAGCTTACAAACCAAGGCGTAGCGTGCCTCGAAATTTCAACCCCGGCGCGGGATTGCTAAATTGATGTGTCAAACAGGTTTCCAGGCGCAATGACATTTTTTGTGGTTGCTGAGATTGGCGACTTGATTTTATAATTAGCGCAATTTCATAAATAAAGATTTTAGAGCTCCTATGTAGGGCTGGCAACTTTCCTCAGTGGTGCACTACGAACATAGGAGGCCTCAAGATCCGTGGGAGCCCTCTTGGTTCTAAACAAGAAGTTTAGTTTGAAAAATAAATATCTCGAGACTCGCAACACCGATTAAAGAAGTTTACCTAAGGAGTGTTTCAATTTTTGCTACGAAGGGCAGGGCAGGCAATAGGGGAGGGAAAAGTGAATTACACAGGGGCCCCGTACAGCCAAGTGGGCCCAGTACTAAAAAGAACAAACCTTCCGCCCAGTACACGTTAGCAAGTTCCGTAGACGGACGTCTTATCAACTGCGCTACTGGGACGCCCCCTACTCTTCAGTTTAAAATTACTTTGCGCACGTTCATACAAATCGCCACCCTCCCCACCTCTAGGATTCATACTAGATCCATCAATGCCCTCCACCTGCCAATCATAAACTTTTATGCTCCGAAAATTCTTTTATTTATGTCTGTCCTGCAGGTAAATAATAAATAGCTTGATAATAAAAGTTAGTATCTAAAAATTACCCTCGATCCAGTAGCGTACCCAGAAAATTCCTAAAAGGGGTTGGTTCGAATGAGAAGGTTTACCTCTATATCATAGCTTGGTGTGCCATAGACCAGCGATGGCCTACCTTTCGGACCTCACGGACCACTAAATTCATAATTTTAAATCCCGCGGACCATTAATTTGGTTTTTTTTGTTTTCAAAAGATAAATACAGGGCTTCTCCTCTTATCCGCATTGAGGCAAATGAGGGTTTTTTCACTAATTGCCGATAATTATTTCAAGTACATTATAGATATAAAAATTTACAATTAATTATTTTAACAGAAAGTTAGAAATTAGTGCTTAAACGTTTAGGATCTTCTCAAACACTTTTCGTGAATTTAGTGCAATATAAAGGCGAAAATTGTCATTCAGAATATGAGAATTTCTTAGAATATTATTTTTGTTTTATTATTAATAAAACATTAAAAATGCAAATAATATCCAAAAGTTTTCAGAATTCTCTCCACCGGTTGGCGACCGCTGCCGTAGATATATGTTTAATATTCACCCAATTGCGGGGGCGTTATAGCCTACATAAACTCCCCTTCCGTACGCTTATGTCTTGTTCAATTCTGAATTATGATTTATGGGCGCTAAAGGTTCGTTCGAAAATAGCTTGACAAAAATTTGCCATTCTTGCCAAAAATTGGCGACGGCGGAAGTTGGGAAATTAAAGGCCAAACTTTCAAATACAATTTTCATTGGCTCGAAATTGTTAACTCCCACATGCCACAAATATACAGCGAATAAGCTATCCTTTTTTTTTATAATACAGCCCAGATGCTGTGTATTGGATAAATACGTCCAGTTTGGGAATGCTTTTTTTTTCATCCAATCATGCTTTGTTATTTGTTTATAGCCATAACTCCGTGGTTATTTATTTCCGACCCCCCATGTAAAGGGTCGCTATGGTCCATTTTGTACAAAGATCATGGCTATATACTTTTGATACGGTGTTTTCGGAACACACTGTATACTTTCCAGCATCATACTGGTCTTACACCGAGCATGATATGCGGAACACTATTGCAACTTATTCACGTTCCCTGCCTGCATAATTTGAAAATCTACATGTTTCTTGCAACCAGGGTTGATTCAACCAATCGTCAACGATCTCGTTGGCAGGGTTAACTCTGACGTCAGGTTTTGATGTCCGACAATACCTTTGCAGGTTTTTCCAAAAGTATTGCCTTCTCAAGTGTTGCAGAGTTTCGAGAAATCCACAATGTTTACCTGTTCACCTCAAAAAGCTGTCTTCATTTTTTAAATCTCCTAAATCTTTTAAATTAAAATTCAGAATATAGCAAAATTTGAGTTAAGCAGCAGCGTCCATGTTTATTTACTATTGGGGGAGACTAAAATCTGACGTCAAAGTTAACTACGCCCCCGAAATTGTTACCGATTGGTTGAATCATTCCTGGTTGCAAGAAGCATGTAGATTTTCAAAATATGTTTCCCGCCTTATATGCATTGTATAGATATAATTAGCATCCAACGATGAAAAGAAAGCTGAATTACTGTTGTTTCTCCAGAGATTGTCTGCTGCTTCACCAGGATAATGCAGGGATGAATGAAATCTGACGTCAGAGTTAATCCCGCCCCCGAGATTGTTGCCGATTGGTTGAATCATCACTGGTTGCATGAAGCATGTAGATTTTCAAAATATGTTTCCCGCCTTATACACATTGTATAGATATAATTAGCATCCAACGATGAAAAGGAAGCTGAACTATTGTTGTTTCTCCAGAGATTGTCTGCTGCTTCACCAGGATAATATTCTTCCCCCATCTTCCTCATTATTTCCAACATCTCCTCTAAAACACGTGTCTCGTCACTTAAATATCTGTAAATCTGATATGTTTGACTCGTACATTAATATTTTATTGTTATAGCTGAAGTTTTTCTTGGTTTTGAAATTTTTGCCGAGTATAAAAAGTGCACGATGTCATTTATCTCATATTTTAATTTCAAGTTATAATATTAATACTAAAAATATTAAAAACAATTAATACAACTGTTTAAAAAATAGCGTGCCCATATTTTTTCCCACTCCTTCTCTGTCTCTCTCACGAAAATTACATCCAATCAAAAATTATTTCAAAGATATTGTTGCCTCTCAAAAAGTAACAGCAAAATACATTTTATTCTTTCATTAATGAATGGTAAAATTGCCTACTTCCAATTACTTCGTTTACGTGTTGTGCCGTGAATTTCTTGTGGGCTTTCACAATGAGAAACACTGTGATCCGCTACAGGCTTTCTTAGCTGTTGCCATAGAAACGAAAGTATAGAAAACTTTAGTCAATTTCTAAAATTGGCAAATCTGGTGTTTTCTTTTATATGATGTTTTCTAAATGTACATAATTTTAATTTCCGAATCTGGCAACGTATATTTTATAATTATAATTTCACTTTTTACATTTGGTAACAACACGTGTATATTGTTTACCAAATTCTAAAATCAAATCAGTCTTTCGTTTGCCATCGACTTGTGCACGTAGAAAGACTCCGCCGAAAAGAAGTCCCGAATTCATTTAACTATGTGTTTGAACTAATTTATTTTAGCCTGTATTAATGAATTAACTTAGACATTTAATATATTAATGAATATTTTAACTGGATGGAGGAATTACTTCATATCTTCAATACTTATTTCTGCTACTTGAATCACTATCTTGAAAAGAAGTTTTTTTAATGGTAAGAATATCTTACCTGTACATAATTGAGAATCCTAATATTTTTACATAACGCGTATGTAATTCACCTTAAAATATGTTTTCTGTTTTAAAATATGCTGTCTTTATAAGAAGCGAAAATACAATGACTATCAGAAAAAATTGTTTGCAAACTTGCCAAAATTGTTTCATACGCCTCAGAGAAGTAGGCTGTGCGATTTGTGACTTGAAAATTCAGAAAACTGTCATGGTATTCATGCTGTACGATAGACAGGGTATATAAACAGTTTAAACCATAATAAATTACATGGTGCAGTTAAATAATCGGGAAATGTAGTGATAGGAAAACGGTACGAAGGTATTAAGTATTTGACATATTGATGTTAATGTTTTTATAATAGCATTCCAGTGGTACAACAGACATAACCATCGCCTTCTGACTCGCTGGGTTTGAAATCAATGCGTAAGTAAGTAAGTAATCTTGGACGCATGCAAATCAGGCGCACAGACAAGAGAGATGGTTTGGAGGGCTCGAGTCCCTCCCCCCCACCCCCAATAAACAAACAAAAAATTTCGGCAGATCCCAATAGCAGTGGGATTTCTCATAAAATTATAAGAAAAATCCAAGGTAGATGTGTCACGTTCTTTACCTGATTTATATACAGGGTGTATACAAAATGGCGGAAAAAGTTCACTACACGATTCCTTGTGAAAAAAGGAATAAAAAATGTCCAGTGTAATTTTTGCTTAAAATCAATATTTAATAAGATAATTAAGGCCAAAGATGAACGAATCACGCCCCAGACACGCCCATCATTAGAAAAGCAAACCAAAGAAATTCTTGGAGAGGCACGGCTAAGCACAAATGATCTTATTCGTTAACTTCAAACCCGAAAATTTAGTTGAGTGTCCAAATACGTCATTGGAATTCCGAAGTATGGCTACCTAGTGAAGGTTTTTTCATCACCAAAGAAAGCCAATGGAATACCAATCTTTTTCTAAATCTGGTAACTTTATAAAAAATGTATCTTTTGGCATAGGGAGCATTCAAGTATTATGTAAGCACCTCTAGGAGGAGGGGGGTGTCTTTTGTGCTTATTTTCCTATGTTAGTTAATATTAATTTTTGCTTACCAATGGGGGTGGTGTTGAAAATGGCCAAAATATTGCTTACGTAATACTTGAACGTTCCCGTAGCCGCTATCATGGGGTGGGGGTGTAATTTCTTTATGAAAAGTGTGCAGATGTACGGCAATAAGGAAGGGGAATAGCCATTTTGAAGCCATCTGCCCCTTTTCCCGGCATTTAATCCTGTTGTTTTTGTATTCATATATCATGAGACAGCAGTAGCGTGCTGATAACCTCCACAGTAGGGAAAGCCCACTAGGGAAAGGACCCAGTTCGTCATTGTTCATTTTCCACAAAACTTATAGTAAGTACTTTGAGAAAAAAAAAAATATATATTATTTTACAATTAATAAGGCAAAAATTAATCATATGAAATTTTCTTTAAAAAATGAAATAGCGATCATCAGTTTCCAAATAGAAGGAAATAGCCTATGGCAAACTCAGAAGCAGCATGAACCTACTCCAAATGGGCAGGTGGCGGGGGGAGGTCACCCCTAATAAACTTGGTAAACCAAATTACTTTCAATTTTAGTTTTGTTTAAAATATCGGAAAATGTGCACGTCGCGGACAGTGGCGGATTATGTATTTCAAGGGCAGAGGCGCGGGTCTAGAGTTCACTTTACTATACCGTTGTTAGCAAATATATTGCAAGCCTGCCAGACTGGCACGCGAAGAAATGTCGCTGGGACGCGGCTACTTACAAAATAAGAAAAAGTTACTATTAATTATAATATTTTTCCCACAACAAAGAAGAAAAGTGGTTGAATCTAGTGGCAAACTGCCCATTCCGATCCGTATACATCCCATCCCTGGTATGAGTGGTTTTGCACGAGAAATCACCAAATCTAGTGTCTGCTATTAATTATGACGTAAATGAACTAACGCTGTTAAAAATGGGTTCTCAAAAACAAGTAGAAAGTGCTCATTTTTGAGTACATTCTAGATTCATTATAGTTCCGAGTAGAAATGTCTCAGTTTTGAGAAACGCATGTACTCATTTTTGAGTATCAGCAAGGGATTAATTTTGAGTATGTTTAGTTTCGAATTTTAGACTATTTTAAACCCACACGTACTCATTTTTGAGTACACGGGGGATTCAATTTTGACAATGTATATTTTAAAATTTATATTGAATATTTTACTGAATGAAATGAATATTTTAAAATAACGCAGAAAGACTTATTGATATTATGATTTCTAATCGAATACTGTAATGGTAATTTACCATTACTTGTCAGAGAAGTATCCAACTGAGCATTCTGAATGCATTTGTATAGGATGGAAATAAGAACTAAGGTACTTCGTCCCCTTGGGAAGTCTTATGTTAGCAATCGTCATGAGATTGACGTCATGTAATGGTATAAAGCTTGTGCTTGCGACTACTTCATTGCTGCTTCGACACGTAAGTCGTTTCTCTTTTCGCTTGCTTTTGTTTTGCTTCGCTTCGCTGGAACTGTCTGGTTCCAGTCGCGGGCCAGGAGAGCTCTGGTTGCGTGAAATGTGTTGGAAACTCCGTAAGCACTTACCTGTGAGTTAATCGTTCCTGGTCCTAATGTATGCCTAGAAGGATATGGCCTGTTTTCTTCCGAAGTATATACAATTTATGTTGCGGCTGTCCGTGGAATGACGATTGTAAAGGTTCTTCGGAACTTCGTTCTGTTGAAAAAGCAAATCGCGATAGCCTAGTCGACGTTTCTCTGTGCGTCTCTCAAAGTGAAGGACTGGTGGCTGCTTGCGCCCTAAGGAAGTAACTGTGTGTGTACCGACTGGACTATCCTACCAGTGCGTCCATACTGAAGTCAGGACTGACGTAGCTACGTTGCAACGATAAGTACTTTATTTATTAACTTTATTAAGTGGGATTTCGGGTGAACCGTTAGGGCTTTCATGATTCTTAGTTATTTGTGTAATATGTTTTGAATTGGAATTTGAATGTTAATTTAGAATATAGAAATTGTACTGAATTAGCCTATGTAATTTCCCATTAACCTTAAATTAAGGAGCTTGGTACTAATTTAGCGTAAAGGGTTTGTATATACGTAAAAATAATTTTTGACGGAGGAAGATACATAGTATACTTTTAGGTATCTGTTGCGAGGAATCTTGCCTAAGTTTGTGGTCGGATTAACCGTTACTGCTGAGTCCTTAGCTCCTGTTTGACCCAACAGAGGAGTATTTATAATGCCATGAGAAGAGTATTCAGATATAGAGGAGTATTCAGAATAGAGGAGTATTTATAATGCCATGAGAAGAGTATTCAGATTACTCACTTCTTTATAATTACTTTCAAAGGATTTCATGGAAAAAAATATTTGAATAATTTAAACACCTGAAGCCCCTTGCTTTTCTGTTATTATTCCTGTGCTTGTTCAATTTGTTAAGTATGAATTTATTTTTAAACCGGCAATTTGCAGGAAGTTGTCGCAGTACTTTGCAAAGGAGATACTTTTTTTTTAAAGCAGTGAGCAGCAAAAGTGTTCTGAACTTTTTAATCAGATTTCAGCATCATCCATCACGGTTAATCACCAGAAACTTCAATCGACAATATATCGCTTTAAATAGGCGATTTTCCAAAATGAAACTGTCCTGCGAACTCCTTAAACTTCCGAATTTCCGATAACATGTGCAGCGTGTTTTCTTTTCGGAGAATAATTTTTCGATAATTTAAAAGGAATAATCGAACAGTTATGCTTCTCTCTCTCTTTTTTTTCCTCTTCTTTTTTGAGTTAATCATCCACTTGCCTCAATAATGGCTCTGTTCTCTCACTTAAAGCAATCGTCCAGCGGAAATGAGCCAGCTCAGGAACGATTCTGAGGGCCAGTGAAATAATTCCCAATGTAACGATTATCAATGCGAATAGCTTTTTATGGCCTCGTCGTTAAAATTCACGTAGCGACAAATGAAAGCAAATAACAATGATTGAAACACTGAATTTTTTTAAGAGTCTCATAAAATCAAATTTAAATATATTGTTACAAGAGTAAAATACTATAAAAATGCTTTAGTCCTTCCATTTAGGTCGAGATTAATATCTTAATTGCTGTCACTTTCCACATTAGGTTCATTACTGCGGAAATTACTGAAGTTAATGTTAAAAGTAACGTCGTGTGCAAGCTTTTAAAGTCAAACTTCCTTCCTTGCGGCTTTAAAATAAAAGTAATGATTTTCCTCGTGGCATTCAGTTTATATTTGAAAATTCGGAAACTGGAAATTATTGACATATATATCAATATGTGCAAAATTAGTATTACTTATATAGAAAAAAATTTTAGTGCATGCATTAAGCAATTGAATATACGTTAATTGCATATTTTAATCATTATCTGTGACGGTATCCTTCTATGCAGCAGAAAGTTCGTTCTACCTGGGTCCACATAATCAGACACACCGTACTTTTGAAACGTAATTCTCTAAATACCATCTCGTGCTAATTTCTGTTATTAAAAAATTCGATGCTGTCGTCCTGGATGTTGTACAGTGTATGTAACTCTTCTAGTGTCACCGATACAGGGGTGAAAATTACTCAGGGTATTTAAAGCTAATATTCTACTTGTCTATACGTATAAAATATGTAGCTATGCAAAATACCTTGCACAGAATTGGTATATTCATGTAGTTTATTACGTTCAGGTAGTTTCAGCATATCATTATCACTCTCACCGTGCTCCATTTAAAAACGTGAAACTCGCGAATATATTACAATATAGGCGTAAGCAGAAAGTTCATAATAAGGGAGGTTATAAACTCCATGGGCGTGTTACAGAGCTACAACTCACATATTCCTATGTTAAATATACAAAATTTCATTGCAAAGCGGGGAAATACCCCCTGGCTACGCCAGTATATTACTGTCCTTGTTATTCAAATGTTGGTTGACGAAGAGCAGGGAACACATTGCGGATGCCTTGAAAATTCACCCTGCGTTATACTTCTGCCAGCATAGAGCTATTGAACGTCTTTTATTTATTTTGCTACACAAATCACTAAAACAACCATATACATGTTAATTAATATTTTCGCATGTGTGGGTCTAGAGAAACATAACCAACTTAGGACCCACACAAAAAATAAAAGAAAAACATTCGCCAGATCAAAGTGCCCGATCATCGTCCCACAACCCCTCCAATTATTCAATTAATTTTCCTTTTAAAACCATCTTAAATTCCCCAAACTTTTTTATCGTTTTTTTTACCATTCATTTAGTCCATTACAGAGTTTAGGGGCCTATATTCGATGCTGTTTTTTGTCTTTTCTGTTACAATTTTCGGCACACAGAGATCTCTCCTTTCCCTTAATCAAGGTCCCACATTCGTCTCATATTTGATTGGTGTGTTTATTAAATCACTGCATTTAGCACTATTGAATCTTTCATATATTTTAAGCAATACACAATAATCATTTACTTTATTTATCGGTATGATACCTGTATTACCCCCCATAAATGCATTCTTATGAATTATATTCTTATCAGAAAATATTCCCACAACACATTGGCATCATATTTTAACCATAATTTTTAAGATTAACCAACATTTTTCCAAATGTCTATGTCTTCAACTAATATAACAATATAGTTTGCTTGCTCATGAATAATTATGACATTTTCAAAGACTATTAGCTACTGAAGTACAGAGACAAATGCATGATCCGAAGCGATATTTGTCATAGTACCGTAATTTTCTATTGAACTGTGATATGGGTAAATTCTTGTTGTGGTTATGGCTTAATATCGCGCTCGATTGCATTTGAAATCGTTTTAAGAACGATTAAGACAGAAGGGAACTACAAAAGCTTTAACGTTATCTTCCATAAGATTGTAGAATTTCTAGAACACAAGACTTTCATTAAAAATACGCAATCATAAGTGTTAAATCATGATATCACCATTCGAAATTCCCTCTTGATACAGCGGGATATTGGTGGATCATTATATTATTATTGTAATGAAGGTCCTGATGTCTACTGTTCATGACCCTACAAACGTCATTTTATCATTGGTTAGGAAAATTATACATGATGAGGTTACCAATGCAACTATGGGAATACAGTGCCGCCTTCGGCGGCCATCCTTCTCAACTCTACCATTGAACACATACGAACGCACCAATGCAATGTTAATAATATGTACTTAAGTGATTTCGAATGTATGTAAGAAAAGAGGTTTAATATGTAAGGCTAGGACGTAGCCAGGATTTAATTTCAAGGGGGGGTTCAAAAATTTTTACCGCATGCATCGATAAAATCACAGTACGCAAGGCTGTAGCCAAGTCCCATTAAAAACTTAGTTTTGAGAGGGGGACCGGTCCCTAAGATCGCCCTCTCTGGATACAGGCATGATGTAAGGCCATTTACTCTAAACATAAAATATTTCTCCAGAAAAACAAAAATCGAACTTTTAAATAAAAACAAGAATACGATTTGACAATAGGTATGGAATAAAAATGCATGTAGAGTAAATTGAGTGATTAAATGTCTGACAATTTCTACATGAATGGCTGGCTCTTGTTTTCAATACAAAATGTTTCTCTATAAAAGCAGCGGAAGTCTATCATTAGGCAAATTAATAACTGTAAAATTAACGATAGCACTACCCTAAGACTGTTGTTATAATCTAAATTCGGAAATAACTTAGTTTCACTTGACTAGTCTTAGTTCATTCTAAATCAAGGCTTAACGCTTTTGTGCATGGTGTAAGGTTGAACAGTAGAGTGGTTAGTGTTTTTCCTCAAATGATACAGTAACACATTACTGCACACTTACATTACTTCCTTCATATCAGTGTTTCTCAAACTTTGGTCACTCACGTACCACTTTAAGCATTCCTTTATTTATCGCGGATGACAGGGGGGGGGGGTCTCCTCTCCCACCATTGAAAAGATATTCTGCCTGAAATTAAGGTTGCCAACTATGGCTAATAATATTAAGCCCTACTTAGTCACCACCATGCTAAACCCACCTTTCCCACCTCTTCTAAAGAAAGGCATATCCAAAGTAACCCTAGATTTATGTGATTTATTGGCAGGCTTATATACGTATATAAGAGCTTCGGTAGAAGAGATTTATTCATTCCTCGAAATATAATTTGTAGTCAATTTTAATTAATTTTAACTTCTTTTTCGGTAAATTTTAAGCTTTTTTAGTTGTACTTTTTACTTTAAAAAAACACTAGCTTTTGGCAGAAAATCTCTAAAATATCCGACCATGTTCTTAAAACATGGGTTGGTTGCCAAACTCACCTGAAACAAAATAATTTTTAGACTAATGCTATTTGATGAAAAGAGTGTCAGCTACGATCTTATTTTGTCAAATTTACAATGAAAATGACATCATTAATTTAGTTAAATAATATTAAGCAATGTAGACAGCAAGGGTGTATTTAGAGGATTCAAATCTTTCACGAAACCGCTACATTTACCACGAAACGCCGTAAGATAAGGTTGATACCAAGTAATATTTATGAGAAATTTTTAAATCCCATCAGAACATAAATTTTAGCTAGGCCAGCAATTTGTATTTCGATTTTTTTTTTCTGAAATTTGTTGATGATCATGTAAACCACTTTATAAAGCGCCGCGGATTATTTTGAGAAACACTGCTCTATACGGATACGCTATAAACGTTAATGGAAAATCTGGGAAATGAAGTCCGTTTACCTAGGTGGGGGGGGATGCTGTTAAGTAACAACTGTAGTAAGCAGTGATCTTTAGGACAATTATATACCATAGTAAGACACCCAAGAGCTAAATTAAATTTCATTGGTGAAGGGTACTTCAAAATTTTTACAGAATTCTTTTATCTTTCCTTTTTGTAGTCTTATATCAATAACAAATACAGAAATAATCATGTTCAACTTCACAGCACTGTCTAATTAACATTTCTTTAATTCCAAAATTATCTATACTAATAATACTAATACAATCAGAAATAAAAATCTTTTTACCAAATTAATAGAAAATTCACTGATAAATATTAATAAGTTATTACTAATATTTATTAATAATTATTATACAGTTAGTCCAGTAACTGAAAATAATTAATGGAAGGAAATTAATTTTGTCACGAAAGTAAACTCTCTCTCTAGTGTTTCAATTTCCTTCTAGTTGTACAAATAACCGTCCTTAGAAAATATTTTGCGTTGTGCCTCTTTCATAATAAAGTCCAAGAACTGTACTTAGCCGAATGGCATATATTTGCTTTACCTGGATCTTAAAGAATTCTCCTCAAAATAATACTTTTAAAAAACTGAGAAATGAAAATACTCGACTTTTGTGCTTATATTCGCCCATGTTCCTGAGATTTCTTTAATGAAAGACATTTTTCTTCATCTTCTTTCCTTTTCATCAGGAGCTCATTAATGCAAATGTTTGCTTCTCTATTTTTGCTATCTTTTTTTCTCTCTTCATGGTCTGCCATATGCAGTTTTATATTTTTTTAAAATGTCTTAGTTTCTAATTGGCTTGCATGTAGAAAAATCCCCTGATATATGCTAATTGCATTTTCAAGCGATCATTTTTCAATTAACTTCTACTTTTCCGGGAATAGTCTCGCCGCTCCCTTTATAATGTTAATTTTTTTTTTATCTCGTTGCATGCTAATTTAACACTCGCCATTTAACCTTTTCTGTAGGATTTAATTGTACCTCCCCGTAAAATTACAAGTATTTGTTTTGGTTATTTATTTTTCGCACAGACTGCTCTCGATAATTTTCTTTAGACGAATATGACTTCTGCTAATTTTTTAAACATTTAAAAAGAGGGACCGTTATTTATTTGGCTAAACTTTCAAATTTTGATTGTAAATAGCTGTATTTTGACTACTTTAAACAAGTTGATGATGACATCCATTTAAACTCCGGATGCTAAAAGTAACACGCGAGTCTTGATAATAAAAGGAAATTACAAATAACTCAATAAGAACAAATTAAAGGAAGTTGCAATAGGATATATAGTCTTAAATTGAAAATATATTAAGAAATTATACAGGTGAAAAATATGTCGAGAAAATCTCGCTTAATGGAGATTCGAGACAATGGAAATCGCATGGCTTTAACCGTAAGTCTTTTACAGTGAATTATAGAAAATAATGATCAAACAGATGAAGGAAAAATTACCTTAAAACCTGATATCGTAGCTTATGAAAGAAAACTTAATTTGAAGTAATTTGTCTGTAATTTAATAAACCCTACTGTAGAAAGTTATATATTTTGGTGTATAAATATAAGCTTAAGTATTTTACCGTATGTGTGCTGATATTCAGTGATCTCAAATGCGGATCGAACAGTATCTGGTCTGGATCCAAGTCGACTGGAGACTGTCGTCGACCTTTCGAACATAAACTCCATTCTGGATTTAACAACCCCCAGAAGTCTGGCCCTATTAGTAGAAAACAAAAGAACATGATCAAAATCAAACGTATATAATTATATAATTTAGGTACAGGGGGCTTGACAAAATTCAAATATATAAACTTTAAAATTAAATAAAACTGATTTGAAAGTTTGTAAGCGTCATTCGGATGAAAATATACTTCACCAATCGCTTAAGCTTTAGCTTACGGGTGGGACGACGTTTTTGTACGAAAGTTAAGGATCTACTGTTAGATTATTAGTGATTTTCTAATCTTTCACTAATGTACAATACATGCACAATAAAGTTATTTGGTGTTGTTTATTGGTACTTAAGCACAGCTACACATTCCTCTTGACCCCATGTAGCGACGCATTCAGACGCCACTTAGGTTGATTTGTACGTGGGTAGGAGGGAAGAAGCGATATTTCTCAGTACGGAACAACAAATTTCTGTTTTCTAGCCCCATAAGCTAAAGGGCTAAAGAAAAGACACTTCTGCGGTTAAATTCTAATCGTTAAAAAAGTAATGGGAATATTGCCGTAAAGTAATATTTCCATTGTGGTGATTGGCCACATGGATTTTTTTTGAAGGGATAAGGTTTATCTAAATACATTTGTTAGATCTCTCGAGCCCGCTAGCGAAACATCTAGTGTCTCCATTGCTTGAATTATCTTAAAAACTACTTGGTGATTGTGTACATACTTGCACCCAACTTTAAAGTACGGCATGTAAAGTGCAATTTGAAATACAGCTGCATTATGGAATTAAGTTAACATGTCATATGAAAGTTTTTAGGATAAAAAATTTTCTTATATATTTATAGAACGATATCGATTGTATACAACATTTCAAGATGCATTGTTTATCACACTAATTCATTCATATTGAGGTACTGAACCAAAAGACCAAAATGGGCTCGCCCATCTTGCCTACATGTCACAATTTCCAAAGTCATCTCCCCTCATTTGTTAATCGCTTTATTTTTTCGTTAATCGTCAAGCAACTAGTTGAAGGTTATTAAAATACAATAATTTTCATCTTAGCCGATTATGTGGGACACAAACACGTCCCCTGGTGGGAAAGAAACCACAATCTCTTGGTTTCAAGTCAAATCCTTTACCGTTAATCTTCAGGCGTCAAACCTTCTTTTCTTTGCGGGGGAATATAAGACATTGTCATGGATAAGTTCGCAATTAGTGGGGTTTCGCTTGGACTGCCTCTTAGACCAAAGTGACAAGTTAAAGAAGCCAAACGTCCGATAAGCCAGACTAGTATTAATATTTATTAAAGTAGAATAATTCGCATCTTAGTTTATGATGTGGAAGTATTACATGATGAATTGCTCTCAAAGAAAGTAAATGATTTATCAGCCATTGGTGGAACACGAACCCACAAAAGAAGTCCATGTACTTCCCCACTAATTGCGAACTTGTTAATATAGTGCCTTATATACTCTCGCAAGGAAAAGAATGTCTGACACTTGAAGCTCAATGTTAAAATATGTGACAGGAAACCAAGAGATTGCGAGTTCGTGTCCCACCAGGTGTCGATAAATCCTTTACTTTCTTTGCGAGTAATTCGTCATCAAATACTACCATATCATCGGCTAAGCTGTGAATTGCTCTATTTTAGTAAATGTCAATGTAGTCTCGCCTATCGGATGTTTACCTTCTTTGACTTGCCGCTTTGGTATAAAAAGAAGTCCATGCATTGCCCCACTAATTGCGAACTTGCGCGTAATAAAGCCGCATATATTTTGGTAAGGGAAAGAATGTCTAATCCCTGGAGCTTAATGAAAAAGCATTTGAACAGAAACCAAAAGGATTGATTGTGGGTTTGTATCCCACCAGGGGTTCAATAAATCATTCCTTTCTTTGCGAGTAATTCATTGTTTAACTAGATGAAATTTTGATTTTGCTGCTGTCAGGGCTGAGCTTACGATGTTAGCGGCCCTGGGCAAAGCAGAGTTTAGCGGCCCTTAAAAACGTTTTGACTTAACACAACGAAAAACGATTGAACAGAGTTTAACATTACAAAATGAAGTTCTTCCATCTGGTATAAAAGCTGTGGGTAAAGATAAAGAGAAGACAATGAAGTTAAATTAAAAATAGGAGATAAAAATTAATTAAATAAAATACGAATCATTATAATTTATTATTACTATAATTATTATAATTATAACGAATTAATGAAAAGCTAATTCAATGAACAAAGCTGCTTTTATTATAATATTAGAACTTACAAAGTAATTTTTCTAGCTTTTTGTGCAGCCAAGTGTCGGAAACCAGGGGTCTCTGCAGTGGTCATATGGCCACCACAATAAATGTGACATGATAACCTACGTAGACTGCAGATGCTAACGCATTTGACTTATAACACAACACGTATGTATTCTGACCACCATTTAGAGGTTGCATTATGGGAAGTATGACGTACACACGTAAAAGGTGAATTAACCAAATACTTTGTCGAAAGTATATGGGGCCGCTAAAAACTGATTTCTTGGTACTTGCACTACACTTTTTTGGCGGCCGCCCAGCTGGCACCCCCCACCCCTAAGCACAGCTTCGCGGTTTTTCTTCTTCAGAAAAAGCACTTGCAGTACAAATAATTACAAGTATTATCAATTCCTCTTAGAATAAATATAAACTTGAAGAGAATATTTCTGTTTTACAGAGCAAGGGCATCTAGGGTCATGTTTCACACGATATGCTGTTTTTCAAGGAATTCAAACCCCTGTGGCATAGAAAATACTCGGACTACGGCTCTGTACAGAGAGTATAGAAAGCCCTGGTAGACGCTGGAATCATACCACGATTGCGTCTATGGAAGCTACATACGTTATCACCATTCCACCGCAGAGTCTAAAAAGTTGTCTTTAAGATTGACTTGAACTTAACCGTTTTGAAGATGGGCTTTATCTCAAGAATCTTGAAAATTTACTTGATCTCAGGGGTCTTTAAGATTGATTTGATCCCAAGAATCTTGAAGATTAACTTGATCTCAAATGTCTTGAAGGTTGATCTGATCGCAAGAGTCTTGAAGATTGATTTGATTTCAGGAGTCTTGAAGATTGATTTGATTTCAGGAGTCTTGAAGATTGATTTTATCCCAAGAGTCATGAAGGTTAACTCTATCTCAAGAGCCTTGAAGTTTGAATTGGTCTCAAGAGTCTTGAAGGTTTACTAGATCTTAAGGGTCTTGAAGGTTGAATTGATTTCAAGAGTTTTGAAGACTGATTTGATTTGAAGGGTTTTGAAGTTTGCCTTCAATAAAAGTGATAAGGAGGGAAAAATAACCAGTTCACTAAAATATACATTAAGGCTCACAAAGGAATTGAAAGATATATTCACTAACTTATTACAATTTGTCTTCTTCGATCTTTTAGAAGAATATTTAATGCATCATAGAATGTGATTGCGAACTAAATCTAATCAAGAATCAAAAATATACTCCAACATGCCACATAAAGTAGGTATTCATTTCTATTCTGTTTGTAGACGTCCGGAATGCCATTACATGAGCGTTTTATATAAATGTAGCATCGCAGAGCGTATACATAAAATTACTTTTCTGGCTCCATCTTATTTATTAGCGGAATGGCTGTGTATTATGCGTCTAAATTCAGAATGGCGTTAAGTAAAATAAGCACACCTTTTATTAACGTAATTCAAAAGTTTGATTCATCCAAGCTTCGACAAACAATATCCACAAATTATTTTTGGCACTATTAATACTCACTATGACTAAAACTGGTTACTTAAACGTTAAATGGTTAAGACAATATAATGCGTTAATGACACGCTCAAAATTGAAAGTTCAAGCGACGTAGTAACAATTTATCCGCAGGCCAAGAGCCAGGGCCGAAATGAAAAGGTAAACGAGTGAGAGTACAAATTAGTTACGTATTAGTATTTAAACTCTAAACAAAAATTAAGGCACATGCGTCACAACAGTCGTGCGTCACACAATTGTTAAAATATACTACGCGCAACTAGTGCCACATCGGCTGCCACATATTCAAATACTTGATTATTTTGCTAGATATGTTACATTATCCAACATAAATATGTGGTTTGCATGCATAAAGGTAATTTGATTAATGACACACTTGAAATAATAAGAATAATAAATACGATGCAATTAGTCTAATATTTGCCAACAGAAATAATCCAGTATGTCAGAAAGTCTTCAGGACAAACACTGGTTATGTTTGCTGGCGACTACTCAAAACTTCCATCTAATCAATCATGAACCAGAAAGTAAGGTTGGATTAGGTTCATTTGCAATAAAAAATACACGATAAAAGCATTGTCTTGTCTTACGAATCCCCATCCGGACCCTTTTACGCACATGGATATTTCTCTAGAGAAGTTAATATTACATGAGTTCTTGCATCTAACATGATACGGACTGTGGTGGTTGAGATGTGAGAAGCATATGCGACTCTCATTTCAAATTTCATGTTAACGGGCATAAAAATGAAGGTGCATATTTGATAGAGTGACACTACTCATTTCCGAAAGTACCATGGTGAAATTTCATCAATTTATTCGACTTTTCATGAAGCAATTAAACGTATCACAAAATTAATAACTATATATATAGCACAGAGTTTACGGCCGCCTGTAATATGCAATATATATATATACAATATCTCTCTCTCTTATACAATATATAATATATACAATATATATATATATATATATATATATATATATATATATATATATATATACAAAAATATATATATATACACAAATGTATATATATATATATATATACAGGGTGGTCCTAAACTATATGTCAAAAATGTAAAGGCAGGTAGAGGGGACCTAAATAAGCAGATTTCGTATAGGAATGTGTGTGCGGTAATGACACATTAAAGCGCTAGCTTGTAAAGCAGTATGAATCACAGGAAACTGAAAAGACAAGTAAAGACAAAAGAAAACAAAAATTTATTAATAGTTTACAAGAGGTGCTCGAAAGAGCGGCCACCAACAGCGATACAAGATTCACAGCGACGGCGCATGGATCGGCGTACATTAGAAAAGACGTCAGGCATGTCGATCACATGTCCAGCAGCAACAGACAAGCGGGCAACAAGATCTTCTTCAGAAGTGACGGGACTCTCGTACACCAGGCTTTTAATATGACCCCAAAACAAAAAATCCAAGCAGGTTAAATCAGGAGGACGCGGTGGCCAGGGACCTGGACCGCCCCGTCCTATAAAATGCTGGCCGTAGACAGCGTCCAGGTGATTCCTGACGTTTCGACTGAAGTGAGCTGGGGCTCCATCGTGCTGGAACCACATTCGTCTGCGAACAGCTGGAGGAACATCGACGATCCGGCTGATTCCTATCCGGGAATCGCTCCCTGTACATCCTTTGAGCAGCTAATCCATTTCCTTGTGCAGCCCCATACATGAAATGCATGTCGGCCAGCTCCGCATTGGTGAAACGATGCATGCTGCTCGAGATCCGTGCGGGAAATGATGAATCCAGCTAGAGAAGCGCTTTTATACGCCACAGTCATCAGCGCTCTCTACCGGTTCATGGCATTGGCCGCACACACAACTTACATGAAATTTGCTTTATTTAGGTCCCCATCTGCCTTTACATTTTGTCATATAGTTTAGACCACCCTGTACATATATGCTACTATATAATTAACGTATACTAATTTTTAACTAATATCATGTGATAAGCAACAAAATGCTAAATGGAGTCATTAAAATATCTATTAAAAGGAGCAGTAAAATCCTCTAAATTATCGGCTGATTTAAATAAGAGAAAATTCGCCAAATTTAAAATTATACTTTATATATTACTACATTATAAACTTTTAAAAGGGAGTTTCAACATAAACATACATATGGCTTCAGAATAATAATTGAAGTAGTTAATTCAATAAAAGCTAAGATTAGAGCACGCGTTAATACTGTATATTCTTTTGCAAAAATCGAAAGCACCACGAAGAAATTATCTGCTTTTATTGAAATTAAATGTACACCCAGTACATACACAGGTAAGGAAGTGAAAAAAAATTCAAGGCTGTAGGACCCATCAATGGCTAGGAATTGCACATTAACTTTTCAAATCAATATTTGGTGTAACCCCTCTGGCGGCGATGCATGATCATATACGTCTAGGCACGGAGTGGTAAAGGTTACTCATGCCATCCTGCGACACATTCTGTCAGGCATTCGTCACTTGTTGCTCCAGATCAGTATCGTGACAGCATTTCACGATATGTGCATTTATTTAATTAATATATGTTATATAATTGTATTTATTCAACTCGTGGCAACATCATTCATGAATTATTAATTATTTAAACTTCATGTTTTTCTCCAAAAATGTTGTAACATGGGCAGATCTGGAAAAAGTCTCGGACTTTGTTTTATTACTTTTGGCTCCCCCACAAATTTTATTACACAAAGGGGTGGGAGTAATATAAACGTACGGGGTTTATAAAGAATATATTTCTGCTCGCGTAATAAAAGCACATGTGGGGTTGAACATTACGTCATAATAACGAGGTTAGACTGCACCTCAGTAATCCAATCACGTAGTAAATAGGAGGGGCATTTGTCTTGTTACAAACTTCAAGTTCCCTTGGTGTTTAAAAACGGAGGAAAGATCGACAGCTTCGTGAGAGAGAAAGAGTGAAAAAGAGAATGGTGGGAGTTATTCGAAAGAGTTCGGCGAGAAAGGTTTCCGTCGGTGAGAGAGCTTTATCGGCCAGTCTCACAAACTGGTGGATTCGCAGTAAATTATATTCGCATGGAAACTCAAGTAACTTCATCGGCCAGTCTAACAAACTGTGTCGATCGTCAGTAGATTCTTTCGCATCAAAAATACGACAAAAAGAGCGGAACAGCATTACGCCTTCCATCTGCCAGAACCCGACGTCACAGTAACGACACAAAGATTGGATCAGCATTATGTCTTCCATCTGCCAGAGCCTGACGACAGTTACGACACAAAGAGTGGAGCAGCATTACACCTTCCACTCGCCAGAACCTGATGTCTTCGCAGCATCACCATGAAGAAGCCGTGAATGCCGGCCCGTAGCGTAACGCGTGAGTCTCCCTCCATTTCTCCATCTTACTATTGGGATGTACCGTTACCAGTTTAGTGGGTAAGGGATGGGGTATGTCTGTTTTATATGCTAAAGCTCTATGTTGCCTTTACTGTCTCATTTGGCAATTCTGCCTTAGCCTCATATCAATCTAGGTATAGTTAAAAGTATTTTACTGGTGGTTTTTTGCTCAATTTATTTATCCAAGAGTAATTTTATATCCGTCTGTAGTACTTACGTGATTATATTTTAATTAACCGGTTAATTGTTAAATTGTGTTTTACTACTTGATGTCATTCTCATTCACACTCTATGGGACTCTAAAGAAGACCATTATATCTTCGACATTTTGCGGTGCCCGAATCTGGCGGCCTACCATGTCCCATACATGTTCGATTGGCGAAAAGTCTGGTGACCTTGCTTACCAAGGAAGAGTATCAACAGCACAGAGACAGCTCACTGGTAGGCGAACCGTATGAGGCCTGGCCTTATCTTGTTGGAACATGGCCCTAGGCTGTTTCGTCATGAAGGGTAACGAAAACGGCCGCAGGGTATCATCGATATATCGTTAAGCTGTTAAATCTGTACGTTAGGGTTATCCTGCTGTCGTATGAGATAGCACCTTACACCATCACACTAGGGGTAATGGCTGTGTGCCTTTGTAAAACAAAGGGTGGTTGGGACCGCTGGCCCTGGCGCCTACACACATGGATCTGATGATCATCTGCTCCAAGACTGAAGCGGGATTCATTGCTGAACACTATGCGATACTAATCTGCTGGCAGCCACGATGACCGGCTACGACACCACTCCAGACGACTCTGTCGATGGTGTGGGGTTAAAGGCAAACGTCTTAAAGGCAGTTGTGAGCGTAACCCCCACCTCAGCCAAGCGTCGTGAGATGGTGGAAGGTGCCACGGGTGGTATGGAATAGACTGTAGCACGCTGGATGGCGGACAATGATGCTGTTGTGTCAGCTCGAACCTCTCGCACAACCAACCGATTTTGCCTCGCATTCGTGCACCTTGGCCTTCCAGAGCCTTTATTCTGCCGATGAGTTCCTCGCAGAAACCATTGCTGCCAACACCCTTGAACAGCAGTGTCCGTACGGTGCAGGTGGCAGCCTATTGCTCAGTAGGACCAGCCAGCTTCAAGCATCCCGACTATGCGACCACGTTCGAAGTCGTCCAATTGGCTATAAGGTCCTCGTCAACGTCGTAACGGCATTATTGGTTGCCTCTTCAGGGAACTGAGACAATGAGAAAAAATAAACCTTCCTTAATTTTTACCTCCGTTATACGATGCCAGTTCCGTAGTATAAATGTGGGCTATAATATAAATTCAGACTCATTGACTTTGAAAATTTAATCGTTTGCATACTTGGTCTAAAGTAATTTGTGTGCAAAATTTTTGGTTTTAGGGGTGCTTCAGTTTTTTTGCAAAAGAGTAATTTTGTGATCCAGAATCATAATTTTTTTTTTGTAATCACCTTGAATCTTATAAACATTTTAAATGACGTACAGATAAATTGGTATTAGTCACCGTCCAATATTTAACATGAAACGTTCTGCCCTGGATTTTGGTAAAACTATATGCATATTTTACCTACTTACACATATTTGGAATTCGTTTTTGCTGTTTTTTTAATCTACATCTTAACCAAATTAGTTTCAAGTAAGCTTTAAATAACTCAGCGGGTTGAAATTAAGGTAACAATAAACATTAAGTTAACTATTCATAACTGGGATAGTTTAAGGTAATCGTTAAGATACCCAGCATATACTACAGAATACTACAACGATATACCACACCATAAGATGTTAAATCGGACTAACACTCAAGGGGCGTTATGGCTAAATAATTCAACGCTAGGCAAGTCAAGACTGGTGTAAATCCAAGGTCTAGTTTACGTTTCGAACCTAGTTTCGTTTACCGCATTATCATGAGCACATCATATAGCCCACCATAGGCCTATACAGAAAGTTCATGATGGGACTTACAGAGCTAAAACACCATATATTCATATGTATATATGCAAAATTTTATCGCAATGATGGTTACAACCCCAATCAATCCCCACCTTGTGTACGCCAGTGTCGCTCATGTGAACACTATACATCCGTTCACAAATGTACAATGAGCGAATCTGAAGATAAAAGCACGCATGAATGTCTCAACAGAATATTCTTTGTTTTCAGAAGATGCATATGTTCTGATGCTTACATACCGGTGCATCAAAAAGATTTCAACGAAATATGCGTATGATTCAAGGGCAGATACACGGCCGCACATGGCGTCTCTTGCACCCCTTAATAAAACAAAATGATACCTAGTATTTACACTAAATTAAAACACGGCACTAATCTTCGTAGAATAGGTTGAAATTGGTTTTCAGGTTTTGCGTCAAAACCAAGTACGCCCTGAAACCACCCTTAATTTAAATTTCTTTTGTATTTTCTTTGGCGATGCCCACAACTATTATTCTAAGCTTGGGGTGGAGAACTTGGGGGCCATTTGGGGCCGTAAGTGCGGCATTTTGGATGAATCCAAATTCTGCAAATTAAATCGTTCTATTTTTTTTATTAATAGGATTTTGTTATTCTTATTTGTTATCTATTTACTTTATTTTTATTATCTTAAATGATCGCATTTAAAATACAAAAGATAGAAGTATTAATGAAATAATTCTGTCAAACTGACCGCCACAATTAAAGCATTAGTATGTCATAAAGGCTGTTTTAATAGAAGCGATGAAAAGTATATGTATGCTTTAATTAAGATATCATCTGTTTTGTAAGTAGTTCAATATCTTCTTAAATAGCCGATATATATAAAACATACACACGTTTTTTTGCTTATCTATACCCTACCATTTGTATTTGATTCTCTCTTAAGGCCGGAGTGCATTAGAAAGCGAATATGAACATCTTTACCCAAATAACTAAAAGAGTACCTACCGAAATAATAAGTACAGTTGACCATTTCGGTTAAACGAAGTTCGAATAATCGAGATTCTGCTATATATCTAATCAGTGGCATAGACAATGGAACTCAGGGGGCTTACGCTCCCCCTATTGGGTAATAAAATACACTGATCCATGTAACCCTACATCACACGTCCTGTTAAAAATCTACTTTACCCCCATAATTTTTGAATTACTGCGCCCCTGCATCTAATTGTAATTTCTTGAATTCAGCCTTCTTCAATTATAACTAAGTTAACGGGGCCTTCCACCATGAAAAGGTTTCCCACCCTTGCTCTAAGAAAATATCGTACAAAATCTTATATATTGTACTGCAATGTTTTTTCTAAAATTAAAAAAATAATACAATTTTAATATCACAAAAACTTTATCCATATTTGCAAAGAGTATATAGTCCACTTCTAAATCACTCAAGGCGAGAAACTTCGAAGCTATATTAAATGCAATAAATTATAAACGGTTATTGGAGAAATTTTTAATTAAATCTTCAAATTTTGATGAAACCATTTTTTTTTTAATCATATAAGTTTTAATATCGGGAACTGAAAACTATTGGTATATAAAAAGTTTGGTAGTTTCTGAAGCAATCACGTCGAGTTCATTTTGAAAAATAAATCAAATACAGTTATGCGAGAAGTTGAATCATTAAAGTATATTTTGTTGTATTTATGAAAATTGTGGCTAAGTTGTCATGAACATCAAATCACTTTAGATTACACAGACCTGCGAAATAGTACTTTTTAATTTTTTTTCTGCACCTTTTGGGTTTTTCTAATGTTTTTTGGTTCACTAAGTTCAGAAATGCCAAGGTTTTCCTTCTATCACGTAAGCTTTTTCCATAAAATGAGGATGAAGGCCCAGAAAAATCACGAAACATCCAGCAGTGTTAAAAAACTTTATTCATGAAGAAACTTAAAAATAAGATTTATTTTACAATTTATTACTTTGTTATATTTTTCATAGCCACCACAAAGTTAAAAATCATTATAATGTCTCTTTTCCTTCCCCTCGAAGCTCTGTTTAGAACCCTTTCTCCTGTGCGCTGCTTGCGCCTCCTCCCTAGTTAGCATCCAGCAGTAATCTGCTATTATATGGATATTTCATGGTTCTGATACCTCTATTCCATTTCCTGTATGTTCTGGTGAAATCTTTCTCCTCGCTTTTCACTTACACATCCTGGATTTTCTCGGAAATAGTTAAGATGGGAGTTAAAAAGTAGATCTTCTAGCTCATTGAGCAGCCTAAGGCTTTGAAGATCTCCAGCATGTTTCCTACGACGTTCTTGAAGTCAGGGTCTTTCTGCTTGCCAAGAAACTTCTTTACAACTTCTTTAAAGGATTTTCAAGCTGACCTCTCAATGTTTTCCATTTTGGTTTTAAAGATTTTGCCTGTTATGAGTTTTTGAATGTCAGGACGGACGAAAACCCTTTCTTTCAGCTTCGCTTCTGACAGCCCTGGAAACTTACTTGCCAGGTGCCTAAAATTATCACCATCTTTTGATAGGGCTTTCACAAATTGCTTCATGATGCCATGTTTGACGTGAAGTGGAGGCAGGAATACTTATTTTGGGTCCACCGAAGATTCGAAGTGCACATTCTTTTCCCCTACCTCTAGCTTTCTGGACGCACCGTCTGACTATGGTGCTTAGCTTTAGCCCCAATGTCCCATTCAAAGAGGAAACAAGGGAACTTAGTCTAGCCAGCCTATTGACCAAGGATCATAGAGAGCACTTTCATATCCCCACAGATGGTCCATTGGTATTCCTTGTAGTTAAGTTGGTCATCAAGGCTAAATTCTGTTACCTCTCTTTCAGATGAACTGAAAGGCCAACCGGTATGGAGGCATATCTGTTGCAGTTGTAAAGAAGGACAGCTTTAAAACTTCTTTGTGATGAGCCAATGAAGAGTCTCCAATCTTTTACCTTAAGTTTTACGTTGTTTTTCTATCCATTATAGATTGAAATGCTCCAAATTACTTGGAGTTCATTACGTTGTAATTTTTTAAACGTTCTTTGATTTATAATGTCATTTATGCGTTTGACTTTTTGATAACATTTTTCTACTTTTTACGTTTCAATTTATCGATTATGACATCGATTTATTATCGATTGTCGATTATGATTATCGATTATGATATTACTTTGACACATTTTTATAGTAGCACACCTAGTAGGTAGGCAACCAGACAGAAATTCTCCATTTGTGTCAAAACTGTACGTGATAGAATTTTTTAAGTATTTTTCCTGAAATCAGCATCCAAAAATACATAAGGAACACCCTTAACTTCGAAGAAAAAAATTTCATTA
Source organism: Dysdera silvatica (assembly GCA_006491805.2). Taxonomy (NCBI): domain Eukaryota; kingdom Metazoa; phylum Arthropoda; class Arachnida; order Araneae; family Dysderidae; genus Dysdera; species Dysdera silvatica. The sequence goes on from QLNU02015003.1 coordinate 167,910,707, forward strand.
CAGACCTGTGTTATTAATAACATAAAGTGAAGATATTATGCAATTAAAATAAAATCAATATTTCTCGGGAATATAAAATTTTAACATCAATTAAAATTAAAAAAAATGTAGCAAATCGCAAGAAAATCTTAGGCAAATTGCAAATATATCTTTATGGTTTTTGGGGAAAAGTTGTAATAACTATTTGCATTATTATGTAGTAAATACAAAAGGTTATAATGTAAAGAATAAGCATTCAAATATTCAATCCGATAATAAATAATACACCGAAACAGAGAGTTGGCAGTTGTAATAATTTAATAAAGCTTTAAACGCTTTTCGATTTCTTTCCACCACCTTCCAGAGAAGCATGCACAAGTGTATTGCACAGCATTTTTATTCAATATCACATTAGACCAGATACATATGTGATTTTTTTGTCCGCCAATAGTTCGATGATAAAATTTGCTGAGGTTTTTCCTTACTGAGATTCTTATCTCAAATACTTTTCTACAAAACTTCCTTTGATCACTCAAAAAACGATAAAAGCTAAGTCCAAATATAGGTTTTCTACTCTAGTTCAAGCTTTCTCCCATCGAACAGATAGTTTATTTTATTTTTTTCACTTATTTCAACAAATTTTTTGGCTCAATGTCATATGAAAACTGGAGTTAGTATTCCGTATTTGATGATATCTCGCCAGGGTAGCACGAAAAAAATCGTGAGTTTAACAAAGCCGGTGCTGCGCCTGCGAGTCGACAATGTTGTACTCTTGAACCAAAAAACAGACAGGGCAGTGTGGCAGTAACATAATTAATTAAATATATAACGAATCACCAATCACTATAAAAACATTCACCACAGAAACAAAAATTCCCAGGACATGACTTAATCGCTTAGATCTATATCTTTAAACCCCCATGTTTAGAGGATGGAGCTTTCCAAATTTAGTTATTGTCTTTATACACCAGCATATTCTCTGGAAAAGTTGGTTGGTTGGTTAAACTTCTATGACGCAATGGCAGCCAAGGTCGTTCTGAGTTTTCAAGACATGCAGAAAATCTTTCTGTAGAATAAATAAAAATTGTAATAAAGGTGCTAAAGAAACACGAAGTGTACCGAAGTATGCACAATATAAACATGGTAACTCACTACTACTAAATGCTGAATCAAATACATACAGGGACCTGCAAACCACACATGAAACGAAAAATGAATCTGATTTAGAATACCCATGAGTTCAATGTGGGATCACGACGATTCAGCGCAGATATTTCAGTGCATAGCAATTTTGCAAAATTGTAGCATCCTGAAATGTTTTCAATTGAGAATAAAATTAAATCCTATTGCTTAATTCTTTAAAATTATACTTTTATTATTCATATGCTAAACCTTGTTTTGTATAGGGTAAATCCGGGTTACATGCCACATGCGATATAGATTGCGCATTCCCTCTAGTTCTGAAACGGGCTGTGGGATGACACTGCAAAAAATACTAAAGTTGCGCCATTTAGTATTTGAAGCGTGTTTGGTAAAAAAATCGTGTTCCTGTGCCTTTTTGTTTTTAAATTAACAAATATATAAGGTGAGTTATAGAGTTTATTATGAAATATTTTCGTGTGCTATCGTATTTTATACATTACAGTCAAGACTTTAACGATGTCAGTGGATTCCCTGTTTGAGCGAAGCATAGTCTTAGTATAGAGAGGTTTCATTGTTATTTCGCCATGTTTGAATTCAAGATCAGGAAGGCGTGGGGTGAGGCATCTATACCTTACAAATTGGTATACATGCCGCAGTTAAAATCAGGGACATATGCCGCGCGTATTCTTTCTGATGTTAATTTTTAGAATTTTTTGTTATTTTGCACCAAATGCCGTTAAATATAATCGCAAATCCTAGTCAAATGTCTCCAATTTAATTATAATTTTCTTTTCTTACAAATACATAAAAATATCATCAAAGTTTTCAAAAAATCCGCCAAATTCATAAAAAAGCTCTCCAAAATTCTTTTTTTTTTCGTCATTATTGATACTGGAACCATGGAATAAACATGCACTTGAGTCGAAAGCATAAGACCTTGCAGATACAGAGCCATCCACGAGTAAAGGTTTGCCTGAAAAGAATATTACAATTCCATCGAAATATTTGCATGCAATATCTCCAATTCCAAAATTAAATAAAGAAAAAAGGAAAAGCAACGAAGAAATAGGCACTTGTCTTAACCATTGCAGAAAACAGAAGACCGTTAAAAGAAAGATAGTAGAAGAAAGTTGGAAAAGAAAGAAACAGAAATAACTAAAGAAGGTGGTTAGATTATGAATCAAATAGTCATAGTACTAGTTCTGAAGTAGATGATGTTTCTGGGTTTGATTCCATTGCAATAGAGAAAGCCAGAGGTAATCATAATGAGATGAGTAAAAGAAAGGGAAGTGAAGCTGGGTCATCACAAACTTTGGATGTGAATACATGCAATGAATATGAAGAAAATTATTATCGCACAACAAAAAAATGCGAATGGTTACGTTGTGCTATATGTAAGTAAGCGATGGCTTCATGTAGAATGTACGATTTTCGATGAGTTTTGTGCCGACTGTGGGAGAGAGAGAATAGATTAAAAAATTAGTCCAGCCTATGTGAAAAAAAAGTAATTCATTTATGTCATTACTAAGATAAATTATATATATTTTTTTAAAAATAATCAAAATAAAAGTTTATGTTTGTTACGTACAGTGCGTTCGCGCTCAGTTGTCGCCCGATACCGTTACCAGACGGGTTGTTCCATTGCAGTTTAGGGAAGGGCGTCTTGCCCGAACTGCTTTTTCGCGCGGGAAAACTAGTTACAGTTAGACGCCCTTCCCTAAACTGCAATGGAACAACCCGTCTACTAACGGGATCAGGCGTCAGGTCTG
>QLNU02015003.1:167922919-167935873 GCA_006491805.2 Dysdera silvatica
AATGATTTTGAAAATTTATTTACAAATATATCCTTGGATGATATTAGAGATATTAGGGATTTTTTATTTGACAGTTACAGTATTATTATTAGAATTTATAAGAATATTTGGAATTAATTATTTGACTTTTGTGTTTTTAATAATTTGCTTTTTAACGGTATAAAATTTTATTTACAAATAAAAGGCATTCCAATGTGATGTTGTTTTTCAAGTTAGTTAGCAAATATAATTTTACATTACTCTGAGAAAGAAACAAATTCTTTGAAATTTAAGCATTTAGATATATAGACGATCTTATTGTTTTTGATTGCTCAAAACTTTTGAATATTTACAAATGTATTTATCCTGAATGTCTCTAAATTAAAGAAACAAGTACACTAACTGATACTGATTTTTGGATATATATATTAATTTCGAAGATACCTCTAACGTTGTTACTGATTTATTTGATAAGAGAAAGGAATTTGAATTTAAAGTTTCAACACTTTCAAATTTTCTGTCTAATATTAATGTCGGTGTCCTGCGGAATATTATTATTATTACACAATTTAATAGAATTGATAGAATTTGTTACAAAAAGGAACGTTTTTATAGGGCTGTTAAGTTCTTAGAAAATATTCTTGTTCATAATCAGGTTCGTACTAATTTTATACGTGGAAATTTGAAGGGTTTCGACAGATTTAGATTTTGTTCGGTTAAGTTTTAAACAGGGTGTAAAGTTTACTTTGAATTCATTTTATTTTATGGTTTAGCAACAGGTTTAGATTGGGGAAATTCTTAGGTATGGCAACATTTCTTTTCCTTCTGTTTTGATGGGTGGTTCACACATTTAGTTTGCATTGAGGTTTTTGACGCAAGTACTTTTTTCTTTTCAATTTTTATTAGGCCGATATTTATTAGGCGTGAGCAGGCCCATGCCTAGAAGAAATTGGTTTTCCTTTTTTCTTTTCATTTATTTTTTATATTGTTTTGGTATTATTCTCATTTTATTTCTTTTAAAATTCTAATTTTTCGAAGCGTTGGGAGAAAGCATGCTATCTTAGCAAATGCTGGCATTGCTAATAGAAACGGTCCTGTTTATTTATTGCCCCTGGGGTGGATTCTCTCCTGACGAAGTTCTGCCCCACGGGTAATTTTCAGTATTTTTTCTTTCCAATTTTTCATATTCGTTCTTAAATTTGGTCTTGGTTTTTTGTTATGTGGTTTGGTGTTTTTGGGGATTGTCCAGTTGTAGTTTTTTGTTCTTCTATATTTAGGTATTAACTTATTTTGTTTACATAATATATATATATTTTCTTATTGTATTATGCTGCAAATGTGCTAATATGCATTGAAGATTTATTATTATTTAATTTTCTTTATTTTTTATTAATTTCTTTAAATTCACTACATACACACACACACACACACACACACACATATATATATATATATATATATATATACTTACTTTGCAGTAAGAAAAATAAGTAAAACAATATGAAAGAAAGAAATGTTAGATAAATAATTTTCCTTTCAATCTTATCCCATTCTGGAACAATACATATATATGAATAGCGTTTACCGTGAAAATAAATGTAGGCCGTCGAAATAAAGCCCGATTTTTCCCGGCTGTCCCAAAGGATATCCCAATAGTAAACGTCAGGATCCTATGACGCTCTTCTCTTTTTGTATAGGGGAGCCTAAACCTCAATTCAGTCTTCTAGCGACTCTTCCATTCTTTTCGTGATTTCTTACGGAAATTGTCCTCAAACTGCTAGTTAAACTCCATATAAAACACTTTCTAGAATCCTGGAGAAACTGTCAGGGTGCTGTTTCGAAATCCGCAACATTTTATTTGGAGAGGATTGAGAGAGAAGGCCGCGATATTCAATTGTATCTCTAAAAGAGCGTTATCTGAATCTCCGATAGATAGTTTCCTTACAATGGAAGACCACTAAAGAAACCCACTGAAGTTCGAAATTCGTGCGAGCAAAGGTATAATTTGCTTATTCTATGTTCAACATTATAAGAAGTAATAATTATTATTCTATAGATAGGTATATCCTTTAAATAAGACAGCAGGTGAAATAAAAATATTTTAATAGATTTAGTTACAAGAAACATTAAGAACAATGTGAAGTATTATTTTATTAAATACATGTCCTTGTAAATTTCAAGCTCAGATGTAGCAAAAGTATTAAACTCATTAATATTTTATGGAAAATTTTATGGCGAAATTACTTTCCTTTTAGACATATAATTTAAAATTGCTCCAAAAAAATTCAAAGCATCCAAAAGAAATTTTTTTACAAATATAAATATGGTTTTCATTTTATTTACATTCTATGTCCATGTTGTTTTAACTCTGTATCCAGTAAAACGGACAAGACTAAAATTTTCAAATTTTTTGAATAATTGGACGACAACCAAAACATGAAACAAACACATTTGTTTGCAAAAATCGAAATAGGAAAAACAATTGAGAGTTCAAAACTGGTAATTATAAATTTCATTATAATCACTTTGATTATTAACTGGTTTCAAATAAACTAATTAAAACGAACCATTAAATCTCATACCCTACCCAAAATGATACAAAGAAGATTATATTAATTAATTTCATTAAAAATATGAATTTGTATGTATGTATGTATGTATGTATGTGTGTGTGTGTGTGTGTGTGTGTGTGTGTGTGTGCATGAATGTATACATATGCGTACACATGCATGTAGCATATATAATTAATTTAGTTTGAGCATTTTTCTATCATCAACACTTGCATGTATTTAATTGTGCATCAATTGCACATAAAATTATCTCTTTTTTAATTTTGTTAATTCCACAATACCATTTAATTTTTGACCTGAAGATTTTTTACTCAATAAATTTACAATTTTTTAAATTTAACTACCGTTTACTAAATATTACTTTATCCTTTCACGAATTTTGCCGAAATTTTAATAATATTTAGCATTTTTGTAATCCACAGCTTACATTTGAACTCCTATTAATATTTGCTCCAAAAAACATAATCAGCAGAAAAACTTTTTTATACAGTTTTCTTTTATACATCAGATACTGAAAAATTTTACTGAAAGTCAATTTTTTATCGAAGTGATAAATCACATCGATTATAAGCCAAATGCACATAGTTTAACTTGCGCAGAACATCGTTCTTAAATAATTTTAAATATAATTTTTTATCACATATTAAGAAAATTTATGTTTGCAATTATAATGCTTAAAAAAACATTACTTGTCGCGAAATAAACAATAATTTTTTTCTCTTTTTTTTCGTTTACAATTGTATAAAAATTACGGAAAATATTATATTCCAGCTAAGATTTTAACGGCATTTGCAATTAGCATTTTTTAATCGCTTTGGTAGCCAGAAAGAAAAGGGACGTCGTTCCATAATTCTAAACAAAGAGAAAACAGCTTAATTAAGGCCATTTTTTCCTACTGCATGATTTTGCCATTAAGTTTTGCCATGCGTTTGAATAAATGGAACAAGATAGAAATCGGAAGGTAATCGAGAGTTAGGGGGAGATGGGGGGGGATAAGGGAGAAGGAAAAAACGGAAATTTTCTTTCGATGTTTTATCACAAATTGAAAAATAAATAAAAAAAATTCTATCCCCAACCCATTAAAAGGAACTTTCAAATAGCGAACAAAAAAATTAAGTTAATTTTAACGAAATGGTATTTAAAGTTTTTAGGGCAATATATTATTTCTTCATTAAGTAGTGGATACAAGAATAGATGCAGCTAATCGCAATTTTATTATAGCTCTAGAGGTTTCCCTGCCCTATTGAGTACATAGCTGCAAAAGCAGGAAATTTACAGACAATATTTCAATGTCTATGCAAATATATATCTACCTTGAATGAGTAATTGATCATGAAATAAATCGTCCCACATCATAGAAAGATAAAACGTCGATAATAGAGTTATTTAATACAATGAATAGTTCAGCTGTTCAGTCACCATATAGTATTCGAGTGGGTGTCATAATAAACAATCATATGACTAGAGTAGGTAGAAGCACAACGTGTCATACATTGAATCTCTAGTTCGACTTCGGGCCAGGGCGACATCATTTTTACTCATATACATAAATAACTCTAGTCAAGGGCGGATCCAGGATGTTATTACGGGGGGGGGGCATGGTTTCGAGGGCCCTCACCAGGAAAAGTTTTAGTTTTGGACTATTAAATAGTTTAGGTAAATGTTGTTATATTACTAGCCTTCCTTTATACCAGGATTGTCCAACATACGGCCCGCCTACAACTGTTTGAAATAAAAAAAATTTTCAAATAAAAATTTTAGATATTTTTTTTCAGAAATAAGGAAAAATTTTGGGGACAGGAGAGGTGACCCCTTTCTACATCGCAAGAGCACAAATAACTGGAAAAAACTCTAAAGGGAGGCTGTTAAGTGTAAGTTTTTTTCGCCTTTTTTTTAAGAAACCGCTGGCCCACGGGATCCGTGAAAATTCTTTAAGTGGCCCGCTACCCAAAAAGGTTGGACAACCCTGCTTTATACTCACCAAAATATTTAATTTACGACAATGAATTAAAGCTGGGCTTTTCTTTAATTAAACTATATGGTTTAGGGTAGATTATAGTCAAGTATGACAGAAGGATAACCTAGTAAAGGAGACATATACAATAACCAAAACGATAATTTACAATGTAATTAATAGAACAAGTTTAAATTTAAACTATAAAAACATTGTAATTATTTTACTTTTTTATAACAAGCAACTTTTTAAAAAACTTGAAGTTTATAGTGCAAAGTCGAGCCATCTTGGTTTCTTTGAAAATTTGTCAATCACTTTATTTACATCAATATGAATGTCTCTGTGGGTGTGTATTAAAAGTCTCTTCTGTCATCCGCGTTCGAAGCCAAGTTTGACGGCGCTTCAAGGATAAAAAACTACTTTGTGCTCAGGGGCGGACTGGGTCCTCTCAAAGGGCGCATACCTTGGATTATCAGAGGGCGCGAGTCCTATAGCCCATGAGGGCGCATCGGCCAGGGGGCGGGCTAGCCGGCGACCCCGTCCGCCTCTGGTTGTGCTGAAGCAACACCTACTGAAAACGTAGTTTGAAGGGCGAGAAACTTGTAGATTCGTGGAAAAAACGTTTGGATAGCATTTCTCCAAGGGTCAGAGACTTTGAACGCTAGTGTAATTTCTTTTGTTTTTTTAAATTGAATACAATTTATCTCCTCGTGTTTCACACGCACACCATGAGGTTTAGAGAAGTAAGTTAAAACACTAACATACATATTGGAAACAAGAATTAAATACAATAAAAAGAGTAGTTAAAAACATATAAAAAAAAGTTAAAACTCCCATTTTTACACAAAAAACTGAAACGCAGAACAAGTTTCTTTCGACTTCACTGAATCAAACAATGCCGGTGGCCAAGAAATAAACAGTTTCTGTAAGGTGGCCTGTAGAGCGTCTTTCTGCGGAAAGTACACAGCACAATTTAAAATAATGTGCTCAACATTATCTTCGCCGTCACCACAACTGCAAAATTCACCTAAAGGGAGTTTGAAACGCTTCAAGTAGCTTCCAAAATTTTCATGTCCAGTCAAACTTTGAGAGTAAATTTGAAGTTTGTTGTGAATGCATTTAATTTTACCCGGTGGAAAATAGTCGGAAAAAAACTTTTTCGTCCGCTGAGCTTTGGGTGATCGGAGATATTCTGCATTCCAATTAGAGATAGCATTTTTCTCGAAAAAGCCTCTCCAATGGGAAGCAGGGACGCTCAGGTGAAGTTCTATATTTAGATGGGTGGCAAGCTTTGCCAAGGCGTCAGCCCTTCCATCGCCAAAATTTCCGCAATGACCGCGGACATGAGCAAAATGGATGTCTGTATCCAAATTTCGCAAAGTTTTTAAAGTTGTTTGTACTCCAACAAGAAGTTTCTCTGCAGTATTAACGTTCTTCAAAAGCTGCAACGAGAGTCACTACAAATCAAAAATTTCATTGATCCCAAACCGGAAGTGAACTCATGAACCCATTTCACTGCGCCAGTGTAAGACTTGTTTATTACAGTCGTAATAAATAACATATAAAACATTCTTCATCATCTTTATTATTTTCATATTTAAACCTTGGAGGGGAGGGGGGCGATCGCCCCCTGAGCCCCTCGCTGGATCCGTCAGTGACTCCAGTTTGACCCTAAACGTGAGTGACAAAAATTAATATCTATACTAAAAGGATTTTATGCATGCCATTTTTTGTGCTAGGTGTATCAGTTCAGCATTTTTAAAATATTGCAAAACATATAAACCACAAGTGTTTTCACGTATATTTACAGTGCCGGATTTACTCATACACTCATGGCCAATGATTTTCGGGCTCTTTTGAAGGGCATTGAAAGGGTCTGGTGTCATTTACGTTTTTAAAAGTTATTTTAATTTTGGACCTAAACTTTTCATGTATTTCCAAATCTCCATAGCTATAGTTGGATTATAATTTATCATACCATATGAACGTCATTTACACCATAAAAGTAGCGATTTGGATGTTTGGAGTGTCTTGCTTTCTTATTTGTAATATATAGGCCTACACATAAGATAATCACATGCACGAGCTTCGGAGGCCCACAAGATTTTACAGGCATACCATGGTTAGATGAGCCCCTTCTGTAGGAGCCATTCTATCTGTTTTGCCTAGGGTCCATAAAAACCTTAACTCGGAAATTGAACACTTATATATATTTTTGCCCAAATATGCGCTCTGAGTTATATTAGATGGAAAATTACTTAACGCGACACAGGGTGACAATAAATAAGCGCCCCAATAACAAATTGCAAGATCACAAAAACTACTGTATCTAATTTTTTCAAACTTTGCAGTTCAACAATAGGAATAACCAAAAAAGTTTTAATTTTTTAGGCCTGCTGACGTGTTGTGTTTATGTCTTTGCAGATTTGGCGAAACTGTCAAGGTATTTAATCCCCGAGTGTATTTTCATTGTAAAATCGTTTTACGAAAACAACAAAAGACTTTAATCCGTGTGACTAGTTTTCGTGAGGAAATTTGAAAGATAAAATGGGAAAAGAGCAGTTTAAAACCTTGTTGCCAAGGAAGTCGCCAAAACTATAACTCTATACTCTTAAAACGAGGAAAACTGATTTTTGGAGACGTCGGATGTGCACATGCGCCAGGAAGCCCACGTTAGGAGGTGTCAGTTCGCCATCTGAATTTTTCAGTGTTCCATAGAGTAGGAAAATGAGCGAAAGGATTTTTTTTTTGCGTATCAGTATTTTTCCTGAATCAGTGAAAGCCTGGTGTGAGGCTCTCCCATACCCTCGATACCAAAAAAAATCACTAAAGCAAGAAATAGTAATCTCCCGAAAATTGCAAGCTTGCAATAGTAAAAAAAACTAGCCTCTGTACATGGGACGGTCGTTAACATCGATGGTAGGATAGCAAGACATATTTACAAAAAAAAACCGTTAACGGTCATGTTACGACTTTAAAAAACTTCATTCTATAACATCGGTGTGTTTTTTTGCAGCTTGTAAAATCTGAACTATCATGGCGATCGAAAATTAAGCGAATGCGGGATGGCGACCAAAAACGAAGCAAACGCCGGGAAGGACCCGACGAAGAAGTAGCGCGCAACCCGACAAGCAAGTTCTCACGCTTTTGGCGACAAAACAAGATTTTAATCTGCTCTGATGCCGATAAAGTGTATTCCAATAGTCTCAAAAGGATTTCTGAGTTAAAGATTGCAATTCAAACACAATTTGAAGCACTTGATGCGCTAACACTGGGTCATGTCATTCAAAATTTTGGTATGAGCTTGCATTACTCAATTGCACGTAATGGCAGACACATCGAACATGTGATTTATTAAATTTAGAATGTGTATCTATTGTCTGAAATTGGAATAAAAAAATTTTAATAACCTGTTTTTTTGTAACTTCATTTTCCTTTTGGAGCGCCCTGTTTTTCTGTCACCCTGTATCTAAACCACAATTATTATTGCAGAAAAGTTTTTCGCATTAGCGAACACCCACGTTATCCGTAAAAGATCGGTGACCGTAAAAGACAGGTATTATTGTAAAGGAATTTCTTGACGGAGAATATTTGCCTGATCGTAAAAGAGGGGTGGTCGTATCTGAAAAGTGTTCATTGGGATGCGTCCCACTATATCGTGATCATTAAACACACAAGGAACATTACTGGAAGTCTAACCCAAGCCAACAGACCAGACACCGAGTAATCGTAATCAATTTATTATAATTGATTATATTCAATTACATATAATCGAGATGTCATGTAATGTGAACGACTGAATTTCGTGTGATGTCTGTACTTATTTCCACTGAGTGTACTTCTTCAGGTACATGAATAATAATAATTTTTATTTCCTACTAGTGTATACACTCCGTTACAATTTAGACAGCACAGCATATTTATAATACATTGCATATGTGATATTGCTAAATCAATATTTTGTAATATACAATCAATACTTTATAAAAATCCATATCAATACTTATAATAATCAATATCACTAGTTTATAATAATCAATACCAATACTTCATAATAATCCATATCAATACTTTAAAATAATCCATATCAATACTTTAAAATAATCAATATCACTAATTTATAATAATCAATACCAATACTTTATAGTAATCCATATCAATACTTTATAGTAATCCATATCAATACTTTATAATAATCAATACCAATAGTTTATAATGTATTAGTACCAATACTTATAGTAATCATATCAATACTTTTATAATAATCCATATCAATACTTTATAATAATCAATACCAATACCTTATGGTAATCCATATCAATACTTTATAATAATAATCAATACCAATAGTTTATAATGGATTAGTACCAATACTTTATAATAATCAATATCAATACTTTATAATTATAGTATATACAAAGTAGAGGGTTCGGAGCAAATATCTATGTGTATAATCTGCTCCAAGCCTTGTTTTGTAGCCAACAGTCTATCTGTAGTTTTAATGAAGGTACATACAATGAAGTTGAGGACTTTCGGTACAAAAATTTTATGATCCATTCTAAGAAAGTGCACAATTGATTGGTAAGAACTGCCATTGACAATACTTCTTAATGGAGATTTGAATTTTTCTTTAAATTCAGACATAGGCATGTATTTTGAAACCCTCAGATATAACATTATACAAAAACCTTAATTGACAATAACCATAATTACAAAAGTATAAAAGTTATTTTTAGCATCATTAAAAATTATAAAATATGAAAGCAGCAAGCACATTTTTATCTATTTTCTTATCGTCATTATCTTCCTCGCTATTTGCCTATTCGGAGTCAGTGACGTGGCAGCGGAGATTCCATTGTTTAATTTCTAGTACATCGTTGACCGTCAAACCAAGGTCATCCATATGATTAAAGGCCTTCGCCGCTACTATTAGCTTAGGTCTTACTATTCTTTTCCCCCTAGTTTGCTCTATATTTCTCATTTTTTTGTAGTAGGTGGTTCTCTTCGCCCCTCAGGACATGCCCCTACCATTCAAGTCTTCTTTCTCGTCTAATCTTTTATATAACGCTTCTGTTTTCTTTTCTATGTTTTTATCAGTTTTGTGCTTTCTGACGTTAAAGGATATCGTCAATGTCAGATGTATTGTACACAAGCGATATTGTCCACATGGATATTTCTGTCGTATACAGCATTTTTGTCTTTCTTTTTTTCCATTTATATGCATTTTGTTATACCAAAATGATTAATGTTTTAGAAATATATTTTTATAATATTTTTATGTGTGTATATAAATAAGGAAATTGCTAGTTAATTAGAAAATAAATTACGATATTTATAAATCAAAGTAGCTATTTTCCGAGTTGAATATTTGGCCAATAGCCTGTTAATCTTAAAGTGTCATCTTTTATAGAGACATTAAATTATAATATCACAAAAGTTTTAAATAATGGACTTAATAATAATTTATTTAGGAGAAAACATTAGTTATAGTGTCAAAGCTAGTAAATCATGTTTTTTATCGCCTCAGGGGAAAAGCGATTTCTCTAATTTGGGGCGAGAGATTTGCTCCATTCTTGTAGAAATGATAAATTTAATATCTGTAGGCACATTAAATACCGCAATTTGGCGTCATTATATGAATTGTGGTGAGTACGTTACATCAGCAACGTCTCTGATATGTTCCATGTATATTGAAAATCCTAATTGTAAACTCGATTTCTAAATAAATTATCAGCTTCTGCACATTTTATTAACAAATTAAGTTGCTATGTTATTGCACCATAACTGAATCGTTCCGCTAATATGGTTCCCTTTTCTTCCCCTTTCTCCCCATTTTCTTCAGCAGAGAACCATTACCAGAAGCAATCTAACACTTTCTTTCATCGAACTTTTTCTCTCCGAAGCCTTCTTAATTGTAAAATCAATTTAGGAGTCAGGGGAATACGTTTTCTTGCTGGTACTTGGCACAGATATTGGGTGCTGTAACTCATATCTAAATGGCTTCCCCGTTACAGGGCAGCTGAAGTCTAAATTAAGTCCCAAATTGCCTTTAAAATAATTGTCTCCAAACTCAGTACCGTGATAGGGTCCGTAAACTCCCAGGAGCTTAATCTGTCGTCCTTTTAAAGGCTGTAATAACCGAAAAGGGATGGGTTTTCGGAGCAAGGTACCTTCCATCGGCGCTTAGTTCATGTCAAACACCATGGTACTTATATATAAAAAAAAGCAAAGAAGAAGATTTCTGGAAGTACGGTAGGTACATCATAAAAAGTTCAGCCATTTTTTAACGACATCATATTAATAAAAGTCATCCTTTTTTTTTTTAAAATCCACAGTGAAATATTTGATATCAAGTTTTCATGTACATTATGTACATATAAGGAACCTTAATTGTAAGAGGATAATAAAAATTAATTCGTATAAAACGAAACCGGCAAATTTTATAAACTACCATATTATTTATTTTTTTAAGATTGCACAACGTGACAGCTGGAGAAAAGACATCGAACTTCGGTATGTTGAAACAGATCTAAATAAATTTATTTACAGCAAAGCAATACGGTTATAGGCGAGAGATTAATTAATGAGAGCAAAATAACTTTTGATTTCACATAGATCCATGGTAGCATAATCGTAACCTTGTTCATTGTGGCACTGGAATCCCCAAAATTTTCATTTCATGTCATTTTTGTAAACCTCGTAGTCGGAGATTTTGATTTATCGTAAAACTTGTGGTGGAGTCTTGACGCATCATAGCATTAGTTACGTTTGCAATACCAACCCCTGTCATTTTTACAACAACGCCCATTAAATTAGAACGATTGCCTATTCTGTAATTTCAGATGATTTCTATACTTGAAAATAATGACATCACCATTTTTTTTAAAAAATTATAACTGAAGTATAGCTCATAAAATTTTTTTATATGTATCTTCACAAGATTTTTCGTTAATTGCTGTTATATTTGCTCATGTGTCGTCTACGATATAGATAATTAAAATGGCGTCGATACATTCATTTAATTATCTGCCTTAATTTATAATAGTCTAGTGCGTTTATTGCAAAACTTTTAAGTTAAAATTACAATTAAAGGAAAATATAAATTTTCTTACAGTGTCACTTTTAATTAATGATATATTAAAGCGTTTGTTAGGTTTTTAAATCTAAATTCAAATATGCCAGTTTTAGATTCCGCTATAGCTCTGTCAACTAATTATAATCGAACAGAATACAAGTGTATATTTAGTAATGAAAACCATTTCTTCGTATTGAATTGATTGTTAATGTTTCGTTTCAGTTGGAAAGGCTGTAGTTTGTCATATCATTATGCCTAACTAAACCTATCTAATCTAGGTTCCATCTAGTTCAGTAAAATTTGAAGCTTAGAAAAGTAAAATTGGAAAACAATTAAACAACTAAGATCAAAAATTACCAACATTAAATTTACAACACTATAGAAGAAGAAATAATATTAATGGGCTTTAGAATTTTTTATGTAGCTGCAATGTGTTTTTTTATGTAGCTGTAACATTCGTCCTAATGCCAATTTGGGGATTCAACTTCTCTGTTTACCTTTTGCAACAGGGGCGAAATCATCAAGTTTTAGGCAAGTAGTTCGCTGAAATTTGTACTTCAGTAAAAACATTGAAATTCGGATTTCAATTTAAAGTTCTTTTCGCAAACTTGAAAGTTAAAAAGATATCCCTGCAAAATGAGATGAATGCAAGGCGTAAGTTACTGGAGAGTTACTGGTAAGTTACTGGCTTTAACAGAGCCTCGTTTTCGAGGATAATTAAATGCTTTCCAGTTACATCGTCGCTTAATTAAATCTAAGACGTTTCGGAAAGACGATTTCAGATTGTTTCCTTTGCCACGGATTGTGAGCTACTGGCTTTGAAAACAGCTCAGTCCCTTCCTGGATAATATTGGGGGAATCAGGAGAAAGCAGACTTGCTGCATCTTAATCCCCGTCCAGTAATCTTTTCAGCTTTTCCTTCCTATATTGAGAAAATGTTGGACCACTAACTTTGGGAGATCTAGCGACAAGTCATACTAGCAGGATTATAGGCAAAATTCTCAGAATACCACCAGAAAATATACTTAACAGAAAGTGAAATTGGGGTTCCACGACAATTTTATTTTTTTCAGGTAAAGGGTTCACGTTAGAGGATAACTATTATTTAATTTTATCTAACTATAATAATAATATTATTACATGAATCACACAAAGTATAAATAAAACAAATAAATAAATTTGTATTCGCCACAGTTAGCCATACTAAAATCACAATATATAAAATATATATAACAGAATATATTGACACAAATTCATCATTTTTGATCATATATTATTTATATATCATTATTATATATCTCATTCTTATATGCATATAACATGAAATTAATTGTAACATTTAGTAAATGAATTTACCGAGAAAAAGTATAATTTTT
>QLNU02015003.1:167935973-167959304 GCA_006491805.2 Dysdera silvatica
GTGCCTCTTTCTCTTCTATGCAAAAAAAGCTCCAAGATGAGGTAAAAAATGTGGGTCTAAAACATATTGTCCATCACCAAAAAATATACAAAAGAAACATGCTGCTGCGGTTTTGTGTGTTGACTATTTATAATATCAGTTTTGTTGATTTTGAGGAAAATAATAATATCTTTATATCTGTCCATACAAGTATTTATAACATTAATTACAGCCATTTAAATTAGGTTATAATCCTCCAGTCGCTTTTAGTTCAAAGCTAGGAATCAAACAAACTGAAATTCAAAATAGTTACTTCAGATACGACAGGAATTACAAAAAGAACATTTTAATAATTTTGCTTATTCGTTCTATTACATGACGCATACTGAATTATTACATAAATATGCTTGAATTGGATTTTGTATGCCGATTTTATTACATATTATAATTTTGAAATTGAGTTGCCTAAATATCAACATTCCGTAATATAAAGGTCGACACTGTTAAAAATAATAGTTCAGGGTTGAACCAAAATATGGTGATTTTCCAGCTTCATCCATTGTTAAGAACTACGTTTCACCACATTTTTGCTCCAGCTATGTTACCAATACTTGGCCGGAGGTTGAACCAATATATGGATATACTTTCAATAACGAATAAGGCAACATTGAACCAAATATATGGTTCCAGCTTGAACCAAATATGATTAAAAGTATTCAGACACCGTATAGCAATATAAAAACCTGTCTTTCACATGCTACCTATCAGGGGCGTATCGGAGAGTTCCGGAGCCCCCATTACTTACCTTGGCTGCTATTGAAGCCACATCTACCCCATTTCATATACAGAGAGTACACATAATTTTTATTAATTACAGAACGATAGCAACCAAGTGAAATTGCAAAGGTTTTGTATTATGCCTAATATAAGCGTGTTAGCTATTAGTGAGATAAAACATCAACAAGTCATAGACATAGAAATTATTATATAAATCATTGTAATTCATCAAAAATAAAGGATATACATAGCATAAACCAATAAATTGGAATGATCTTAGCTTGTTGGATGATTGGAGAGATATTGGTACGTAAAAAAAACCTGGTGAATATCGGTAAAGAATCGCAACGGATGTTTGCCACACGTGACTTCTCTCGCCTCAAGTGATTGGCTAGGAGGTGGAACGAAAATGTGGTTCGGTGTTTAACCATCTTTTAAAAAATACCATACTTTCACCAATAAGTGGTACTTTTGAATTTTCAAGTGTACCAAATTTTGGTGAAATTCCTATATTTTCACCATATTTTGGCAACAACTAATGCGGAAATTTTTAACAATGCAATTGCTTCTAGACCATAATAATCTTTTCATTCCTTAATTCATTTTTCGCATTTTAATCACACAATAATTATTTCAAAGGTTTGGATATGCGATCAAACTCCTTATTAACTGGTACTAACCAAACAGACAAATTTGGCAGTAAAAGACGGGTGACCGCAAAAGAGGGGATCATTCTAAAGTAGTGAAATATTACATTTCAAAACATTTAAATATTTCATTTCGAAACTTAGTATTTTTGAGCATGTAAGACAAGTTTAAGACAACGAACGTAAGCATTTATTAAATATAACAAGTAAATTTACAACAAAACGTTAAATATTAAAATTTATTTGTCTTGGAAAAAAATTTATCAATAGCTGTTTGTTGGGTTTTACTCAATAATCCTTTTCCTTCAAAATGTATTTTTAATTGCGAGATTAAATCCACAATTTTCCATCGTTACGCTTACAGGACCAGTGTGGGAGTCCAGTAAACGATAATAAAAAATTTGAACTGTGGTAGTTTGATGCTGATAATAGTTTATCAGTAGCACACAGTGTATCACTATATGATTTATTTATTATCAAAGTCCGCGTTAAGTAATGGTCGTTTGAATCGGCGAAGCCGTGTCAATTGCCACTCTTTGTAAATGGGAGAGGAAATTCTCCTTAGCTCTTATCCTGTTTATTCTTAATTTTCCTGTTGTGAGAAACTCCGTGAAGATCGAAGTTCAAACGTATTTTGTCCGTACAAGGAGAGTTCGAATCTAATGGAATGAATCATGAAAACTGTATCCGTATCCCTATCTGAGGGTGACCGCTAAGCAAGGGTTTGAAATACATTATTGTAAATCAGTTTCTACCGAGGAAATTTAATCCGACCGTAATAGCGGGGTGACTGCACCTGAGAAGTGTCCGTTAATAAATGTTTTACTGTATTAGCATACTACATTTATCGTGTTTTTACCACAGGTGAGCTAAATGGCTCACTGAACGACTGAACGAACTGTTTTGTCCATCCATCCTAAATGAGCAAACTCATTCACTGTTTCGGGCTTTCACCGATTCGACATACCGCTGGTCTCTTAGACTCCACCGTAAATTTTACAGGCTTTCATCATTTATTATTCTTCAATTATCATTTTAGTACATATACAGGGTGCCCCAGAATGTGCGTATCACATTCTTCAGCTCCGGTTTTTCTCAATAGGAAAAGTTCATTGAGAGCTCATTTTTGTAGGATAGCATAACCATGAGAAGGGTAATATAGCGAAACCCCTCTTAATGGACACACCTCAAATATGGTCACCACGTTTTTAAGGTCAGATAGAAATACCCCGGCGGAAATTGATGTAAAATATTGTATTTCAAACCCCTGTTTAGCGATCACCCTCAGATACGGATGGGGACACTGTTTTCATAATTCATTCTATTAGACCAGAACACTTGTACGGACAAAATTTGTACCGACAAAATAGGAACAAAATTGAACTTCGACCTTCACGGCGTTTCGCACGACAGAAAACTAAAGATAAACGGGATACGATATAAGGAGGATTTTCCCTCCCATGAATAACAAATAGCGGCAATTGACTCGGATTCGCCGATTCAAATAACTAATGCTTAACAAAGGCTTTGATAACAAATAAATAATATAGTGATATACTGAACGAAACTGATAACAATTATCAACACAAAATTACCGCATTTCAAATTTATTATTATCGTTTACTCGACTACCACACAGGTCCTGCAAGCGTATCGACCGAAAACTGGTAAATTTAATCTATCAATTAAAAATACATTTCTAAGGAGAAGAATTGGTGAGTAAAAGCCGCCAAACAACTATTGATCAATTTTTTTTTCCAAGGTAAATACATTTTAATATTAACGTTTTGTTATAAATTTACTTGTTATATTCAACAAATGCTCGTCAACTTACACTTGTTGCTCGTCAACTTACACAACAAATGTTCGTCATCTTACACTTGTCTTATGTGTTTAAAAATACGTTTGGAAATTAAGTAATTAAATGACTGAATGCAATATTTCAGCTACCTCAGAATGATCCCCTTCTTTTACGGCTAAATTTTTTTGACCGGTGAGTGACCGCTAATGAGAAGTTTTACTGTAATAGCTTACAAACCTTACGTATGAAGAGAAACAACATAGTTCTCATGTATCGGTTATCTCGAGAAGATTAAGGCAATCAAGTTTACACGGAAGGTCCCTGGTTCGAGTCCGGAGAAGGATAATGTCTCTTTTTCTTCTTTACAAAAAATCCCTAATTTCATCTAAAACGTCGATGTCGAAACTTATCCATATCTCATTTGACAGACTTTTGAAAGCTTACTATCTTCTCATGCAATGGAGAATGCCGCAGAAATAGGATGAGCGTGTTAAAAGATAAAAACGTACTTTTTGTGTCATTTTCAATTAAAAAACGCACTTTTTGTATCATTTTCAATAAAAAAATGTACATTTTGTATCATTTTCAATAAAAAACACACTTTTTGTGTCATATTAAATAGCAGCCTATACATTGTTTTGTAAAGAGAGAGAAAGCTTATTCGTTTATAATTTTAACAATACCCAACAAAATTTTCTGCGGCAAACACAACTGGAGAAATAAATCGAGTTGAATATTAACAATTTCATCAACTCGAACAGCATCTACTGGATGAAAATAAATTCAAATTTTCATAGACGTCGCTAATTAGAGATAAAATTAATGAGAGAATGCAAAACCAAATATTTAATACCCAAACTAATATTATTTTTACTAGGTTTTACCACCGTCCAAAATGTCATCTTCATTTGTATTGAAAAGATGGCTCTTTTCACAGAAAACTTGCTGCAACCGTAGCAAAATGGCGGAGGAAATATTTCTTCTGACACGTTGAAACTCTTAAAATATACTTTCAGAAAAAACACTCTGTAAGTACAAATTGAAGAACAACATTTTGCTTGTACATTTTTTAAATGTGTCTTCTTACACGCCTTTTCAAGAAAATTTGAATTTGTTTTTACACAGGTGAGGCTGTGCGTTGCAATGCATTTATTTAAATAAAATCATGATATATTTAGTTCTATTTTCTGCAGAAAGACTTTATTTTGATGTAGAATAATGCATTGTGTGCAATTTAAAATAAGAGAAAGAGTGCGGTTGGTTTTTTTTGCAGTTTTAAACACGTTCTTTAGATTTCCACGTAATTTTCCGAGGCACTGATAACTATCTCATTTTAAAAACTTTTGAATGTGCGATCAGCAAGCGCTTTCCATTGAGGATAACTCAGACTCGTAAGGGTGATACTAGGGGCGGACTGGGCCGCCGGTCAACCTGCCCCGGGGCCGGTACGCTCTCATGCACGATAGGACTTGCGCCCCCTCCTATAATCCAAGGCCCTTTGAGAGGACACAGTCCGTCCCTAGGTGATACGGCCATTTTGGCATACCCTGTACACATACACAGGATGCTTAAATCGAGAATATAATAACAGCATAATAGCATTCCTTGAAGTGTTATAAGCCAAGAAGCTGTAGTGAAAATGCTGGAAAATCAGTGTGTAATTATGACAAAATGTAGCGTAGCCTATCACGAAACAAATTTACTTTGCAGTTTTCAAGACAGCCAGGGGTGGACTGGGACGCCGTCCCACCGGCCCCCGGGTCGATTCGCCCTCATGGGCGATAGGACTCACGCATTCGAATAAGCAAGGAATTGCACCCTCCGAAATTCCAAGGTATGTGCCCTTTAAGTGGATCCTGTCCGCCCCTGAAGACAGCCATTTATACAGCGACGTTTTAAATCCCACCCCATGTTGTGGTGTTTAATAGAAATACTGGAATACTAGTTTTCAATTGCCTTAATAAAATTTGAGTTGTATATACATATTCCAAATTTATGGAATATACTCTAATCGTGTTGTCACATGTGTGACCATTTTACGTCACATTAAAGACAGAATTTAAAATCTTGGCCGTTTTTCCAAGTTATAGTGTAACGTCTGGTTAATTTGTAAAACATTATAATAACAATAAAAGATTACTCTTATAGTAACGTTTGTCCGTATGCCTTTAGTACACAGACAGTAAAATTTAAATTCGTTAATTTTTATGTTTAATAATTCCGAAACCCACGTTTTAACTCAAACTGAAGCATTTAATTATAGGAGAAAAAGAGACATAGATAAGAACTAGGGTCTCCCCGTTGAGCCCAAAACGCGTTAACTGCTAAGCCATCGAGGACAAGGACAACGATCCTTTTCTCCGTATATAGGGTTGTAAGATATTATTTCACTTCTCAGGGTTCTTCTTATTGATTTTGTAAATAACATATCCCGTCGTGAAAATACCTAGTGTATGATATGAAGGTACTTTTCAGTTAGTTTTTTTTTTTACAACGAATCTTCCGGAACATGTATTATGTAAATAATGTATTGAGCTAATATAAATATTTCGATATATACTTGTTTTTTTGGGGAGGGGAAATTTACGTGGTGATGTAAAAAAATGCTCATTGTCTCGTTTTCAATTTAGCTGCAAGGTAATATTGGTTTAGTTTAAGAAGGTAATTAGTTTTAAAATATATTTCAATGTACCGAATCCTGAACTGTATTCAAAATTATTTTTTTGTATTTGATATATTTCGTACTCAGAGATACGTATTTTTACAGAGCGCTATCGTTGTCCAATAAGGTAGCAAATTGTACAAATAAAACAATTTAAACTTAAAAAAACTAAATTTTGATGTTAATTATTGATATTTCGTAAACGTTATAAAAAATAATAAAAGTTTTCTATTTCGTGTGCTGACGTTTTGACATCGACGTAAAGAAATCAATATACGATCAATAAAATAAAAATTAAAATGTGAAGATACGTTTAAGTATTGAGGAAATGCAGCAATTCAATCAGTTAAAATAATATTTATTAAAACATTAAATATTTAGAATAGTTAAGACGTCAGAAAGATAAATAATAAAATACAAGTGTGCATGCTTTGATGGTAAACGAGAGACTCATTTTTGTTTTAGAATTCGAAACACAGTTACAAACATCGTTGCCGAATACAAAAGGTGAAATTTTAATTATACAACGTATGTTGCCAGATACGGAAAGTGAAATTATATTCATTTCAAAAGATAAAAGGAAACATTCTGGCATGTTGATAATTTTAGAAACTGTAATTATTGTTTTCTTTTCTTGGTATTCCAAGTGGCAATAATAAAGAATGTCCAGAAACCGAACAAGCAATATTACCATTGTGGAAGCCCATAAAGGCAACATGGAATAGGTTAAAATCGACGTCATCCTACAAAGAACACAAGGAGTTTGTAACGTATTATAAACTTTGTGCGTTACTAAGCTTGTGATGAATTTCAATACACCTGACCTGCTTCTCGGAACGTTATTGGTTTAAAATCTGGTCGGCGTGCTTTTAAATCAGTGACCATTTATTGACTACTTTAAGCATCCATTTACTTACTGAAAACCATTGAATGTGGGAGGTATGTTCAGGAAACTTTTCGGGAGAAAGCTGAAAATCATTTTGTTTGAAAGATACTGTGAAATATTTGATAGGCTACCGAAGACCATATTCTGCGAGAAACACAGCTTCAAGTTATGTTACATAAAATGTTGAGAAGAAATTGGAAATATGTGCAATTTGAATTGCTACAAAGTACTCGATTATTAAATAATTGCGTTAATATGATGACTGTAAAACGTAAATATCATGCATATGTTTAAATAACAGAGTAAAAAATGGCATCTCTTTTGACATCAATTTGTATCTGCGGAGTAAACCATTTTAAGTTAATTTGCTAATTAGACATGTTGCGGATTTTTAATACTCTTTTTATAGCCCGTAAGAACGTTTTCAGTGGGTCTTCAGAGATCAAAGGTAATTAAACTTCGAATGTCCTCTAAAACGTCAAATTACCAACTCATTACCACAAGTGGGTTGCATTAATCTTTATTTTTGATGAAGTTCACTTAATTTTGATTGCTCTTGTTTAAAACAGGGATTTTTAAATAAACTTACACGAGTATTTTAAATAAACTTATGAAGGCTCAAATCATTTGAATCGTAAAAATACGATTACGAGCTTCTATTATGGCAAAAGTCAGTTTGAAAAACTATTGAAAACATCTTCGATTCATCCTCAAACCGAACCAATTAACTTTAAAGGAAATTGAATAAATATAAAAGTAAAGTAAATAAATGTATTTAAAAAAACGTTCCACCCGGCTTTTGTAACAAAGACGCATTATACAAAATTAGTTTTGCCATACATCTTAAAGTATTCAGTAACGAACAAAACTTCCGAATGCTCCTCTCGGAAAATTTCAAAACTCTAATGTATTTCCACAAACAGCACACTAATACACAGGTATTTATTTCGAAGTTTTTGAATCTGTCAACTGTACAGACAATTTTCCCTCGTGGTCTTTCTGAGTGAGCTCATAACCCACATGAAGTGCCTCTGTACCACATGAAGTGCGTCTGTACCACATTTCGTTGTGCCCAAATTCCTCCAGATAATGATGCACTTGTGTCCGGGATCGTATTTGTTGTCATCTTCGTCATTGTCACAAGTTCAGTGGAATTATTTATAAAATTGGAAAGTTTCCTTTTTATGTTGCAACACTTTACTTCTTTTAATTATTTCATCACCTGCGTTCTTCGTCTTTCTCTTTTTCCCTTTACCTTAGTTTTGTTTGTCCCTTTGGCATTTTTACCTGTTTTTTCCTTTACTTTTTCTGCTAGACGCTTTTTGTTAGATATTCAAATGTTTCAGAAGTCCATATTGCTTTCTTAGTCTTCCTGGGTTTTGTTTTTTTATCATCTGTAAAGTAAAACTGTCCAAATAAACAAGGATATAGCCTACCCTTACTTCAGTAAGGAAGCACATTGCAGGTGATGGCGGTCAGGTGACTATCATTACCTGCATTCGCTTTATCGAACAAAAGGGAGCGTCTAATATTTAAACCAAATGTGTTTAACTTTAATTTACTTTAGTAAATTAAAGTTTTTTAAAGTATTTAAGTATTAAAGCATTTAAGCCCTTTTCTTAAATAGTCTATCAATATTTCAAAATAGTTAAACTGTAAAAAAAATGTAGCACAATTAATACTTACCTCTTACGTTCTGGACTCGAAATTTAACATCGGCAGTGCAAAATAACAAACAACGTCTGTTAATCTCTAATGATTGGAAATAACTGAGCGTAATATCGCAGACGACCAGCGAGGGGTATATATATTTCCACAAACAGCACACTAATACACAGATATATATTTCGATGTGTTTGACTCTATCAACTGTACAGACAACTTTCCCTGGTGATCTTTCTGAATAAGCCCATAACTCACATAAAGTGCATCTGTACCACATTTCGTTGTATCCAAATTCCTCCAGATAATGATGCACGTCTTTCCGGGATCAGCAAGCTTTAACCACCTACCCTCGTTCCTGCTCCGTATTTCGTTCTGACCTGTTTCTCCTGTACATAAAGTGGCAGGTACTCAGGAAAAGCAAGACATTGGCTTAACCTGCTACCAATGACTTGATAATTATAATCGCAAAAACATTTCGCATTTGCATATCGTTCCTTCCAAACTAGATCGTAACCGTACCTTCCGGTATGAATTATCGACTGTTAGCTGACTCGCAATTCGATTATTTTGCTTGTTAAGGGTATTTTCATGCTTTCCATCGTAAAAACATCTCGTCCTCGTGCTTCGATAGTAAGCAATTAGCTCATAAAACTAATTATTACTCGGTCTTGTGGTAAGTCTTCATATTCAACAAAATTAGATTAAATATAAAAAAATATAAAATTTTATCTACCATTTCTATTTACTTATATACGATATTTGGCCAGTGTTTGTTAAAAATGATAAATTTGTAATTTTATCCTTATTCGTACTACTTTTGAATATAAATATTATATCATCATATTTACCATTCATTTCTTATAACGGCAAAAACAATTTAAATATTTTTATAAATAACTTTAATAATAAATGAGGGTTAAAACATCAGAGGGTTTAATTTTGAATCACTCAATGCGATGTCGTATGCCGTAATTTCATCATATTCTAAAATTCTAATACAAAATTTGCACATAGGTCTCAAGGAGGCAGGTAGATAATTATTATTTCTCATATACATATTAGATACGTACGATATATGAACTGAAAAATGGGTTATAAATTTAAGATTGAATTTTGAAACAACGACTCAAACGAACACAATTATAATAAAAATAAAAAAATATTGCGTGGTGAAGGTTGTAATGTATTATATTATTTTTATAATATGTAATGTTTTTTTTTTTAATTTAGTAAGTCCTTGAACTAATTTCAGATTCTCGTTCAGAAAATGTTTTCTTTCTTTTTCTTTCCTAGCTAATCTATTGCGTCTGTCATTCATTGTTAATTAAATGGGATTTGTTAAACATGTGCGCTGAAGTGACGCACGTTACCTGTGCATAGAGATATCGTTATATGCACACACACGTTATATAAATATATATAAAACAATGATAGGTTGGGTATAACCTGACGAGACAATTTCCAGAGTTTGAGAGTGCAATAATAGATAATTAGACACAGTGGCGGAACGTTTGCTGACTCGCGAGCGCAATTGAACATCTCGATTTTCATATTTAAGGACGAATGAATCTTTGACTCGATTGTAAATTTCAATAGATTGCGATTTTTTCGATTTTAAAAACATTTCGCAATCACCCATCACTACCATCCACTGACCACTTTGAATGATTCCGCCAAAGTGCGCTTTATTTTATTCATGAAGACTCGTATTTGTAGGCCAATGGAAAAGCATTTCACTTTCATTTAAAAACATTCTAGAAAAATTTTCTAGAAGGAAAGTAAAATCTAATTTTTCTTGATCCAGGCCTCTAATGATAATTTCCATGAGACCAAACGCAATGTGTAAGGCGGAAGCATCAATATTTCACTTTGGTTCACTAGCAGTTGGTATGATAGATTCTTGGTTCTTAAGTAACTCTCTAGCAAGCATTATTTAGCTTATCAACTGAAACTCTCGTGCTAGAAGGATTAATCAATTTCTGTTGTTACCTTTGTAGATGGGAATCCACAAAGAACACAACAAAAGTTGTTAAATCCCTGCTGCATTCCTGGCCGTATGGCAATCACTTACGTGACCGCAAAGAATGCAGGCCTTCTCACAAAGAAAGTGATTAGAAACTCAAATAGTAAAATGCTATAGAAGGTGCACTGACGTGAAATAATAGTTGTACTCATTACCAATAAATATTTAGGATTAATGTTTTAATCAGCATAAAAGTACCATTAATATTAGAAACAATTTTTATCGATGTATTTTGGGCGTAGTAATGGTAACGCCGATGTCATGGCGTGGTTAGATGGTGAAACGTTCGTAAGGAAAAGAAATGTGTTTTGCATCTGGTGGGGTCCCACGACCTTCTACAATCCGGGAAGGTGCTATCACTAACTGAGCTACAGACGACCAAACAATCAATGTCCAACAAACATATTCAAAGAGTATTTTTCGAAACCGGTTATTTCGCAGAATGCGGCAATACATGGAATGGAAATTTTTAAACCAAATTGCGAAATGATCGGTATTAAACAAATAAAATAAATAAATATCTTCAACGATATATATATATATATATATATATATATATATATATTACTGTCGCATATCCTACGAAGGCAGGGATATAACATCTCAAAATAAAGCATTTTGCTTATCCGTACGTGTCATTTTGCATCACAGTCAAACCTCGTGAATGAGAACACACACGGTTACAAAAAATGTATAAAAATTGTTCGCATTATCCGGAAAAACCGTGATCGTATTATTAAGTTCATAATTTTAATCCGGGATCTAGAAAACAATTTGCGTTAAAAGTAATTTGTCTCTAGGGTACTCGCGTTAAGAAGCGAGACTGTATTGGATATCCAAGTGAAAATTTCATTTGCAACGGATTATGAAATTAACGATTACAAGTTGGCTTATCAGATTAAAATTATCAGTAAAAATTAAATTTTGGGGCTACATTTTGATATGATACACTTGATTAACTAAAAATTAACGGCTTCAATTTCAGAAATATGTGCTTATTGATGTAACCAGGTACGTTTTATGTTCCTTTATGTAATTAAAGAGCTAAAATTAATATAATAAATCAAATATAGTAATACATAAAAAGGGCAAGAGCCCAAATTCAGGCTATTTCGAGTGAACAACGTGCGGGCATTTGCTTGAACGATCGTCTTCTGGTCATATCAATATCAATGTATTCGAAAAATCAAAATTAACGACTCTGAACGCGTGTAAGCGATGATATGTATATTGTCTTCGGGCTATTTTTTCTTTGAGGATATTTGGGAGAAAGACGTTTGACTCGCCTTTGTGGAGCCACACCCAGCCGCGGAAAGTTTTGTATTTTCGTGCCATAAATCATGTACTTAGAATCTCTGAGCTTGTGTTTGCCCCTCCTCGCAATATTTTTTCAAATATAAATTTATTTTTCGTGTTATATAATCGCGCGAGATTTATTATTAAAGGTTAGTCATTGCCAGGTGTTCCATATCAATATTTCAAACAACTTCTTTGGTGCCTACAATTTTTTATCCTAATCATTTAGTTTTAAATTTTGATTGTCTTTGAAAATAATAACCATTTTAAAATAATCTTAAAATCGCTGATCAGTTGCTTTGAGCAACAAAAGCTTTCATATTATTTGCAAATTAGTTTCCAGTCAAACGCGTACAAATGGGAATTCAATAACAAACAAAAAGGAAATTAAAAGAATTGATTGCGGAGAAGAAAGGAAATATGGTATTTGCTCTTAATACTGATAAATTTGAAACCCACGTCTAATGTTTATACTGGAGCTTTTTGAAGTATAGGAGAAAAAGAGATGCTGTCCCCAAAAGGCTAAATACACAGTCATCCATCGGCGCTACATCTGGAGACTTGACAAGAATGTGGCTAACTATTATTGACTTGATTCCTGTTTCTTGTTCCATTTTTTCTAGAAATGTGGTTGTACTTATATAGATGTGACTGATCTCTCTCTGTCCTGGTAGAATTCCGCACTTTGAAAGTCGGTAGGATACAGTTTTGGAATATCTTCTTTAAAAATCGGAGTCAGAATATTATTTTAATAATATAAAGGGCTGATTTTTGTATTTTTTTCAACTTCTATTATTTTTAATTTCCCGTTACAGAGATGGCAACAAAAACTATAAATCCTTTAGTGGAAGTTTCTTTGTTCTCTTTGAACCAAACTTTTGAGTCCCTTGGGGCCCCTTGTTCAAAAATAAATCGACCTTTGTTTATTACAATCATTTAAATAAATCCATACTTCGTCAATTGCAACATTTTTGTCCATCTATTTTCTGCAAAATGACAGTCATATAATGATCTGCATCTAATCATCTACTTAGCAACATGCCGAGGTAGCAGACGATGAACTGTGCTTTTTTTGCTTTAATTAAATTCAAATCTTTATTATTTTATTTATAGTTGATGCTCATGTATACAAAGGTTTTACAATAATTCTTTGAAGTTTCAGATTTTTTGTAAAACCATTAGACTGCAGTTTAGAAATGTTAGAAAAGCACGAGCCTTTTTAGGATTGTGGCGACATGGCAACACTCGGTTTTTGCGAGTTGGTTTATTTTGATGTTAATCTTAACGTTGTTACGTCAACGCATGCTCGCTGACATCTATGTAATGTTCAGCTTTAAAGAGTTGTGTTAATCGAGACGTAGCAGAGACGAATTAGATTATGCCGAACTAGCAGTTAATACAAATAGTCGTCTCTAATGAACTTTCGAGTTTTTCACTATAGTTCCTGCTATGGTAATGTTGATAGCATGTTGTTTAACCTACTTTTAATAACGATTTTAATTTGAATTTCTAGTCAATCTTAATATGTGTTCATTTATGCTAGTTGGAATTTCTTGTTGAATAGGTAATAAAGTTATTTTTACGACTGACCTCGACTGCAATTCAGCGTCGCTAACATAGAGCCTTGCACAAGACGTAAACGGATATTGATAAAATGATACGACCTTATCAACTACCTATTCAACTACCTGGTGCTCTAATCGTTCTTATTAAAAAATACCTTCTGATACCATACCTATAGGCGGTGGAATTAGCCGTTAGCCTATCTAGCCACGAAGTGCCTATAGGACATTTATTGGTTTTGTTTTTCTTCTTAACATTAAAGCTTGGCAATTTTTTCCGTTTGCATTAATAATATCGCTCAATTTACATTTTGAAACTTAAAAAACGTGCTTCCCGCATCGTTTTTTAATTATTGAATATGAATATTTCTCTTCGGAAAGGGCAAATATATAACCTTCAAGCCACAGCTTTCTTTTGAACGTCATTTCATAGCACAAACGAAATTTTTTATTGAAAATGATTTTTCACTTTTCAGTTAATAATGTGTTGCCAGTTTTCTTCCAGTCGCTGTTAGTTTTTTAAATTTAAAATCAAAATTGTTATAAATATGTGTAAACACCCTCTGTATGTACCTTTTAACTCGGTTTAAAATATTTTCAAACTTTTCAACTTTATGTTGCCTTACGTGTAAAGAATTTGTAAATAGAACGCACGTCTTCAATGTTCCTCAGAAGTCCAAATTTGCTGCGTTATTCCTAAAAAGCTCTGGTCTAAAAATTCGTGTATTCAAAACCAATAGAATTTTCAAAAAAAGTTCTCATGTCTGATCTTTAAACCAATTGTTTCGATAAAGTTTTCCTCTTTACAGTTGAATTAAAAAGTGTTAGAAAATAAATTGGACAAGATGAAATACGCAAACGAAGGAGTCGTTTCTAGGAATATACAATATATCAAAATCATTTATGAAGCTTCAATAATATAACAATTTGAAATCACACCATGGCAGCACCGGGATTTCTGCATATGAGACGTTATTCCAACCTAAGCAATAACTGTCCTAAATATTTTACCACATACCCAAGGTGGAATAAATAATTCTAATACCATTAAAGATACTTTAGCGTGGTATAATGCATATTGAAATAACATTACATAAAGATACCAACTCCAAGCAGCGAGAAAATTCTCGGTATCTTGAAATAATTGCTGCTATAAATTTACAATTTAATTAATCTAGCTGTGTCTTTTAAAATTGCAATTCTACTGTAGTTATTATATTAAATTTGAATTTAGTACTACAAGTTTTCTGCTCGCCGGACGCTTAAAACTCATATAAATTTCCCATTGTAAAAATGCAGGATACATGATAATTATCAACGTTTTTCTGTAAGTCTTTTTAAATGTCTTTTCTTTTTGTGCCACACGGATCCTTTAAAGGACCAAGGAGCTTTTTGTGTGGGAAAGAAAATTGCGCCTCAACTTCTTTAACAAAGTGCGCATAGCCATCAATAATGTTAATGATACCAAAATTATCTTGCTAACATTTTTTAGCGGAGATTTTTTTTTAATTTATTAATAGATAGCTACATTTATTCGCTTGCATTTTATTTTTGAGGGACATTTATGGGTAAAATTAATGGTTCGCGATAAATAAGTGGACTTAGTTAATGATACTGAAAACTAAAAAAATATTCCAGAGCTGAAAACGTGTTGCCACTCTTGTAAAGAAAAAGCGGCACAAAACAACTTCTTTAAGAATTTTTGACGTGACAATGGAAAGAAAGAATGGCGAGAAGGATTAAGGTTCCAAGAAAAAGGAAAAAAACGGGCGAAGCATTTGAAATCTTCGATTTTAAAAATCTGATTTTTTTTCCCCGAAAAATGGAGAGATTTCTTTCTGAGAGCCGTCATAAAAAGAAATTACATGCTCGGAAAGTTCTTTTTGAAAGTTATCGGAGAAAGGATAAAATGATTCTTTTAAACCCGACTTTCATTCGTGACTGACGTGAAAGCCATGTTTGTGAAAAGGAAAAATTCTATCACGTTAGGAAAAACCATATATCAGAAATCTGAGAAATAATAAGCTTGAAGTTTGTTTGCAAGAACCGCACTTCAACGGAAATTCACTGTAAGAAGCGATTTCATATTTTTTGCATGGTTTTATCTGGTATAACTAAAGCTGAATGAATTATGAACAAAGTTTTTCTACCTAACGTTAAAACATCAGCCATTAAATTTTATCATTCATCAACTCACACGAGGTTCCTTTACAATTTTAATAATTAACGATCTAATAAAATATATTGTCAAAATTTAAATCCCAATGCAATAACCATTTGATATGAAATATCAATATAATTTATATAAAAATCAATTCAAACAGTATTACAACCCCATTTCTGGCTGTAGACCCATGTTGAAAGTTATGGAAGACAAGATCAGCCTACAATAGATCCGTGAACATATGGAGGAGGAGGAGGATTGTGCAAGGGTTTCATTGGGAAGGGTGGCCGCCGGGGGCGGCGCTGTAATCCCAGACAGGACGCTTGAACAGCGTAATCAGCCGCCGAGGCGGCTGAGGGGGAGATGGATTGCCGATCAACACGGCATTCAAAGACGTGGAAGCGAATTGCTCAGGATAGACTTGTGTGGAAAGCATTTGGAGAGACCTTCATCCAGCAGTGGATAGATAATGGTTGAATATGATGATGATGATGATGATATATCAAATAACTTAATTTCATCCGTTTTCTTTATTTCCTTATTATCTAACTTTAATATTTCCAAATTATCTAATTTTTTATTTATATTATGAAAAAGTATATGCTTAGTTTTTTCTCTATTAACTATTAGTTTATTATTTTTAAACCACTGATTTAGAATTTCTAGTTTTAATTTTGCCTTGATGAAGAGGTTTTCTTGTGATCTCCAAAAATCAGACCTATGTCGTCAGGAAATAAGTTTACATCATTGTCAATATCAGTAATATCATTTATGCATATGAGAAACAATAGCGGACCAAGTATGGAGCCTTGTATGTATCTTGCCTTTAAATTTTAATTTTCAGGTGAAAACACGTTAAGGAGGCACAGGATATTTGAATGTGTTTGGTCTACACAAAAAACAAATATTTAAAAATTTATAACATTAAACATATCCAAAATAGAAACATTAGAAATTTTAACCACATATTAAATGTAATTTTGTCTTTATGTGCAGGTTTTGATAAATATATGAATTGAGATTTTCCATTTTAGAAATTTAATTACGTAAGTCAAGTATTGAACGTAAAAATTACAACATGTGTACAGTGCGCGCAAGATTTAAGACCAATAAAGTCGCATAAATGAATAAAAAAATTAAAAACTCAAAATAAGTGTCTTGGGATGACAAACCTAAAAAAATAACATTTAACGTTGAAAAATTATTACTAAAATTTTTATTTTTGAATTACTGATTTTAAGAAAATATTCGTCATCAAAAATGAATTTTAAAAAAATATGCACAATATATTTTCAAGATTTTAGGTTTACGTCATGTGTAATGTAAAGTTCAATATGCATGCCAAATTTTTAACTCATATAACAAGTGGTTCTCCAGAAATGATGCGCGCAATCTGCAAAATTTTCGTTTTGAGAAAATTGACGCTGAAAATACATATTGACGCTAGAATATATATACTTTAAAGAACTACGTTTCATTTAATTTCTCGCGAAATAATGGACGGATTTAAATGCAGTTGGTCTTAAACCGTTCATAAGAATCGGACGTGATTTTTAAAAGTGTTTTAAAAAAAATCGTTTTTTTGAAATTTCAATGGTTCTGTGACTCCTTAATAAAAAAATCTTCAAAATATACAAATTTAAACGTAAGAAAAAGTATTCTGGTTTTGAATTTTTGAAATAAGAATGAAATAGAAGATGAATAGACAATATTTGGTAAACTGGTTTATATAAAGGAAAGGGAATAAATTAGAAAAGATAATTGTTTGCAAAGCAAATGCAAAATTTAGTAATTATATATATATACACAGTATTTATTTTTATTACTAAAAATTACAATTTTATTTTAACAGTTCTAAATTTATTTAGAAAGTTATATATTTTTATCACGAGCCTCATAAGCTAATTAAAACAGATCACCATGTATGTAATTATGCCATGTTTCTAAAATTTAGGGAATATCAAAATAAAAAACATTTCACTAAAAATAGTAATAAAGATACACGATAAACTTGAATCAAAATCGCCTTCATCCTAAGTTAGGGAAGTTTTGAAAATACGCATAAGGATAAAATTCTCTTAAACTGTACTTTGCATTTGTTTCAGTTGCAGTACGAATTATGAATGAGTAAGAAAAATGCGACTGTATTCATAATAATAATAATAATAATAATATATACAGCAACTTTATCGTAATACTCACTCACATGCATTTAACGAATATGTTATTACATACCTTCCAACTGATTGTAAGTTTTATATAAACGTGCCAATACGTGAAAATTGACCAAGGGATCTTTCTGTTAATTACTATATGTTTGTCTAAGTCATAATATGATTAAGAACAACACATGAAAAAGTTGCAGTGTAACAGATATTTTTTTTTATTCTCTTTTTACTCATTAGGGAGGGGCATAAAATGCTACGTCTAGATTACGAAACAAAGTATACCACTAGAAAGTTTATGGTGTGAAACCTCAGAAACGGTATGTTGTTAGTTCCTCATATGTACAGTGAGCCCAGAAAACGGTTATATGTTTCCATCCACAGTATCAAAATCAGCTCATCAGTGCTGAGAACGCAATCCGGACCTGAATCTGGGGCAAATAACCAAACTAATCGCAATATGGATACTCTTGCAACTTCAACAACAACGTATTTTCTTATCAAACCATTGGTTCCCATTTGCCGTCAAACGCAGTTATAGCTAAATTACTTTGTGGATACCTGAAAGATGCATATGATGTAGACTCACAACCGGATGTATAGCCTTCACATTTGGAAATCCAATCGGCCAAATGATTACTTCATCTCATGAAGCCAATGATAGAAAACGCATACTATACAGCATTTGATGTTATTCTGGAAGGGGACGCTGAGGTGGAGAAATTCAATATAAATGATACGGACAATGACGGAAATTATGAGAAGCAAAACTATTCGTTTGTTACTAATCCCTACTTGAACATAATGACTCAGGCAATTGAAGTATATAATGGGGACACAAGTAACAAATTGATGGCAGAAAGGAAAGTTACGGATAAAATTTAATGCACTGCAGATATACATCGGTACAGAAATATATAAAGCAGGGAAAGGGTACTGCCCGGGAAAAGTTTCATGCAATACAGCAGCACATCCTTCCCAATTTTAAAGCTACAAGAGCAAAGGTGTGTCCTGTGCACGATGTTAACTTGAAAGGATGGACAATCAAGTATGCCAACAAGGTCAACATCGCATTAATGAAAGCATGTGTTTGGTACATTACCCAGTTTAAAAAAGAACACGGTGGTTTTGGAAGCAAAATTACCCGACGTGCAACATTTCTCAATGTTTACCCGGATATTTAAACAAAATCAGTTTTTGATGAATTTAAAGAAAATTTGCAAAATATAATTGAAGATAACCAAGACACTCTGAATAATATTCTGAATACTGATCAGAGTGGTTCCATATGCGAATCTTTCACCAACAGAACTTTAACGGACAGAATTGTTACACATGTGGCTGTGGAACACATGAACAAAACAGCACATGCATATAACATACAGATACTATTGGTTGGTTCTATTACGCTTGTGATACAGTACCGTGATTGTAAATTCGGACCACGTGTTCATCCAAATTTAAACGATCTGCGTGACTGATATGTGTTCATATAGTGTTCAACCTCTGGTGCACAAAGCCTATAGTAGGTAAATAGTGGGGAACATTGTGTATTGTAATTGGTGACACATCAACAGTATTATTACTCGATTCTTGGTCTGGGCAAGTGGATGCCGATCCGAACCTGAAGAATTTAAGTCCCCATGGCAAGACCAAACTCTTGCCCCATGGGATTACAAAATTTCTACAACTAGTAGATGGTCGGTTGTTTGAGCACCAATATAATAAAGTGCTTATAAAACGGATAAATGACTATCCACAACTGCATAGAAATGAATGTGAAGGTCTCGATGTAATATCCCGGGAAGGAATCATCAGACGCTCTTTCATTCATTAGTGGCCTCGTTTTTCAATTTTGTTTTCTTTTATCTTTGGTCTTTCTACGAGTACAAACACAGTTAGATTATCACGACTTCAAAATAGATTTTTTACAATTTTCTTTCCAAATCGATTTAATCGATCTGATCCTTTGACATTTTACTCATCTTTTAATATCATTCCAGTAACTTCACTATATTGCTATTTAATGCAGATCTTAATGTTCAAACGAATTATTTTTAATTTTCTTGGGGACTCGATATATTTTGTTCCATTTACTCCACAATATGATCTTGGATCAATACCTATGTTTAGAATACCACACACTCGTACCAATATTGGTGGAACCTCTTTGAACTATATTGGTCCAAAAATTTGGAATTATATCGGTCATAACCTCCCTTACATTCATTCCCTTTCAGAATTTAAGCGCATGGTTCGAGAAATTATTTTTTCCTCGAATATTTCTTCCCCTTGCTGAGGTTCGGCCTTTTCTCTTTTTGCTGTTTTCTTTATTATAATTATACATTTAATTAATTAACAAATAGCATGGTGCCGATGTTAACAGGTCTTTTATGTTGGGGGGAGGAGCACTGGACTAGTCAGATCAGTTAAACTGGTCTTTTTCCGGTGTCTCCAATATCTTTGTACAATTGCTTCCTAATTTTTATTTTTAGATAATTTTGTATTAAGTTAAATGTAATACGTTAATCAACTTCAAAGTTTCATGAATTACTTATTGTAATATGTTTTACATTGATATGAATAAAGATGAATAATAATAATAATCATCTAGCACACAACCCATTTTTATGGGCACTATTCGATTCTTTACATCAGTACGAAGTTGGTAAGGCCCTTCGTGTGTTTGATGTACCAGTTTTTCAATCCAGTAGGTGAGTCTGTTTTGGGTATGGCACCAGCCGCTGTGCTGTGTGCGGTCGTAACCCGTTTCTACACTGCAGTTGGTGTCACAAAGTACATACTTTACTTTGAGCGTTTCTACTTGATTACTCATTACGATTTGTTTATTATACACTATTTATAATATATAAACTTATGACTGTGTTTCAAGATCAACACATCTTTTAATCCTAAATCTATCCCTAATTTGTGTGTACTTTCTCGCCACTCAGTTGAGCAATTTTAAAACAGTGCAGCCGAAATACATGATTATAAAAA
This sequence comes from Dysdera silvatica, assembly GCA_006491805.2. Classification (NCBI taxonomy): domain Eukaryota; kingdom Metazoa; phylum Arthropoda; class Arachnida; order Araneae; family Dysderidae; genus Dysdera; species Dysdera silvatica. The sequence goes on from QLNU02015003.1 coordinate 167,956,601, forward strand.
TTCCACACACGTTGATTAGATCAGAAAAATTATCGGACACTTGCTCACGATCCGAATGATCTGGTCAACTCATTCTAACACATCTTCGCGCCAATCTTTCAGTTCATAACTTGGTTGCGTACGCTTGAATATTTTAACACACAATTATTTATTTATTCACCTCCTTCCTAAATATTGACTTATCTTTTTCTCTCCAGTTTCCTTTACCTACTCTTAATTTTTCCAATTAGTGAACAATCCTTTTTAACTTCAATTCTTTCTTTGTTCTTTTCTCTACCATTTTTACTGTAGTCCTTGGCCACATTCTAAAACTGTGGTTTCCCATTAGTCTTCCTTAAATGATTTTGGGATGCCACTCACTAGTTATTTGGCAAGTCAGTAATTTACACTTGACGTCTATTGTCAACTCAAAGCGGCATCTTGCCTGTCACGGCACCTTTGACCGTCAATTTGTTGACAAGGATTAAAATTTCCATTTCCTCCTCTTAGCCCTCGCTCGTCCATCGCTCAAAGTTTCATGCTTTGTGTTGCTTATTTTAGCATAAGGCTGAACCTTCTCCTCCTCGGGAGAGTAATTTTCATAGATTCCATAGATCCTTGTTTTTACCATTGCACTGCTTTTTAAAGAAGAGTTTCTAGCTACTCTTGCAAAAATATCAGCGCACGTTACAAACTTTTTTTTCAATAAAATCTCTTAATATTGGCCACTCCTTTACACATGTTTGAAGCTAACAAGCGCTGCACCTTTTGACAACAGAATCAAGCGCAATTGCGAAACACAACATTTTATCAGAAATATCAAAAGGCATTATAATTCAAAAATGTATGGTGTTAGATAAAGTTAACATTTTTTTTCAGTTAAAACGCATAATGGCATCTTTTAATATCTGACGCAAATATTTGAAATATATCCTGCATACAAAATTTTAACGAGCACTTCAGATTGGATTACAGAGTACAACGCCCTGTAAAAATGTGCAAAACGTTGAAAAGGATGCAAAAAATCAAAAATTTTTTTTATTATAATGAAAAGGAATACCGATAATTAGCTTTTCATAACCTTTTATTTGTATTTCTGTCCAAAGACCGCTAGTATTTTATTTCTTTCGCCCATTTTAAAGAAATTATTTCGAGTATTTCTTACGAATCCATTCATTGCTCCGGCAATTTATCACGCAAATAGTTTTTATTACTTTTGATTTTAAATCCAGAACAAATTGTAATCTTATTCGATTATAATTTATGCTTTACTAGCTTTCATTCAGCAGAAGTGCTAAAAAATGAGGCTCGTGACTGAATCCATTATAAATTGTCACTAATGAAATATTTCATTTAAAATTTTCAAACTACCAAAAAAAAAAATGAACCAAACAAACGAAGCGATTTACGTAGAGGTCATAAATCTTCTTCTCCAAAATATATAATAAATAACTTTTCTAAAAGAGACAAACTACCAAACGGAAATGGTAATGATCTAAATTTGAAGGAATTAGTGTTCAATGAAATTGAAAAAATTAGTGCAAGATTTATAAAATCTTTTTTCTAAAGTGAAAATATAAATTTAAGCCAGATATTCAGGAAATGCAAACGTCAAATGAATTTAAACTTTAACTGTGCGAGCTATATTAGATAATTCCCTGTGTAAATAAGATTGCATTAGTTATAATTTATATAAAATATATTTATTTGTCGCAATAAATATATTTTCTTAAATAATTTAAAACGAAATTATGACTAAAATATGTATTTTCCTAACGAATTTAATATGCCGCTCGGGAATCTTTTCAGGGTTTTAGCTATTTATTTGGTAAGTATACTATTTCAAAACAACATATATACAAAAGATAGGCATCATTTCCCCAGGCTCTGATGGTTTAGCGGTTATGTCGCTTTGAACTAAACAGAATTGTCGCCGGTTCACTTTTGGCTTTTCTGTTCTTCTTTTGGAAAAGCTCTGGTTTAAACTACATATGTGGGGGCTGAACAACTTTCTGAGATAAATACTCCTCACTAACTAAAAATATAACATTTGAGGTTTTTCAGTGTTAATTATATATTTGGTAATTGTACTGTTTTGAAAACCAAATGAATTATTTATATGAATAACTAGATAGCAATGGATAATAAAATGTGATGAAGTTTATGCTTCTGAGATAAAAAAAAATAGCCAATCCTTAATGAATTCGACGTACTGAACATGAATATGACAATAAAGAAGATGAATCGTCTACGGTTTGTTTATAATATGCGGATACACTGGTTGACAATTGATAAGGAACACTTGCATGCTATTTCAATGGGAGAGATGCATATTTTGCATATAAATGTATAATTCTAAGTTAGTTTGTAGGATATTTTCATTTCAGTGTATATGTGCATCTAAATAATATATATATATATATATATGGCCTGCAAAAGGGTTGCTGGTATCTAACTGGAAGGAGACCCACACGCTGAACGTATGTGACGATGTGTGGAACCGGCCAGGCCAGTAACCTAGTGTCCTACCCCGCCTTCAAGTGGTGCAGGCTGAGCTTTCTATTTATGTGGCAAATTAATATTTGCTACACGGATAGAAAGGCGGAAGGGGAGGGCTAATTCACCAACCCGTCTAGCCAGCGTGGTGAAATTATGGCTAATTCCTCCATTATGTTGACACACCAGAAACCATGGCCCCTAGTCTCCAGGTGCTGGAGTGCTCCTG
>QLNU02015003.1:167959404-167970547 GCA_006491805.2 Dysdera silvatica
ATCACTAAAGTTGCCACAGTTATTCGAGAAGAATTCCAGGGGAGAATGCACTAAGTTAGGTTTTAAAGGCCTATTGCAGAAATTTTTCTGCTACAGAGACAGCATGTCGGTAATGATATCTTAGTAATTTTCAGCCCTCTAATTGCCCATGAAGTTCGTTGATACTTGGCAAATGGCATCCCACACTTCACTTTCACACTGAAGTAGATCCTTAAACTGAGAATCTTGAAATAGCTGCCTGATCTACGGACCCGCAAAAATTCCTTGCTTTGTTTTTGTTTTTTTCAGTCGAGGAAATTTTCCAAGCAAGTGATTGACCGCTGGTTGAGTTTTGTCCATGGCTTCAACCAATTTCTTCACAAAACCGAGTTTTATGTGCAGAGGTGGTAGTACGATTTTATGCGGATTTGTCAGTGATGTGTTTTGAACATTCATTTGTCCAAATGTCAAATCTCTCTCGATGTAGTGTAAACCTGTAGCTCAGCTACACTATTGATAAATAAAACAGCAGTGTTCTGTATATTCCTGCTGAAGGCCCATCAGCAGAGTCACTACCTTCAGGTCAACACAGATTAACCAACCATACTTTTTGTAATTAACTGTGTCCGACATCTGTTCAAGGATATTGTAGATTTCTTTCACGTACAGCATGTGCAATTGGAATTGACGATAGATGATTCCCATTATACAGTAAAACCATCTTAAGACTGAACTTGGAGGCGTCTATAAATAAACACTATTCCTGCATAACACGTATTATTCCTAGTCCTTGAATTAGACCGTTCACAATTGCAACAGAACAAAGAGCCTTCAAATTTTTGGAAGAATTGCTTAAATTGTGGTGACGAAAACGAAGTCACTCAAACGTTTCGTGCTAGGAGATTCCACGAATTGACGAATCCTTGACGATGATATCTCTTCTTTGGTTAAATTCAAATCGTGAACGAAGTCGTTCAGTTCTCTATCCTGTAATTTTTTATGGTATAAAATTAGAAGAAGCATATTTGTTATCGCATTCATTAATCTGTGACGTTGACTTTATCAGATTAAACACATCATTTTCGTGGACTTAATCTAAATCGTTAACAAAATCTGTTGGAGGCTTGGGAATTGATAGGTCTTCAGAGTGAGGTAGAGGTCATACAGTAGAAGGTATATTTGGATATTGTATAGTCCATTTCTTTTTCTTTGTGATATCTTCAGCCACTGATGGCACCATACAGAAATAAGTTATTTATGTGATTTGTTGGCTCCTTCCAAATCATGGGAACAGCAAAACCTATCATTTTTCTTTTGCCAATCGGCCACTGTGAAAGATTCGTTGCACGATTGCGGCTATATACACGTGGAGCCCTGATCGTCTATGATGCAGCCAAAATACAAATGATACAAATGATAAGTCTTTTTAACAACCCTAGTGATGGACTTTTTCTGTGGAGTAAATGTTACTTCACCGCAAATATAGAAAAAGTGATCCGGCTTATTAACATATGCACTTGGCATAGCTACTTAATGTCACAATAAAAGTATCACTTTAAAAGGCTATTATCATGAGAGTACACACACTAATGAAGGGAAAGAAACAAATTGACTGAGTTCTTCACCGCTGGGCTCTTAAAAATGAAAGGATAACTTCATATTGCGTAATACGCAAGTACACTGGCTGTTGAGGAGACTCCAGACTTTTCACCCAATGATGCAATACTTATTGGCCTGATATTAACTAACGAGTACGGACAACGCTGTACGAAACAGAAATTCTTAGTTTTATTTGAGAGCTATTTTAATCTAAATTTACTGACATTTATTATATTTATCATAAATTTATTAATAGGTAGCCAAACAATTACTAATTTACCTACTATTTTACTAAAATATCACGAATTTCTAACATTCCATTAGCTATATACCCGAAACAAGAGCCAATGAAATTTTTTTATGGTGATATTCGTGTTCAATGGGTTAATTTCATACAGAATTGTATACCTTCCTTTCAGAAGTAATTTCATTGTTGTCCAGTGTACCAAAGTTTTTAACAGAGGGGGAAGGGGGGCGTGTGAGAATTTAAATTTAAAACTTTGATATCCATACCATTCCATGTAAAATCCTAAATGCTCTTCCAGCTCTTTCAAAAATAAGTATGTACCTTTGTAATAGAAAAATAATGAAATTACCTAACTTTGAGTTATTTTTTAAATAAGTTGAAAAATTAAAACTTCGATGACAATATCTTAAATTTTCAACGCTTATAAGGAAGAGAAAGTATTTCAAATACAATAGTTTTTACTCATCAGTTAGACCAAAAATTCGTTGATCAAAAAGCCGCGTAAAATGTGTCAAAAGACCGAATAACAAAAATATTCCATTGGAGTTCATTATTGAAAAAATAATCCTGGATTTTATTTTATTTAAGCATTATTTGTTAACAGTGGTGCCTGACTGATTTTAGGTCTCTATGGAACGTTTCACATTAACACAAATTTACTTAATATTGTAAATAGTCACAAATCCACTCATATTTTTAATCGCTCAGGGGAACTCCTGTCAAAATTCATTTAATAATAAACCGAACGTCCTTCCTATTCCGATTCTTCCACTCATTTTACGTTGATAAAATGCTTTTGACAATAAATATATAAACTTCACACAATCATCGTAACATATTTTCAAGTAAAAGCCGTGCAATGTCTACTATTTGGGACCACTCCATATTCCAATCTTTAAAAAAGGCAGATTGGTCTGCTTAAAACAAGTTGACGCAGTTTTTTTAAATCCAACCTCCGTTTAACAGCTTGGATATTTCGGCAGATATCTCGAAAGGATTCATGATATATTCTTGGCTCTTATTTTCTAATAAAAATTTGAGGCATATTCTTATAAACGTTACATTCAGAGTATACACTTACGTCATTTAAGAGAGGCAAGGATAAAAGAAAAGTATCTATACATTAGTGATAATGCAGTTGTAATTGGAGACCAAAAGTAGACGATTCAGGTGGACAACATTTGCCGTTACATTCAAGCTTCAAACAGCAATAGAAACGGAATCACCACTACAGAGTGTAACGTTCAGAAAGCACGGAAAAGTGATCTCGTAATAATGAGTTTTGTTTCTCGCTTGGCTAAGAAGAGGAAGAAGGCAAAGAGTTCGATGATGAGAAGCACTTAATGGGGGTGGAATAACTTTCATGATGCTTTTCTCTCGTGACATCAAGCGGTAGGACCTCTTACGTCCTTTTCTAGCGATAACAATCAACTTTGATACCTACCCACCCACCCCTCATCAATCTACTAAAATTCACCACGTTTCATAGATATTTTGCAGATTTAATTTGACATACATTGCATTGCAATGAATTTTTTGATCATTGAAATTGCGGTTGGTTATAAATCAATCAGTATTTATTTTGCCAAGATTCCCAATTATACACAGTTAAATACAGTGGACAAACACCATGGTTGTGGCTTGGCAGGAGCCGGAGATAAGGATATAAAAAAGGCTTGACTAGTCTCGGGGGCCCCTTTATAAGTATCCTAGGATATTGATATTGGTATCGAAGTTTTATCATTGACACCGATATGTCAAATTTTCTTGATATTTCTTTCTTTCTATGCATCAAATTTTCTAATTTTATGGGTGATTTTCGTGTGCATACCCTTTGTTTCCAAATGATTGGTATTAAAATTATAATTTACGACTGATCTGCAAAACCAACATAGAAATGAAAGTATAAAAATGGTTAATTTTATTTTTAAGCAGTAAATAATTAAAATGCGAAGAGCAAACCCAAAAAAAGGAGTCTCCACAAGTAAAAAACGAGTCTGTGAAATGAATTCTTCCGTTTAAATCTAACGCTGCCTCATTGGGGAACAAATGGAACCTTATTTTCTCTTATACTATTCAGACGACGCAACGAAATCGAATAGGAACTCTATGGGTTCTTTCCTGTTTAGGCTCTTACAAACTGAACCTTTACAACAGTCTTTGATTTTACCATGTTTGGCGCAGTATAGCCCAGATGCTCTTGCGCCATAAAAAATCCAAACAAACCAAAACAATAGGTCATAAGCTAAACATTACCCACTGAATGTCACGCTTATCGCTTGTAGAAGTGGTTCTCAAATTTGTTGGCCGACAAAACACCTTTTCTTAACACATGTCTAGCCACAGAACTCCTCCATAAGTAATATTTAGGGAGAATTTCAAGGGTTATTGCAGTGAAATCTCGTTAACGCGGCTTCGTTTAAAACGAATCCCTCATTAGTGCGGACAAATTATTTAATTTTAAAACTGCGAGTTGAACCTACCGTCTAAATAAAGAGAAGGTTCCACGAATTGTTATTAACAGCGCATGCTCCTCCTTTGTTTACTCTTACAGCAGTATATTTACTCCTAACTCTTGAGAGAAACATTTTTCAATACTTTATCTTGATGAATTTTTTCTAATGAAATTTCTATGTCATTTCCTCGCTGCCTTAAAAAATATTGACATTTCTTTCAATATCGAGTTTGGCCATCAAAAGTAAATATTTTATAAATTAAAAGAAACAAAAAATTCCTTTGGTAACTTAATTTTCTCAACAATAAATTTTAAAGTTTTTTTGAAAGAAAAATAACTGAAAATGATACTGAAAATCTACAGGGTACCCCGAGAGTAAAATTGAAACTGCCTGACCAAGAATGCTATTTGCTTAAAATTTATGGATAAGTTAGTTTAGGTACCAATTAAGACGTAATACTTTCAGAACAAAAAACAATTATTGTGAGACAAAATTGCTTAAATGGTCACACAAATACAGAATCTCTCTTTCCGCACTTGTAATGTATTTCGGGGAAACGAATCACACAAATAAATGGTGTATCGAATGCTGGTGCGCTCTTTGTGTCATGACCATTGTTTATGACACGGCATTTTTTATGTGATAATGAAATTATTAAGTGGTAAACAAATATTAAAAACTGAAACATTTAGATTAAATATGTGGTTTGGTCGTGATGATCTAGTGGTCTGGTATTTGCTCGGATAGGACAATTAAACTTGGGTTTTACGCGTTGTGTTGTTTTTTGTTTTGCAAAACCTCAAATATCTACATCAAGAAATAAGTATGTATGATTGCATAAAATCAATATGCGGAACTATTGACACGTAAAATAATTGTGTAAGACAGTGTTCAACATGAAACTATATTTATTTACAATTTAATAGATATTATAATCAATATTATATAAATCATGAAATACATCATTATAACTAAACCCAGTACCATAGTTTCGGTATAGCATAAATATATAAATTCATATATTTTGAATACATGTTAGTGGAGTCCTGTTCTTTAAAAATTACCAATTGATCTATCGAATCCATATCAGTTAAATCTTATCGAAATAATTTATCATATGAGAATGATTATCTATTAGTTTATCCTCATTGATCAAAATCAAAAGATTCAAATAATTCAATCGAACAAATAAAATTCACTGATACATTCACTAAACACATTGATAAGTATACGACTTTCTTAATTACGCTTTACCTGAGTCGATTTCTATTACAAAATTCGCTAACCCGTATCATCGTTTTCTGTTTACACTTATATATGTGGATGGATTGGATTTTGTTTGTTTTACGGCTCAAAGACTACAATGGTCATGCTGCGCCGGGACCTACTGTTTTCCGAGGAATCCGAACCTCTTAAGGCCTAGGGAACCAAACCCCGGACTACAGTGAGCAGTGCGATCTTTATGAGATCTCTGAGTAAGCGTTCTTTTGCATGCTGGGAGTCGAACCCTATATATATGTGTACGGCGGCAAGGCTCTGCGGGTGTGTTTGGCTGTTATATTAGGCAGTTAAAGACTTCGAATGGCGGCTTGCCAGTATGTCGCCAATGGAAATTATTCGTATAGAAATAATTACTTCTCATCTTATTTAATATATTTATTTAAAGCACTTTGCTTCAATATTAGCGTACTGCTAACTTGATACGAATCTTGGTTACAATGGCAACGTAATAGTGAGAGGAATATTAATTTAGAGGTTGGCCATTTTGACGTCTGGCCTCCCTGAAAGCTCCGACGCTTCTTCACTTTATCCCGCGAGAACCCTCGTTATGTCACATCCAACGGTTACATACAGATTTGGCGTGAACTGTCGGCCAATTAGAGATTTTAGTGATTAACGTATATTCGTTCTTCCCGTTTGTGTATGCCCTTGACTTGAGGAAGAAGGGCAATCCATAATGGCGATATTTGAAATGGTAAAAATTGATAGACGCGGCCGGACACATCCCCACCATCAAGAAAATTGCATATATTTTCATATCCGATTTTGAAATCTATATTCCTCTTTCACAAATTTGGTTAGTACATAGTTACAATGACAATTATTATATTGTATACAACACTTTACATTTCTTACTTCTAATCAATTAGTGTTACTTGAAATACTTAATGTTAATATAACACAACATTTTTATTACATACGTCCATACGCGCGTGGTTCTGCTAATCCCTTTGATAAAAGCATGATAGTCATAATTGGTACTCTCTTTCCCACTTCTATGATGAATAGTTAGATCGAATTGTTGTAGCGCAAGCGCCCAGCGGGTCAACTTTTCTGAATTAGAGTATGGTGTAGTGAGAAACCTCAGGGGATTATGATCTGATCTAACAATCAGTTTGGCGTTAAACAAATAATGTTCAAACGTTCTTAATGCATAGAGAACTATAAATGCTTCTTTTTCTATACCGGACCATCGTTTTTGAGTTTCCGTAAATTTCGTGCTTGCAAAAGCAATTGGATGTTCAATTTCATCCTTTATCTGGAAAAGACAACTTCCGATTCCTGTGACTGATGCATCTGTGCCAATGTAGAAAGGCTATCTATAGTCAGGTGGATGCAGTGGTGGGACAGCGGTGAGCTTGGCTTTTAATTCTTCGGAAGCCTTTACTTCCCTTGGTCCCCAATTTACTTTTGTTGGTTTCTTTTGCTTTACCAGTTCATACAATGGACTTGCAATATCCGAAAAATCTTTGATAAATTTCCGATAATATCCAAAAAATCCAAGGATGCTCCTCAATCTTTTCTTTGTGTCTAGCAGCGACACCTTCACTATTACCGCTATTTTTTATGAGTTGGGGAGGATCTTACCATTCCCCACTAGATGTCTTAAGAATAGAACTTGTGGCTTTGCAAATTGTGTCTTTTTCAAATTTCCTGTGAACCCAGCGTTCTTTAGGGCATTTAAAACTTGTTCCACATGAATTAGGTTTTCCTTCCACGTATTGGAAAATATTCCGACATCGTCTACATACGCGACGGCATATTGCTTATGTGGTTCCAATATTCTGTTGCAGGCCTTGGCCATAGTGTGTCCTGCATTTTTCAATCTAAACGGCATAACATTAAAGATATATGTTCCACAATGAATAGTGACGGCTGTCAATTTCTTTGAGGATTCGCTGATAGGTATGGACCAATAACCTTTTAGCAAGTCAACTAAAGTTATGTACTTTGCATTGGCTAGTCTTTGTAATGCCTCCTCACAGTCTATTAATGGGAAAGAACTTGCTTCTGTACCTTTATTCATAATTCTGTAATCTATACAGTTTCTTATTGTTTCATCCTTTTTTGAAACTGCCACTAAAGGATATGCCACTGCGGCATCAAATATTTCAATCAATCCAGTTCTTAAGAGTTCTTCGATCTGAGCCTCTATCTGCGGTCTTATTGTTTCAGGTATCTTGTTAAGTTGTACCCTCCTTTGTTCGTATCCTGGAATAAGCTTGATCTCGTGTTAAATAACGTTAGTTCAACCTTGTTTGTTCGAAAAGAAGGACGTACTTCGAATCATTTCCCTTATTTCCATTTCTTGGGCTCGGCTTAGGCCTTCAAATATTAAGTCGTCAATATTATTCGTCTCAGTAGTGCGATTTCTTCTTGTTATAGACACTGTCTCAATCTGGCCAAATGCCTCATGTTCTTCGTAAATGACTCCTATTCTATGGATCTGTCGTAAGAACGGTCGGATCCCATTCACATGAACATGTCTTTTTGCACCATCTTCCATCACCACAATATAATTGTGATCGCTTCGTTTCTTAAATATTGTGGCTGGACCAGTCCATTTTGCTAGAAGGCGATTCGCACTATCGGGCAACAACAATATTACTGAATCAACGACACTGAAAGTTTTTTTTCTTAGCTCGGGTATTATATCGGTGTGTATACTTATCTTGTTCCAACTCTGAGTAAATTTTTGCTTTTCTGACGGCGAATTTAATTTTTCGTTTTAAGTCAGAGAGATATGAGTGTATATGGTTTGCTAGTTTTACCGGATCTCCATTTTCTTCAGTCCAATGCTCCTTCATAATCGCTAACTGTCCTGCTATATATATCTTCCATACATTAGCATAAACGGACTCATTCCTGTCATGCTGTTTGTGACTTTCCGAATGGCGAACATCATATATTGTAAATGACGTTCCCATTGGTTTCCCTTTTCATTAATGACGTGGTGGAGTACTTTCTTGCATACTCCCACTAATCTCTCTGCTAATCCATTAGCCTCTGGGTGAGACGGCGTTACAAATTTTGGTGATGCGCCCATTAATGCTAAGAATCCTTTGGTTAATTTAGAAGTGAAAGTTGTAGCCTGATCCGACATGATGTGTCATGGTACGATGGATCTTATGAAAGTAGACATCAACGCTTCGCATGTACCTTTGGTTGTCAATGATTTTAGCGGTATGGCCTCTGGCCACCGGCAGTGCTGATCTATTAAACAAAGAATATATTGGTGTCCTCGACCTGACTTCGGCTAGATAGGTCCGAGACAATCTAAGTGTACGGTGGAGAACGGAACTTGTGGCTTGCGAATGGAAGAAATTGGTGTTCGGTCACGAAATAATTTGACTCTTTTTAATTGGAATGGTTTGCACAAAGTTCAATACTGTTCTATGTCCTTTCTAATGTCGGGCCAATAAAATTACAGTTTTGCTCTTTCAACCACATTTTTAAAACCGAAATGTGCTCCAAAACTCGCTGAGTGTGCCATATTATCCACTTTATCTCTTTTTTTTAAAGATAGTACTAATTGTTGGACGTTAATTCCCATTATTACATCCTTATGATGCAACAAATCACGAATAAAATATCCACTTTTCTTACGTTTGCCAACGTCGAATGCATTTAATAATGTCAAGCAACTTCGATGTGATAATAGAAACTGTCCTTTTGCTGAGACGTCATCGGCCTCTTTATCTGGGATGCTCGTAGCCCCTGACCCTGTCTGTAGCATTTGAGCTATGACGTGATAAGGTGTTGCGGGTATGTCATTAACGCTCGGCACGGCGACTTTATCGCATACTCCTTCCTGTTCGTCATCACTCGCATTTGTTCTTCCCACCTCTTTCAATTTATGCCTGTCTGCCTGATTATGTTTCATTCTCTGCTCCTGTAATTCCTGTATGACAGATGGGTTTATTAAAGGACCACATCTGAGTTGATTCGATAAAGCAGCCGAATTTTCAATGCCTGGCTCTACGTCTGGACTATACGCCTATTCCAAACTGATCCCGACTTCAATCAATTTGGCGGTAATCGGTTCTCCAATTGCTCCTTGGAGTTGAATGGGGATAGCTGTCTGTGCTATCTTTTCTGGCAACATGTCCTCTCTACATACAAGTGAGCAGGAACATCCACTGTCAACTATCACTTCCATTCATGATTTTCCTTCAAATGTGATTTTTTTATGCTGAGGCATTTTTGTTTCTTCAAGATGTAGTGCAGTTACTTTAGCTACGCTCGGCTCTTCCCCTACAGTTCTTCTCTGTTCAGTCTGGCCCATTTCTGCATGGTCCCCTTTTGTGGAAACTTGTTGTACCTGACCTCCTACCGTTTGTCTCTTTCTGAACCAACAGTACTTAGTATCATGGTGTTGTTTTTACATTTGTGACACCATTTAACAGGTTTCTTATTTGCTTTGTTCGTAGCCTTAAATACTGGAGGGCGATCCTGTCTTTTCCCGTCCACGTTGGCCTTCTGTCGGGGCGCAGTATTCCATACCTTTCCACATGACCTTATATCCTACCCCTGTACGTAGATGGGCTTTGCATATATAAAAATTTCTCTTGGAATCGGAGCTTTGTATTGGGTGCTGGCACCACGGCTAGCCTCGTAAGATTGTGCTAAAGCTGCTACCTGGTCGGACTTTAAAGGGCTCTCACTTTCCTTAAGATTTATGTATTGCAGACACTGAGGGCTGAGGCACGCTTTTAGCTGGTCGCTTACCATCAGGTCACGCAGTTCGTCTAATGAAGGGACCTGTTTGGATCGCTCATAATATCGGAATAATGATTGTAAATGGCTTAGAAATTCGCCGTAGGTTGAACGGGGTTGTTTAGTAAGGGTTTTGGATTTGTTTAAATATTTTGCGGGGGACAAATTAGGGCATTGAAGTAACTTTGCCTTTATTTTCCCGTAGTCCTGTAAATCATCAGAAGAAAGTTGTGTTATAACGTCGGGACCCCATGGACCCCATGGTAAGAGCAATGCTCCCTTTTCATCATCATTTATAGCGAAATGCGCGAATAACTTTTCAATGCGGATTAGATACAAGGGCAACTGGTCAGCAGTTTCTGATATTTTTATTGCTGCTTTCCTAAACAATTCTGCACATTTTTGCCAAGAGTTGTTTGCCACATCAATAGTTGGGGTTCTCGTTCTCTGACTCTAATTGTGTAATATTAAATTCGTCTTCTAATTCTATCTTTCTTTTTTTCTATTTGCATTTTTAACTTTCGGATTTCCAGTTCCGCCAACTTGACCGCTTTCTCCGGCTTATTCCTTGTGTCATTACCTCCGGCGTGTGTGGGTCGGCCAGAATATGCTTCCAGTCGTGGCGATAAATAATCATCATCAGACGATCCTAGTGCTTCGTTCCTTACAACGTTTTCTATAGTACGTTCTGTATTTCGCAATGAGCTAGGGGACGAGTAGACCTTTTACTTCTTAGTCGTGAGGGGACGACAGATTTGATTCCCATTTTCGACGTCATTCTCCAAACATATCTTTATGGGGGTGTATATCGGTCTGGTTTACAATTTATATATATATATATATCGCAATGTGTATTTTTAAATGA
>QLNU02015003.1:167976827-168029124 GCA_006491805.2 Dysdera silvatica
CAGCAGGTGAAAAATCGAAACAGACATTATTTGTAGGGACGATTGGACTGGGACTCGATTTATAATTACTATTCATTAAGATTATGGCCTATTAATTACTGTTAATATACGAGTGTCGTGATGTTTATTGATTGATTAATGTTAACACACAGGATTCATAGAATTGATTGATTACTGTTTATGCATGCGTACCACAGTGTCAGATGACTGATTCACGTTAACACATAGCGGTTATAGGGTTGATTAGTTACGGTTAAAATACGTACATCACAGTGTTAATTAATTGATTAATGTTCGTATGTGTGTGTTTTAAAGTTAATTGATTATTGCTAGTATATCACGGTGTCAATTAACTGATTAACGTTAACACGTAGGGGTTATAGGGTTGATTAGTTATTGTCAATATACGTGTTTCATCACGGTGTTAAGTAACTAATTAATGTTCATATGTGTGAGGTGAAGTGCTGATTGTTTAATGTTGGTTTATGTGTATTTCGTTGTGAAGTAATTGTGTTTGATATTGTGTTGGGTTGACATAGTACTCTGTGCAAAAGCGACGTTGGAGTCAAGGGTTGATAGTACAGAGATTCGATGCAAAACATGCCTTCCACAAGATCTCAAGTACCGGACGCCGGTCGAGATAATAAAGTAGGCGGCGATGCTGGATCAGAGGGAGGAACATACAGGGATTGATAATGGAGAGAACGGGCTATCGTTCCAGCAACGCATGGAATTGGAAAGAGTTAAGGCGGAATCGCAATATAGATTGAGGGCTGTGGAACTGGAATTCCAGGAATGGATGGAAAGGATGAGGATGGGAACTCGATCGTATAACGGAGTTCAGGAACAAATTTCGTCCAATGAAAGGACCACGGGAGGTCCTACGGCTCCACTAGCAGATTTGATAAAAATCGCGACAATAACGGATAATTCGGATCCCGAATCATTAATTCTCACTTTCGAAAGGATATGTAGAAATAATCAGGTAAATAAAAGGTTTTGGGCGGGTTTATTGGTACCGTTCTTAGAGGGCAAAGCTTAGCATGTTTTTTCCCAGGATGCCTGAAAGGGACGTTGATGATTTTGTATTGATAAAGCAGGTCTGTTTTGAAGGTATTTATGATATCGCCCTCCCAACACAGAGAAAATTTTTGGTCAGCCAGGAAAAGATCCGGGGCATCTTACGTCCAACTTATGTGGAGAATGCAGAGTTCGTGTGAAGAACAGATCAAGGGAAATGGCGTAGAAACCTTCAAGAGTTTAAAGGATTTAATAATAAATAAGCAGTTGCAAGAGAGTTTTTCACAGGGTTTAAAGGTGTGGTTATTAGATCACGCGGAAACCGACCACGAAAAATTGGCTGAAATGGCCGACCATTTTGAAGAAACGCGCGGAATCGAGAAACGCGACAATAGGAGCCCGATCTTTACTGGCGCTAAATTTGAACCCAGGGAAATAACGCGAGGGGGGGAGAGAGTGGACAGGCGAATGCTTTGAAAGGTAAAGTCACTTGTTACTTGTGCGGGCGAGGAGGACATCTGAAAAAGCATTGTCCACGATATTTAGGATTAAAATCTGACGAGTGCGCAATGGGCGTTACGGGTTCCCAAGAGGGCGTCAACGAAAATATAGATGGAAGTATTTTTGACGTTACACGTGAAGGTCAAACATCGTCAGACAAATATGCCCGGTCAGTGAAGATTAACGGGAAAAGGGTGAAAGAACTGAGAAACACGGGGGCGAGTTGTAGCATTGTGTTGAAAAGGTATGTTTCACCGAACCGAATGACGGAGGACGCCATATAGCTAAAGACGTTGTCAGGCGAGGTATACGACCAGCTCCTGGCAAAGGTCACAATGGAATATGCGGAGGGAAGGAATTGAGGCTTTAATGGCCGTAGCATTTCAATTACCCGGATATATGTAAATGCTATTAGGAAACGATATAGGCGAACCACTGTCTATGGGAACGTGAGGTGACGGAGGAATCAAGAATATGGGATCGACAGTGGAAAAAAGGCCATACAGCTTCCACGCCCTTATAAATAGCAGGTACGAAGAAGTTTTGTACGACACCGGTTACAAAATTAGTGTGGTGCGGGACAAGTATGTCGAACCTGGACAATACAGAGGCAACACGCAGGAGGTGGTCACAGCTGCGAACTACTGACTATTCCTACCCGAGGCTGTAATTGAAGTAGAGGGGCGGCACGGGAAACAAAAGGTAACTACGGTGGTGGTTAAAGACATGCCCACATTGATTCTAGAGGAGAAAGACAGGGAGACTAGAAAGGATCAATGTTATGTGGTAACCCAATCCGTTGAGAGAATGTTCCTTCAAAGAAAGGAAAGAGGGGCAGACAAAGGAGTTAGAAGAAGCGAACGGTTAAAAGGGTGAAAGGGGCGCGCAGAAACTGATAACGATTACCACAATAAGGGAAGGGAGAAATCAATCCTCCCTCCCTTCCTTTCCTTTTTACTTGCTTCTTTCATTCCTGTTTCAATAATACTTGTATTTCTTTCCAGGCTACAATGGTCTTCTTTTAATATTGCCATTACCTCCACCGCTACCTTGCTCTACAATTTCAACACGTTTTCTTCACGAATGTTATAATTTTCAATAGAAGACTCCTATCCTCGAGTTTTTGGGTGTTATTCCTTTTCGAAGTTCGTTTACGATCTGTTTGATTGTCGACAATCGTCTAGAATTTTGGTCATAAACAACTCCGCAGCTATAACTTTATTCATAAGAAAAGAATCTCCTACCTAATGTCAATATAGCAAGCAATTCATTACCAGATTCTCAATATTACCCTTGAAATTAATTTTAAAGGATTAATTATAGAAAAATAAAAGGCTAGTTTTAAACTCTTATTTTAAACCAAGCCCCAAATAGAATATTAAATTTAAATGACGTAAAAGCACCCCAATTCACAGTCATACATTTTCAAGTAATAATAATAGTACATGCATGGCTATCCTATTTCTGACTGAATAATCCGGACAATCGCCAAACTATATTCGATAAAACTAAAATATCAATGTTTTAAAGTACATTTTTTCTCAGTTCTACATAAAGGAAAACACTGTGAGAATATTTTTTCTTCTTATATGGCTGCAACGCCCTTATGGTTTAGATTTCGTTTAACTGCGAATATTTGGACATTTGATTCAACGGAATCATCCTATCTCGTTAACGAAGCCAAGCATGTGTAGCAAGAATACAAAGCTGATATTAAATCAATATATTTATAGACAACATATAAACAACGCATACAATAAAAATTTGTTAATTGCATTTTTATAATGCGATGACATCATGGGTCCTTCTGCCTCAACACAAAGACAACTAGTTTAAATAAGATCTATCTAATTTCGAGCGCTCAGCGCTGCAAGCTTAATATTTTTAATATATTGTTAAATTAAGAATACCATAGGAATGTTCGTAGACATGTCATTGTCATTCCTGAATAATATCGAATAAAAGTAATGTGTTCGACAACGTCACGACATTTTACTGTATTTCGTGGGATATTGTAGCGGCCAGCACCAGGAATCAATTGCATAGTAATTCACAGCACACGTACAGCTGCGTGCATGTCAATCACGGACTCAATAGCACGTTGCCAATAAACCACGAAACATCAACAGCTTCAACCTCAAAGCGAGATTTTCACTCTAGCTAATTAAGGAATGCAAAATGCTTAACCAGCATGACTAAGCCGAAACATAGATTTATCGAATTACTACATTTCTAGTGCATAACTACACCTCGCGCTACATCATCGGCATACATACTATCAGCATAACTGGAGCTAAGGCTGAAGAACTGCGTGCGGAGGATTCATCCCTTCAGCTTTTAAACGATTACTTGCATCACGTCAAGCTGATACGTCATTCTACAAGTCATTAGTTTATCTCACAATTAGGACCAGATTATGGCAAGGGCTCGCGAGACCCGCGAAAAGTGGGGGCCCCAAAAAATTTAATCGGCAGTTTTATTAAACGTGGTAAATTAGTAAATCAATACACAAAAAACATTTTTTTTTCAGATTTAAAATCCGAAACAATTCAGAGAAGTCATAGCTGGTATCTAATTACAACTATTATAACTATTATAACCACAGCTTTGAGAATTGGATAATAAAAGAAAACAATTTTCAAAACCAAGAAATTGATGCGCCAATGCCACACATTATTCGCTAATTTTACCAAAACTTTTACAACTTCAGCTCTGCAAGTTCATTCTTGGACATCCGACATTGACGTGAAAGTATGATCAAAAGCATATTCTTGGCTACATTTTTAAATGGGAATAAGGGTTCGTATATTTTTCAGGTGTATATTCAATACGTATGTCAGAGGGCCTCAAATATTCATAGTTGGCCCCTGCTAACAATGTACCACTAGCATTCTGTTCTTTCCTCATGTGTGAATTAAAGCTTTTTCGTGCATACATTTAACGGGGTTTGCCACCAGAAAGGCAAAGGCCCGTTACATGTCTTTCCAGTACTTGATAGATCTGGGTTCTCCTGATACTTATCACCCACTTACCTCTGTTGCTAATAACAAAGCTTTCTTCCTCCTCTATTACCTTACTTTTATATGGTTATAACTCATTTTCTATATTACGTGGATGTTTTCAAATGAAAACTGACATATTTCAAACCTTTCTTTACTTGTGTAATCTAAGTTTTACCAGCTACTAATCATCATGCTGTTCGTTAATAGTGAAGTATATTAAAATATTAGCATTAGGATAATCATACTCAAAATTTTAGAACAACACCAAAGATCCAAAAAGAGCTTATAAAACATTATAGTCCAGGAATAAAGAACAGAGTTTGAATGTAGGGTATGAAGCACGGCTTGTGTTTTCTATTGCATATGTGTCATTTCAATCAGCAGCGGATACAGACTTTCATTTTGAGGGGTTCAAGGGCAGAATTTGCCATGGTCTTGGAATAACACCCTTCATTTTTCATGAAAGTTGGAATTTTTTACAGTAAAACAATATATTTTCGGGGTGAGTCATGACCCTGTGATCACTCCCTGTGTCCGAACTTGATTTTAATATTATCACAACAAAGTTGAGCTGATTCGAGGAGAAGCGAACACGACGTTTCGAAAGTTATCCGCCTTTTCTGTCGTTGCAATTTCCTGCCTTCACTTTGACAAAGGGAGCAGTTGGCTCCCGAAACGTCGTGTTTTTAAACCTTACGCCAGTGTCGAAATAACTGTTTGTTATGGAATCTCCTGGTGAAACTCTGTATTGTTTCGTTTAATACTATCCTTTGCCCATTAGAACCGAATGTAAATATTTCTATAATTATATTATAAACAAGAAATGCCTCAAGTTATTTAACACGACGGCAAAACATTTTGAATCGCTGGTAAGAAAAAATCAATCTTTTCATTTTTGATTGACTTAATTAAATTCGAACCAATCCACACAAAATAAACATTACATTAATAAGGACATGGAGTGATGTTAACCCGTCCAATCATTCAAAGACTGACTCACTGAACCAGTCTTTTCATTCATAATAAATAAGCAATATCGTTCATTCAATCTTTCAGTGAATGGTTTGGCATACTAGTCATTTTTACACTTATTGTGCGAGTTCCATGAGCGTAAAAAGAAATTCGCCTAAAATGAAACTGCACTTATTGTTGAAAATTCCGCAAACATATTAATATATTTTTATTGAAGTAGAACAATTCGCGTTATATACTCTCTCAGGGGCAAAAATGCCTGACGCCCGTAGCTTAATGGTAAAGCACTTGACCGGAGACCAAGGAATTTTGGGTTCGTGTCCCAATAGTGGTCCATAAATCATTTCTTTTAAAGTAATAATTCATCATCTAATATTAATAAATTACTTTACAGTTTATTTTTGTTTTTCTATATACGAATGCAACCCACTAATTAATATCTGAATATTTTTGGATTAGAATAATAAATGAATTTATTATTATTTAAAATGAATTTTATTTAATTAACTAATTTATTATTTAATATGAATTATTTAAACGACCTTATTTATTATTTAAAATTAATTATATTTCGTTAACTAGCTTATTATTGAAAATAAATCGTTTTTAACGAAGTAATCCATTATCCAAAATGAATTACATGAATTCTAATAATAAATGAACTAATTTATTATCTATAATGACTTAGTTTATAAGCTGCAAGATCCACAAAAATGCACTTGGTGTTTAATTATTTATTGCATAATTTGCATATCTGTCTTGGTTATTAATTATTCATACTTATTTTTCCTGACCGCCTAAAAGCAGCGTTTCCGGTTTCTTACAGCAATAAGTTGAGTTTCCTGTTTCGTGGCACCTAATTCTTCGTAATTCCTGAGTGGAGAGAATTCAGCGATGTTAATTTATCACAAAGAATATCCTGCCGGTAAAAGGCAGACACTACTTTAATCAGCAAACTTTCGAAAAGTTTCCCCTTTAAACAAAAAATTAAAATCGGCTGCAGTTGAACGGGTCAAATAAATTTTTAAGCATTAATGAAGTTAATTTGGAAATTTCGCGAACGCAAGTAGTGCATTTCATTTGGTGTATTTTAAAACGTCTTTTTTGTGAGCATTTCAAAATTCTATTTTACGATTTAGGGACTCAAGTAAATTACGACTCAAAGCGACATTGTTACCCGGATTCGGTTAGCGTTCAAACAGTTTAATATCAGAAATAACCATTAACAGTGTAAAGTTCCATATCATATGGCTGCGGTAGCGTATAATTATTTACTCATCAACTTTCAAGATAAATGATAAAATAATATAATAATAAATAAATAATAATAAATAATATATAATGATTAATAAGATAAATGATAACAGTAAATTTCAAGTAATTTTCAAGTAATTTCAAGTAAACAGTAATTTTCAAGAGTAAATGATAGAAGTTTTCGGGGGTCCGTCCTCCTTCAGATAAAAAATAATTTATTAAAATTATTTAATTTCTTGAGTGTACATTTATAGGGGATAAAGTATTGATATTATGCAAAACAAATTTGCAGTTAACTTGCTTTTTAAGAAAAATGTATAATGTGATGCAAAAGGACGTGGACAATTTTTTTAAATTTTTCATCATGTTTTCCACATTTTTTTTATTTTTAATATTTTATCTTATTAAAAATTAAGTAAAGAAAAATCCGACTGAAGGATTTTTTGTTAACTTGCATAGAACCAGAGAAAAAAAATTGATATTTTAACAATATTTCATAGTGAGAAACATAAAACAGAATAAAATGTGTACTTAAAATTAAAATATCAAAATTCTGTTCAGGAGGTTTATTTATATATGTACATGTTATGTATCTGCCGAATTTCCAAGCGACATCATGAACGACATAAAAGCCTTAGCATTGTGAACTTAAAGAAATTGCAAAAATTAAATTCCAAGTAAATTTGACTGAAAGTTAAAAATGCTCTCTTTTTATTGTTATATACCATTAGTAAAAATTTCTACATGATGGTGTTCCGCTTGACCTAGAAACAAAATTTTGATCTTATTAGATTTGCAAAGATTCATATTTTTTTAAACAAATAAATTTTATTTTGTTTGGTCATTTTTGGGGAGATGGACCCTCTTAAAATTCAGAAGTGGACAAAACACTATTCCTTTTAAACACTAGGAACAAGTCTAGATATTTAAGATTTAAAACTGCGATTTCTCTCATTTTCTTGCCATTTCGTTAATTAAAACAAATCGCTGAAATCAAAGTACAAAGAAATACTTGACCTTTGTTTATAACCCAGATCAATGCAAACTTCTGTAAATATTTAAAAACTAACGACTAA
The DNA here is from genome assembly GCA_006491805.2 of Dysdera silvatica. Classification (NCBI taxonomy): domain Eukaryota; kingdom Metazoa; phylum Arthropoda; class Arachnida; order Araneae; family Dysderidae; genus Dysdera; species Dysdera silvatica. The sequence goes on from QLNU02015003.1 coordinate 167,984,653, forward strand.
AGACTTGTTACCTAGTTGCTTGTTAGCTAAACTGAAAAGAAAGTTATTCACAAAAGTTTAAAGCCTTTCTTTTATCTGATCGAACGCATTAAATTATGTAGGTTCTCTCTTGACTTTGTTTTTTTCATAAAGAGCGACTGGGGTTAATTTTGGCAACTTAGGTTATCTCGTTTGATGCATTTTTTCCGCTTTCGGCGATTTTCGAATGTGCTTCAAACGTTGCTGGAAGTGGAATATAAAATTGTTTCGAAAACAGGGAAAGAAAATTGCTTTCCGTTCAATTAATGAGAAACATGAAAAATGTTACATTTTCACTTTTTCTAAGTATGATCTAGCTGCTAGACTAAACCAAATATTTTTATAGAAACTTCGGCAATTTTAATTGCTTAATTTGAAGAACAAAGTATGAGCGACATCATGTATTTTTTGTACTAAACTATAAAATTAATCCAGTATGAAAATTTAAAATTATTTCTTTACAAAAAACTAATGTTTTCAGTATTTTTTAAATAAAATACACGTTTGGTGTTGAATTAGGGAAAGATTGTGCTGCAGATGTATTTAAAAGCTTGGTGTGATCTGTTTCATTTGTTATTATCCAGTGTTTAACCTGTCTGTTGTAAATTTCATGCCTGGTACTTTGTAATGTATTCTAGTTGTAAAATTACGAGTTGAATAATAATAAAAAATAGTATATAAAACTACAAGTTGCACACAAACTTACTAGGAATAAATCGCAGATTATTGAGTTGAAAGTTTGCAGATATACCATTATAAATAGATGCTATGAAGTCATCTAGAACGTAGAACATCATACGGATAATTAAATTATGCATAGAAATTTTCCTTTATTTATTTATCTTCAAATTCAAACTTTTAATACTCTCCTTATATTTCTTTACTTTTCATATTTCAAACAGCCAACAGCTGTTAAATTCTACAAAAGATTCTACAGCTGTTAAATGGTACAAAATTTTCGAAAAAAAAAACTCGATATTAAATATACGAAATATCGGTTTCGTTATTATTGACTTTGAGCTAAATCTAGAAATTCCGACGGAGAGGAAGAAACTCTCTCTTTCTTGATCGTCGAACGACACTACCGAGCTGTGAGGTCAGTTATTGGAAGAGCACCCCCAGATCAGGTCTTTAGGATCGAAAATCGAAACAAGGTAGATGATGAAAGAAACAGTTAGCCAAAATGTGAGGCTACAATAGTTTAGAAACGTTCTTTCTGGTAAAACGAGTCATAAGGGACCCACTAAAATTCAAATACTGGTTCAATAAAAGGCTATGGATAAATGTGTTATGGATATAAGGCTCCATACTCCATAATGGAGGCACATAATGTTAAAATATTGGTTATTCAAATTAAAAAATGTCAAAGACACAAAATTTAATTATATATATATATCCGTACGCTTCAGCAGAATATGCAAACATATATATATTTAACTAGAGATTAAAAAATACTCTGCGATAAAAGCCCTAATTTACACACACACACACACACACATATATATATATATATATATATATAAATGTCTAGAAAACAGAACAGATTGGAAAACTTGTTTAGAAATTTTTCTACATCATAGGAAATCAGCGTTTTGTGACGGTAGGACAGCAAAAGTCGTATTGTCCCACAGCATAAAATGTTCCAAGGAATTCGAATCTCCTTAGATGAAGGAAATCAACCTCTGACTACAATGTGCAAATATACGGTGAGATATATTTTTTCACATCAGTGGGAGTCAAATTTGAGTAAATGGCTTACTAGATGAAAAAGCATTAAAACTGCAGAGCCGCAAGGTACATAAAAGCTATCGCATCTATTATTTACAGTAACGACATTATGGACACATGTATTCCAGTACATGTGATGCAGAATATCATTCGTTTTATTTTCGATGAAATGAAATAATTGTATCTCATGCAAATTATATATAATTTTTTGTCCCTGAATGTCAGTTTTAATGCTGTGCTCGATTTTTAAATTAATTAATGATATATTAGATTACATATTATTTCTTACCTGATATCCCGTCATACGTCCACCACTCTTCCCAATTGGCTAAACAACCTGAAGAAAAAGAAGAAATAAAATTAATAACATACCGATTTTAAAGAAACTAAAGCTATTTCATCAAGATTAGCTAAATAATTACGATAAAACCTCTAAATAGCGAAAACCTCGAGCCCTGAAGTCTGCTATTCGAGAGTGTTAAGCTATACAAGCATTGGGATTTAGAAATTGGAAATAAATTAGCCCGTGAAATTGAAGTGCCCGGTATTCGGGGGTATCCGTTATGGATATTTTTCTCCTAATATTTAAAAAAAGAGCAAGTGATTTTTTGTAGGCCATCAATTTTATGTTTTCTCAAAGGAGAAACGATTGTTTTTTATGAGAAAATTATAATCTATAAAACAGTTTTCCACACTTGTGAAAATTTTCAGAAATTCACATTATTTTATCGCATTTTCTTCAATACGAGGGCTATTTAAAAATCTAAAAAGTATCTTCTATATAAAGTATCTTCCTGATGGTAATAACAGATGGTAAAATTCTTTTTGTATAAGAGGAAATTACCTTCTACTAGAAGCTTTCTAAAACTGAATGGTAATTTTATATTCGTGAAGAACATTTAACATTACAAAAATTACTCTCCGGATCAGCTTCCGGTGAATAATTCTTCAGACAAATTTCCTGATTCCGAAATTAAAGAAAATTTTTAAACTAAGTTTTTTGGTAATGCACCAAAACGTCATGCCGAATGTCTACACAAATTTCTTCAACTAAACTATTAAATATTTGTTAAAATTTATTTACAAATGTACTGCGAAAACACAATTATTTTAAAATAATCCAACTAAAATTTTGATTAAAACGTCTTCCATTTAAATTCTGTGGATGAATTTGATTACAGAGCTTTTATTGTACTTTTCTGCACCGCTGTCGAAGTTTAAAAATATTCTTATACATACAATATGTATATTTTTGCAAATGAATCAAATAACATGCAATATGTAAAATTTTTTTTAAATATATGATAAAAATACAATATGAACTAAAATAAGTATTTTTTATTTTAATTTAAATAACTTATTTGATGTTTATAATGAGAAAGTTACATTTTAACGTTGATAATGCTTTTTCTGAGATTAATCCATGAAAATCGCTACGATATTTTGCATCATTTTGTTGGTCAACTTTCCCACCGCATACAGACCCACGGCTGTATTTAAATCTTTACCATTTCAAAGGTATTCTGATCATTGATAAATAATAAGAAGAATAATACTTTATTTCTAGTTATTTTATGGTTAGGGGAACTTTAACAGTTATTCTGTTGGAAAATGGGAAGAGAGCAGTAATGATGTTCACAACGGGACTCTCTTTCATTTAGACCTGTGTTACTAGGTTACTGTATTACTAGGTTACTAGGCCACGCTTTTACATGTGAAACGCTCTAAAGTTCTTAGAGTTAATAGAATTGTTTTACACCAAATAGTAGTGTATTATTATTTTATAAAAGTTAATTATATTTTTTCGTCAGCATTTTATTCTCTGTCATAATGATGATGATGATTATATAATTAATATTTCTTTCATTGTCGTTTTGTTTTGCTATTTAATGTTATTTTTCTTTGCCGTTTATTGTATATTGTCGTTGTATTTGTTATGGATATTTGATGTAGCTCTTTTTCATATTATTGAGTGATTTGTTTGTTTGTTTGGCTTTTTTATGGCGCAAGAGCATCTGGGCTATACTGCGCCAAAATTATTGAGTGAAAACAATGTTTTTTAAGTTCAGTTTTCTAAAATGTATAGTTTTATTTACTTTATTTATGGTACAAGTGAGAGTAAAAAAAAAAGTTTTCAACGTTGTTATTTTCAATTTCATTAAAAAAATTATGAATTTAATTTCGGTAAGAATAATTCCAAGATTTTTCATGGACAATTTTAACCCTAATTTAATAAAAAAATTCTATAAAGACTCACCCTTTCTGTTATGGTGGTCTTCCTCCAGTTTTTTATTTTTTTCATAACAATAGTTGAGCCGAAGAAAGGGAGGAAGTAAATTGCCTTAGAGCAATCCAACCTATACTACCAACCTCTACTGTCATCCTCACCACAGATGTCAATTCTGCTGTAGGACATGCTTTCTTACAGCCACGCGATTGTAGAAGACAATTTAGAATGACATCCCTGCAATGCCCCCCCCTGAAAATGTAGTCAGCCCTCCCCAGCTGGAAAATATATTATCTCAAAACTTAAATATTGTAAAATTTTAATTTTTTTTTGTATAAAATTGTACATGACAATGGAAATTGTTCTTTGACGTTAAAAATGTATTCAAAATAGCTCTCTACTGTAGATCTTGTGTATGTAATTTTTTTTACAGAGGTTTGAGTCCTCATATGCTTTATATTTATAATAAGGATTGGGGAAATTATAGAGAGGTATACTAAAATTTATAAGTTTTTAATGCAAAATTTATTTTAAGAAATTTATTTATTAATTTTAAATATATTAGTCTACTTATATATTTAGTATTATTAAATATATTAATAAAATACATCAAAATATTTACGAATTTTAAGCCCCTGTAGCTTTCAGAGCTCCTCCTGTAACTTTCAGAGCTCCTCCTGTAACTTTCAGAGCCCCTCCTGTAACTTTCAGAGCCCCTCCCTGTAATAAGCATCTATCTATGGACCTGACGAGACACAGGAGTTCACACTTTTCTATAACCACATAATTTAATATTGCTTCTTATCGAAATACCACAATTTTACGTAACTGATTATGGAGTATATTATAAAATAATTGACAACAATTAGTCGTTGCGCATAATTTTTCAAGGATTGACAACAGTTTCTTGCTGCATGTAATGTTTGAAGAATTCACAAAAATTTCTTATTGTATATAATGTTTCAAACATCGGCAACAATAGATGTTAAATTACTCGTAAAGAAAAGAATGATTTTCCGGCGCCTGGTGGGACCAGAAGAGCACCTGACCGGCAATTAGGAGGTCGTGGGTTCGGGTCCCAACAGGCGCCGGAAAATCATTCTTTTCTTTACGAGTAATTTAACATCTATTGTTGCCACATCATCGGCTAATGTGAAAAAACTGTTGCTTTAATAATATTAAAATCTAGTTCGTCATATAGGACGTTCTTGCTTCTTTAACTTGTCGCTTTGGCAACGGTAGTCACAGTACTGCCACACCAATAGCGAACTTGTCCATGCAAAGTTATATATATATACTCGTAAGGGAGAGAGTGGTTGCGCCTGTAGCTTAGTAGGTAGAGCACCTGACCGGCAATCAGGAGGTCGTGAGTTCGGGTCCCACCAGGCGCCGGAGAAATCGTTCTTTTCTTTATAAGTTATTTAACATCTTTTGTTGCCACATCATCGGCTAGTGTGAAGAAACCGTTGCTTTAATAATATTGGCAACAATTATTGTCGTCAATTGTTTTAATTTTTGATTACAACAATTTCACTTCTAAATATAAAACACACAAATTAAATTTAGGCATGTGCATGTACTTTGTTTTTTCCTTCTCAGACGCTATCCCACATGTCGTGCCTGGCAATTTACGAGATAGACGGACATTAATAACCGAACAATCACCATTTAAAAACCGTTTTATCTGATTTTATTTTATCGCGCCGGCCATAAGATCACCACCCAAAAAATCAGACACTTTGTTGCAACATAATAGTTGCTTGTTCGAGTTTCCGGGCGCAAGGACAGCAAGGATCATGCTGCGTTAGGAGCTACAGTTTTCCGGGAAATCCGAACCTCTTAAGGGCTAGGGAGCCAACATCCGGACTACGGTGAAACACAAAATCAAGCAAGGAATAAAACGATTGAAGATCCAAATGGACTAAATATGGATATATCAACAATATAAACTGAAATTACACAGAAGAAAAACTATGATAATAACAAAATTTTAATTATTTATTGACTCTACAATTTTGAAGGAAAGAGAGGGGGGAATGCGTATCTTATGTGTAGTGTTAACCTGATAAAACTGGCGCAAGTGCATAATATATCACCTGGTTTTCTCTCCATCTAAAACTACTCTATAGTTTTAGTAGATCGGCTTGTGACATCATGCTTAGGCGTTTCTCAAGCATTCATCACTTTTAAAATTCAGGCATAAATCGAATGTGATGTGAACGGACAGTAAAGGCGAAACTCGAAGCGGAAGGATGGGTCTCTCCCCCCCTCCACTGCTTCTTCACTGATTCAAAAAAATTACCGGGCCCAAAAACCACAGCAACATGGTGGCACGTTAGTTGCCATGTTGCCAGCCGGTTTGGAAACATTTAAAAATAAATAGGTGACGGACTGTGCACTTTTACCACTTAACTTTTTTTTTTCCACCGATAACTACGACATCGTCAGCAAAGTGAATTTTATAATTGAAAAAAATTCCAATCTATATTTTTTTTATCGAGCAGTGACATACAGAATCACCTATTTAAGGAATAATTTAAGTTTTAGAAAGTGAGACTAAATTTTACAAATATACTCTCTAATCCCCAAGTAATACTAGCATTAAGTTATAATAGGGTTCTTATCGTATAATTTATGATGCATAGAAAGAGACCAACTTATTTTGTTTATTGAACGTCCCGAGGTCAATTAAGAACATTTTATTTATTTATTTCAAAATACAGAATTGACCTGGTGGCCTAATCTGAAGCAGACATGAACGATAAGTTTGATCAGGCAATAAAACAAAAATAATAACAACAGCATGCTGCATTAAGACTTAGACTTTTTCGAGGAATCCGAACTTCCATTATTAAGGGGGATCAAACAACGTATTACAGCTCAACAAGAATAAATAACAAGCGTTCAATACCAATTTGGGCTCAACCTCTGATTTTCGGCACTGTAGACAAACGTGTATTAGGCTACTACTACTCCACCTAGAGCGAAGAGAAAACAACTAGTACATGATACACATCCAGCCAAAGCACCCTGCGCGCGTTCCTCTATTCCGCGCGCCTACTCGCGGGTTAAAGTAAAGGGTTGGATGACAGAATTCCCGGTCAGTTTCACAAATACAATATACGTACCAAGCTTTAGAAACCTTTTTCATTTGCAGTTATATATTCAATCTACCAAGACTGCGCCATGAGATTTATTGAACGGGATCGGCATCTTAATGCGACATCTAAACCACAATACATTTGACCATAGCCAAGCTTGCTAGGAGTAGAACCCGGCTTAGAAAGCCCAAGAAAGTGTCAGCCATAATCACGCTAGGCTCGTTTTTATGATAAAAATGGTATTATTTAGAACGTTTAAAATGAAGTTTTACTTGAAAATTTGTTGCTTACATTTTACACAGCATGACTTTTACTATCTTGGCACCATAAAGGAAAGAAAAAAAAATCTTTAGTTGATTTCCAACACTTCTTCTTATTTATCCCAATTTGTCAGAACAAGCTGCCGAAGAAATTCTTAGGGTAAAGCAGCATTTTTTTTAAATTTTGGGTACTCACGGACCACCTTGAACTTTTGAGTGCTTATATTGAACAACTAGGAAAGAGAGGTGACTATCTGTGACTTTACTCTGAAGAAAATCGAAAAATATATGCTGCCTCAAACAGGACTGTCCCCAAAGGACACGCCCTGTGTGCGCCGCGTACTCTCAAGAAATTTTGAAAAATACAGAGTACGCGCCGCCTACTCTCAATGTCTCAAGAAAGTTTTTGTATTTGCTGGTTTTAGGGCAAATTTGAACGAAATTCAGCCTTTCGTTTCCCTTGTCATTTACAAACTTGAACTTAAAGAAATGATGAAAACCCCCTGTGTGTATGAACCCCCAAATTTCAAAATGATATTCTACGTACGACCAGGAAAGGCATAAAAACCTCATGAAAGTGGCAACTGCCACTTTAGGCTTGGATAGACGATAGACGACCAGTCAAATGTCAGTCAGCGAAGCATGGTGACGTCACCAAGTCCAGTAACAATTCAATTTCAATACTCTTTAATTAAGACATCACCGCATATACTCAAGAGAGCCCTGGTCTCAAACTAATCTTGCCAACTCTGATTAATAACATTAGACCCTGCGAACCACTGCCATTGCGATCAAAATAATTAGACTATGTTTTATGTATCGTTATTAAAATATTGAATGCATCCAGCATTAGGGTTTTACATTCCAATACAAAATTCGTACAACAGTTAAGCACTCGCTAGTTTGTCACTTTGATATCTTGTTGTCAGTATCGGGATCTTAATACCCACGAATGGACACCTTTTCAAGCTATGTTGTTAGATGTATTAGCTCAGCATTGTTTCTACAGATATTCCATGAAGATCCTACAAACCACTTGATACTTTACCATGGACCACACTTTAAGTAATACTGATGTGGACTGAAAAGCTATATTTTTATTTCGCAATTTCGGGGTTGAAGTGAACGTCCCGGTAAACCCACGCCCTCGTCTTCTATGCCCTGAGCAATCTAGAACGTAAATTTCAAAATAGTTAAATTTCAACACCATGTGATAAAAGTGCACTCAGTCAATCAATTTATTCCAGAATACTTAATAACCACCAGATTTCAATGAAGATGATGCTTTTTACATCAGTAATTTAATTTTTGAAAAAAAGTTTGTTTGTATTTTTTAGCGCAAGGACATTCAACATCATGCGGCGTTGGAACCTGTTTTCCAAAGCATCTGAGAATCTAGGTTCCTTAAAAAATAAAACTCCTAACTATAGCGATAAGGAAAAAAATGGGTTCTACAATACCATTTGCAACCAAGCCTGGCTTCAAATCAGCACGATGAACGAGCACGTTACCTCCACGCCCTCGCAATGCTTAAAAATGATGATGTTCAAATGATATTGGGACAATGGCGTAGTAAGTCCTTTAGGGTAGCGCTATCCACCGTTGGCATCTTCAGCGATGCCTTTTAAGACATCATGTCTAGATTAACATATGCTCGATTTATTTGCATTTTATTCGATTATATTTTAGGGCGCAAGGGCAGGCAAGGTCATACTATGCTAGGACCTACAGTTTCCTTATTCATCCGAACCTCTATTGCCTAGACAGCCAAACCCCGGATTACGGTAGGCGGAGTTAAGCCAAATTGGAATTGAACCCGGCTTAACGACACGACAGACTGTCGCTTTTTTTGTTATAGGAGAAAAGCTTTTTTTCTCCTATAACAAAAAAATTACAAATAAATTTGACACCCACGTATTAGTAGCTCAAACTAGAGCTATTTTTGTTTAGGAGAAAAAGAGACGCCGTCCTCATCCCAGATTCGAACCAGGGTCCCCGCGTTGAGCCCGCGGTGTCTTGACCTACTAGACGAATGAGAACAAGAAAAAACGCTTTTTTCTCCGTATATTAAGTTGTAAGATATTATTACCCTTCACAGGGATAACACAATTGCCAAATATTGGTCAACACACAAAGCCACCGGGGCGAGATTTTTGTGAGTTTTTCGTGAGGGATTTTTTTATTACAAATAAATTTGACACCCACGTATTAGTAGCTCAAACTAGAGCTAATAATACGTGGGTGTCAAATTTATTAGTAATAAAAAATCCCCCACGAAAAACTCACAAAAAATTCGCCCCAGGAGGCTTTTCTGTTGACCATTATTTGGCAATTGTGTTATCCCTGTGAAGAGTAATAATATCTTACATCCTCATATACGGAGAAAATTGCATTTGTTCTTGTCCTCATTCGTCTAGTAGGTTAAGACACTGCGGGCCCAACGCGGGGACCCTGGTTCGAATCCAGAATGTGGACGGCGCCCTCTCCCAAAACAAAATAGCCTAGTTTGATAATAATATGTAGGTGTCAAATTATTCGTAATAAAAATCCCCCACGAAAAACTTACAAAAATCTCGCCCCGGTGGCTTTGTGTGTTGACCATTATTTGGCAATTGTGTTACCCCTGTGAAGGGTAATCATATCTTATAACAAAATAAAAGCTCTAGTTTGGGCTAAAAATCATGGATACTGGAATTATCACATAAACTCACCCCAAAAAGAAAACCCTTGCCACGGAGGCTCCTTTTGTTGACAATTATTTGGCAAAATTAGCAATTAAATCACGACTAACACAGTTACTCTTTTAATGTAAAAGGTTGGCGATCATTTTCTAGGGAAATGACCATCCTTTCTCGAAACCTGACCGAAGTTTGAATGGAATACAATAATATTTTTCCTCTCTCTCAAATGATTCAGTCTGACACATGTGGATGTGAAAAATCGTGCTGTTGTTTATCATCGCGCGGTGAAAAGTCTTTTATAAACATTGGGAAAAAAAAGATATTGTTATGTGGATCGTCAACAACTTTATCACTGCTGATATCAATACGAAAAGTTTCAAAAAAGTCCAAATCTGAGGTAGAATTAACTTGGTGATAAGCTTTGTCTCAGGGAATTCGAGTTGTGTCCAGTATTCCAACAGTTTTCAACTATGGCTGATTTTGGGACTTCTTGGTTGTGGACGTAATTTTGGTGCTCTTTAAGGCGAAACCGTAGAGCCCTACGTGTTCGTCCAATGTAGAGCATATCCCAGTGTCATTGGGTGTTATAAACACCGAAGTTGACAAAGATTGGGATTGGGTCCTTGAGTTATGAAGTGCCTATCTTGTTTATGGGTACGACCACGACGCGAAAGTTGATTTTGCGTAAAATTTCTGAAATTTTGGTGGAAATAAGAAGTACAAACAGAATACTAAGGCAATCTCTGAGAGGTACATTATTTAGTACATTATTTGACAATTGTGTTAGTCCTGAGAAGGGTAATAATATCTTACAACCTTATATATGGAGAAAAGAAAGGAGCTTCTTTCCCGTCCTCGATAACCTAGCGGTTAAGGCGCTTCGGGCTTAACGATGAGACCCTAGTCCAACTCTAAGCCTGAAACGATGTCTCTTTTTCTCCTATAACAAAAAAAGAAAGCTCCAGTTTGAGCTAAAAAACGTGGGTGTCGGAATTATCACGTATAGATGAACGCCTTACCACTACGCCACCATAGGGCTTACTTGTGCTTTACGGCACAAGGACAACCAAGATCACATCATGCTAGTGTCTACAGATTTCCAAGAAATCTCAATCTCTTTTGCCTAAAGCATCAAACATCAGAGTGCCGGGCTCAACGGGAAGACCCCAGTTTAACTCTAGGTCGGGGACAACCAAAAGATCACATCATGCTAGTGTCTACAGATTTCCAAGAAATCTCAATCTCTTTTGCCTAAAGCATCAAACATCAGAGTGCCGGGCTCAACGGGAAGACCCCAGTTTAACTCTAGGTCGGGGACGATTCCACTTTTTCTCCTATAACAAAAATAGAAATCTCCAGTTTAAGCTAAAATACGTGGACGTCGGAATTATCACGTATGGATGAACGCCTTCCCACTACGCCACCAAAGAGCTTACTTGTGCTGTACGGCACAAGGACAACCAAGATCACAGTATGCTAGCTAGCGTACAGGTTGCCGAGAAATCTTAATTTCTTTTGCCGGAGGCGTCAAGCACCGGTGTGCCGAGCTCTAGAAAACTCCCGCGAATGCTAGGTGCCGGATGAATTCAAACCCGAAATAATTGCATGGTAGCCAAGTGCCTAAATATTGCGACGCTACTTGACGCATGTACCCAATGATAAGACCTACTTTAGTTCAGGAGAAGAATTGCGTTGGTCGGTTGGTTGTATTTTTATGGCGCAAGAACAACAAGAGCCATTCTCTGCAAAGAATTGTGTATTTCGTTCCCTCAGCTACTTTGCGTGATGGTGAAATCTGCACTGTGATCGAGGAAAAGGCTTTTAGCAAAAAAGGTTTTGCGCGATAATGAAACGAGAAGAAACGCCTCTGGCTTTTAATTTTATTACAAAAACAGTTTATAAGAAAGAGGTACAATGAGTGACAGAGAGCATGATGCGAGTCTCCTCATTTTGAAACTGGAAGAGCCCCTTACAAAAGTGTCATTTTGTATATTACATTTTTGTGTAAAATATATTCAAGGAAATTAATAAATGACTTGTTCAGTTTTATGCTTACGGCGCTAGAACAGAATTTATTATATTTGAATTTTTATTGATTTATTTGTTTTTAAGTCTGGCTGAAATTAGAAACGATTGCCTACGTTAAAATACACTGTCATTGTTACTATTCGTTATTAATGGGCCATGAATTTAAAAAAAATACTTGTGTTTATTCCTATGCGATTCATGGCATAAGGCCGTCTAAATTCATGCTGTTCCACGACATACCGATTTTCGAGGATTCCTGGTCTCTTTCGCCTGGGGATATGTGAGATTCAGAGGGCTATAATTTTATAAACACATATATATCATATGCCGATCGCAGCTCTCTTCAGCTGGAAATACCCTCTTCCGTTCGCTGATTAAATTTGCAGCAGCCAGGAGAAGTGTCACTCGATTTGGGGGTGACACAAGGAGCCCCGTAACAGTGTAGGATCGTATTTGCTGTGTGGCCGAGATTCGGATTCATCGTTGAACTGTAGGTAAAGCTTAGTAACACGTCTGGTAAGCGTAGAGAGCTTAAGGCCAAATTCTCTGTGTTTGCTTAATCATACTGTGAGCAGGTGTATAGCGACAGAGACACCACCATCCTGCCAGTAGGTGAATAATAATCGTTGATGACGATAGCGCATATACATAATATGCATATATATTATTGACATTTTCGACAGTCGGAACTTAATGGGGCTAACGACTCATATATGTCCCCTCCAAGGCATACGCCACTGATCACAGAGATACTAAGTAGACATTAAAGAACAGCGTGTTATGACGTGACTTAAGAACTTCTAAGTGGAAAATAACCTTTAGGATATAAATCTTATACAAATTATATAAATGGGAGAAGCAGGGGCAAAAAAAACCAAAATGTCCCACCTAGAATTTCTGGAACCTTAATACGATACATGATCGCTCTTGTAACCATAGGCCTTTTCCCAATGACACCACGTGATGTCTATAAAACTTGATCAATTTATGGTTTTCTTACAAGGACAGCGAAGGCCATGCTGAGGACGGGATCAAGGGCGGACTGGGCCGCCGACCAGCCAGCTCCCGGGTCGTTGAGCCCTCATGGGTAATAGGACGCGCTTTCGAATAGACAAGGACTTGCGCCGCCCGAAAATTCAAGGTATGCGCCCTTTCAGAGGACAAAGTCCGACTCTGTACGGGACTTGCAATTTCCCGAGAAATCGAAGCTTCTGTGACAAGAAAACCATACCCCGGACTACGATGGACAGAACAACGGCTCTTGTTCTACAATACTACCATCGGGGTCAAACCGGGGTCAATGTCAAAATAAACGATGGCATTGCAACCGTAAGGCAGTACCTGAATCTTTCTGAGGAATCCGATTCTCTTAAGACCAGGGAACCCAACCCCGGAATTACAGCAAGCAGCCAATCTATGTTTTTGATTTTGTTTACGGGTGGCACCATTGGAATTCCTACCCGGGCTAATAGTATGTTAGATAAAGGCGTTAGCATTGCGCTACCGCAGGGCCATTTGATTGGTTATTGTGGATGCCGACATATTTCTGTCTGTTCATGAAAAGAAGACAAATGGTACCTTTATAAATAACGGTATATGACGTCACAAATCGCGGCTAGCCTCCTACAGCAGAATAGGACTCCAATCTCAATACTTGTTTTCAGCAGTCGCCAAAAACGAGTGCAGAATTCAGAGTCCTACATTATTTAAGCGGCTAGCCGGTTTGTGACGTCAGCTCCCGTTATTTCTAACGGTACCATCGGACTACTTTTCGTAAATAGACAGCACATGTTAACTGAATTACACTTTTTTTCATTCATCGTTATCACGTATGGTACTACAGATTTTTCTTTGTTTCTTAAAACTGGTGCTGGGGTTCGCGGGTCTTTAGACTTTGTTTGCATTTGATGGCGCAAGGAAGGCTGAAGCAATGCTGCACCGGGACATTAAGTTTTTCGGAGGAATTTGAACCTCTGTTGGTAGCTCAAAGAACTAAGCCCCGGACTACAATGGGTAGAAACGAGGCAGGTGTCACAAGATATTCGAATCGGACCCGCGTAATGACTGCGGCACCATAGGGATGAAACCTAAGGATGCTGATTCCTTATAATGTTGCACTTATATCCACAATGACAGCCTACATCCATAAAATTGTAAATGTTTATGTTACTATCCAACTATTAATGAGAATATAAGTAGATCTTTTATTAAGTTTCTAATATACTGAAAAGATCCTTTTCCCGAAAACGTCTTTGTATACTTGGCTCACGGTTTACAGCGGTTTAATAATACAAAGCTCAAACATCGCTATTCTTTTACAGTAAAAATACTTATTCACAAATCCAAAGGTTTTGAAAATAACAAATATCGAATTGTTACTTGTCTGCAGCAGGCATTTTGAGAGTATTAATTACTCAAAGCATGCGAACCTTATACGAGCGCTGATTAGTACATCAGCAGCTGAGGCGCGGATAATGGCAACCCGAGCAAATTCATTACTCGAAGATCTGATGGTAGACCTAAGGAACCCTTTGAGCTGTTACCTGTTTGCTGCAGGCGCGTTGAGAGTATTAATTACTCATTGCATGCGAACCTTATACGAACGCTAACTAGTACCTCAGCTGTTAAGGTACCGAAAGTAAGGAGATCATTTACAGGTAACGACTACCCGAGCAAATTCATTACTCGAAGATCTGATGGTGGACGTGAAGAACTCGTGGATCTTTTACTTGTCTGCAGCAGGCGTTTTGAAAGTATTAATTACTCATGGCATGCGAAACTTACACGACCATTGACTAGTACCTTAGCTGCTGAGGTACGGAAAGTAAACAGAGCACTTGCCGATAATGACTACCCGAGCACATTCGTTGCTTGAAGATCTGATGGTGGACGTAAAGGACTCATGGAACGGAGACGGGCTAGAGGGACAGTTGATTTGCCGTATGTAGAGGGAACTTCTGAAGAGATTGCGCGTGTTTTGAGGAAAGCTGTTATCAAGACTGACTACAAACCTGCATCGACTTTACTTGACCTCTTAGTGAAAGTGAAAGGTGAATTGCCTGTAAATGAATTGACTGGAACAGTTTACATTATACCCCTCAAAGACTGTGAAAACGTATATACTGGTGAAACGGGAAGAACTGTTTATACACGTAAAAAGGAACATCAGCATGCTGTGGAGAAGGGTGATGTGATTAATCTTTTGGCAGAGCATGCCCGAAATGGCCGTCATTCTCCTGACTGGGATGGTACAAAAGTTCTTCATAAAAATGTAACTTCTCGCTATTGTAGACTTTTTCTGGAGTCTTGGGAGACTTTTCGAATGCGAAGTAAGGCGATGAACATCGCAAAATCGATGCCTGAACCTTACCGCATTTTTGCTAGGAGATGGGGAAAACTGGATTCAGACGCGGTGTTGAGGGGTACCCGAATGCAGGACAGTTTTCAGGAGATTTAGACAAGAGAGAAATCGACTGTGGGTTAACTTTAAGGAAACTAAAAGTTGGGGCATAAATACTCGGCACCTACACTTCCTTGACACTTTCGCTTGATGAAGGGAACAGTAGTTCTCGAAACGTTGCGAATATTTTTGCAGATGGTAAATATCTTTTACCTTCTTCATTTGTATTTCGTATATTCCGACCAGTGTCAAATTTTACTAGTTATGGTAAGCCCTGGTCAATTTTTTACATTCTTGTTTAAAAAACTTATTCAAAATACATTTTCATATACCTAAAATAATTTATGCGCTTAAATTCAAAATTTAAAATGTATACAAAATTAAGGGTACAAATTTTGACATCTGCATCCGATACTATAGTTCAACGGTTGAAAAACTTTTAAATTTCCTTTGAAAGTCGTTAATTACTAAACAAATGCACGTTCTCTAATTGAAAACTTTTATTTAACTTCTCAAATAAGTTATTTTAATACGAATTTTTCCCTTATCCTGCAAAATTTTGTATTCACAGAAGTATTTTCTTATCAAATAAACAAATTGGGTCAGAGTGTCCCTTAAAATAGAAGGTTTGGAAAACTAACCAGACACCCACTATGCTTTTTCCTTTTATTATAGTAAGGCTCTGCGCAAAATCTGAAAACGATCTGGCAAGTTTAACTTACGTCGCAAGCGGATTGAATTTTAAAATTTCGGTAATTTTTCATGTTTTTTTAATAATTTTGGATTTTTTTTTCTGGACGTAAGTTAATAAGCTGTAACATATATGGGGAAGAGTCAATGACAAGAATTTGCCAAAATAAGCGCCAAATACTTGAAAAATATTTGTAATAGCCATCAGTTTAAAAAAGCTATTATTTCGGCTGAAAAAACAGCATGGTTCGAAACGGTTTTGATTGGCGCTAGATGTAGGGGCGCGTCTTGCCGAAAGTCGGTGGGATAGAGAGAGAGAGGGATGGGCGCCTATATGAGGGGCAAAGAGGGGCTCGAGAGCCCTAGCCGTTCAAAAAATCGATTTACCCAAACCTTCTGTGCATTTACTTTCGAAAGTTTTACAAGCACATTTTAAAATAAGGTACTTTTTAGCTCATTACTAATTGTCAAGCAGTATCAATTATTTTTGTAGCATTTTAGTATCTTGTACATTCACTAAAATTCTCGACAGTCTTGAGAAGAAAGTAATAATTTTTCTCAGTCCTGACTTCTAGAAATATCCGTATGGGAGCCCATGGAAGGGAGTGAGGGCAGTCAGAGTAGTTTGCAGTTAGTGACCTATGGGCTCCTGACGAAAGCACACCAGTTCACTGGAGCGACACATATTGTGAAAAAAAAAAGCTATTTTGCTCATCAAAATGCCTCCGAAAATGTTAAGAAGTTCCATATATCCGATTGACCACAAGGACGAAAAATACGGGGATCAAAACTTCCGTCCCTCATTCAAGTACATAGGTGTAGGGTTTTTACAACTTTGTAGGGTACTTTGTAGGGTTCGAGACAAGTCAGATACGTTAATAGATGGAAATAACATTCTGGTCTGTCTGTTATGGGCTTATGGAAAAATTCCGCATTGCAACGAAAGACAAATATCACGTTGTGAAAAAAAGTGTAGACTTGTACAACAAATGGAGAGCTATTCAAAAAAAGTTTCACACGACGCACCGACAAACAAATATCCATAGAAAACGACTTATAAAAAACATCTGGGTCTGATATAGAAATTTTCAAGCGGTTTCAAGATTTTTGGGGAAATATTGACCAGAAAAAGTAAGTGACAGCGATGCACGATGACCAATCATCACCGCATGTGAAAGCGAAAGCAGGGGAAGTAATAACCTTTGTATTAGAAGAACTGGAAGTAAAAAAGTCAAGCGAATTTGCAACAATCGTTAACCTACAGATTTCATGGCTTAACCACCAACCTTAACCATGTTTTTCTTCAACAGGAAATCATTTCTGCGACGATTATAGAGAATTCCTTGAGCTCGTTTGCATATATTTTTCGCAGGACTTCAAATAGTGACCTTAAACCTACTCTGCCCGGAACTATTCACGACGCTCGTTTTATGTCCCGAGCGATCTACTCTTTAAAAATTTTGCTCTTCACAAACCAGTTCAATCTGACATGCCGAGAAGAGGAAGGTCTGCCGTATTTCTGTTTTTTGTAAACACAGTGTATATAAAATCTGGTTCCCAGCTCCATATGCTAATGCTGCCCCCCTACAACGATTTTCTGTTCTTTCAGCGTCTGGACACCTACGGAAAAGTTAACCAATAGGCATCTAAAGTGGCTTTCCAAAAGTTCTCTAATCATCTCTAGTATCCCACTCATGAATGAATCGGGTTAGCTCTGTTAGGAAATTTATTCCACTGGATGAGAAACGAAAATTGGCAGTCACGATTCGCGCTAATAGAATTGAGGCTGAGGGTTTACTAACCTCAAAAACGAAGCAAGAAATGAGTCTTAATGTTACCCCTGAAGATAGTCCTCGGCTCTCGTTGAAATCCATTAGCCACGTTGTAGATTCAACGTCTTTGATAATTTTTAAAGGTATGGATAGCAAGTAGATTGTTTGGATATCGATCCTGTTGATTGGAGAAACATAATCCTTTCTAAGCGTTCTCAAGAATTTTTTCCAACTTCTCAGTTGTGGATGATGCCGCAGAGCGAGCTGTCACACTGATTCAGGAATATCTTGACCAGGTAAACAAAGTATATGAATTCCAAAAACTATTGTCAGTTTCCCAACATACTCGCAGGGCGATGAAAACGCATACAAAAGAGCATTGTCTACAAAGTTGTTTGAGTAATTGAACCAAATTGCCAATTTGGCAATCAAATGTATACTTACCAAAAAAATTTTAATTTTCTGCGTTAATTTAATATTTTGATTGTTATGCTTTTTTATGTCTAATAATGGCCTGTGTTAAGGTTTAAATAGAAAATTGTCATGATTAAACTTGTAGTGACCGTTTGAAAGATAATACAAAATCGCGTTTTTTAGAAAATTGTATGCAAATTAATCTCTTTGTGGTACAGGTTGAGGTTGCCCAATCATTTTCAAATTTTGCGCAGACTATTACTGTAGTAAAAGAAAAAAAATAGCGGATTTCTTATATCATAGTCCAAATTTTGAAATTTGCTCTAGAACACCCTAACTTGGGCAAAAGAAATGAGAAAGTAAACAATAAATGAACAGAGTTTAATCAACGTAATTAAAAAGACCTAAAATTACAGAAATCAGCCTCAAAAGAAATAAATTACAAGAGCCATCTGTAAACCAGAAATTAATTGATATACAAAATTTACATCTTACAGGAAAAAATAATGCTCTTTCTTAATTGATTATATTTATAACAAGCTTCAGATTAGTACAAGAATAACTAAAATATCATTTGCTGCGGAAATGCTGTTTTAATAAGTATCTACAAAGCCAAGTCATTCATCAAGAACGCCCTTGTGAAATCATCAGCTTCTATTTTATCATTGAATAAGGACAGTCGTATCAGAAAAAATACATTTACCCATTAATGTAACTAATGGCCATTTCAAGGGCTTCGTAAAGTTAACGCCGATATTTGTTTCAGAATTCCATTAACGTGATGGTACTTCGAGGGGGTAACTGTTCGATGAGGTACCATGTGACGGCGAGCGAGTGCGTAAGCATGGCAATAATTTAAATCTGCCAGAAAATCAATGTCTGCTAATCCTAAACGACAGGGTGACAAACTGAGGCATGGTTTGGGCGGAAGCTATAACGGGATGCAAACAATGCTCTGCAATATTTCTTTCTATCTTAGTAGAAATATATTCTTCCACAATGGATTAGACACCGACTAATTGCTCAATTGCACACCATTACGATGATAACCATACGTTATGACACTGTTTGCAACATCCACACTGGCCTCATTTGGGGATATGCATTATTCGTAATCATTGCTACAGGATTACAGGAAATGACTTGATATGGTAAGTGAGATCTCTAATGAATCGCTCTTCCGCAACGAATTTAGTAGAATTTAGATTTTGCATTACTTAGTTTGTAGCATAAGCTTTATATATAAAATTATTAATTTTTTATGTATTTCTGTGTTAATTCATGGCGTATAATTCACCAACTATTTTCAGTATGTAACCGTGCAACGTACTGTATGTTATAGGTTAAATGAACTATTATTATATTATTTGTTTTTCATTTGTCGATGAAGTTCAGAGTGATTTGACTATAAAGTGTATCATTACACTGAACCCAATTTTTAAGTGTCAATTCTTATAAAGCGTCATATTATGAAATGAATATACACTGATGGCCTATGAACAAATGCAAAAGGGAAAATAAAAAAAAATTGAGAACTGTTTTAAGAAAATGAATGAAAAAATACAAAAACACTTTAGGAATAAAATAAAAGAATATTAAAATTTTCTTGAGTTAGAAAAATAAAAATTAATAATAGAGAAACTGGAATTGTCGATAAAACTGAGTTTTTCGATATAACAACGACAAAAACACAATGGAGTGGAACGAAAATACAAATATAGAATAAGTAAAATTATCAGTAAAGGAACTGGAATGATTAAAGAAGAATCACAATTTATACCGAAACAAAATTTAATAATTATGTTACTCATATATTGTCATCTGGGATGTATATTCGGGGAAATTAAGGAAAGGGAAATCTGAAGATGTTAAGGATGATATGCAGATATTGTTTCAAAGATAATAAGCAAAAGCAATGATATTGAATGGAAGATTTTATGAAAAAAAACTAAATTTTTTACTTATGGGTACTATTAATCAATATGGTATATCGAGCCAAATCAATGAAAAAATTGTCAAAGAAAATTATGTGGAAGTACGAAGAATTGGAGATAGAATTGAGGAACAAATAATAGGAGAGAAGGGAGGAAGAGTTTCTCTTTAATCGATAGTGTCGCGTCTTTTTCAGTTTCGCTATTTTGGGTAGATAAATCTTCCTCTCTCCTATCTACTCAAAATCTGCAGTGAAAAAAGGAGGGGCAATATCGGTTACACGTGACTTAAACTTTGAAATATACTGACAGGGACAATACAAAATTATAAGGAAATCAAAATACTTGAGAAAGTAATAAAAGAGAGATATTAGTAGGGAACTTAACATTAAATGGAGTGGCCGGAATTTTAGGAGGGGGCTTGATCTAGATATACAAAACTGCATTTACTTGGTACCCTTTACACGATATTACGGTCCAATATACTCTAACCATGTACTAGTACTATTATTTAAAATGTAATATTACAAAAGTGAATGATATTTACGTAAAATAGCTACATCATTATAACTGTTCATACAAGAATTCTATTTTGAACCTTTGATGAATTAATTAATTAGTAATATGACAGCAATAAATTTTCGTTGTGATAGATAATGAAATAGGTTTAAATAATTAAAACAAGTTTTTAGAGAGAGAAAGCGTGTTCAGTGTTAATTTAAGTTATAGCAATTTAGACAAAATATATAATTAATTCCATTTTAATTTTATTTACATATTTATTAATTTAATTTATTTACCTCATTAAAATAATTTATTTACTTCATTAATTTCATTTATTTACCTCATTAATATAATTTATTTACTTAATTAATTTCATTTATTTACTTCTTTAATATCATTTATTTGTTTCATTAATTTTATTTATTTATTTCATTAATTTTACTTATTTTGAAATGTATTTTAAGTAAAGTATATACGTTCTTTAGATACAGCATGGTTTTTAAATAACCATAGTGACTAATGTTTTTTCCTTCTATGTTTCATTTTCATATCTTCTTTTTTTGGGATATTTTCCAGCATTTTTATGAAAAATTCAAGTTTTAAGTTGCATATCGAGTAAAAATAAATTATGACTATTTTACATTTGATTAAAAGATAACTTATTTATTCCTTTACTTACGAGTCTTTATTGTTTAGTGTTTTCCACCGATTATTACAAAAAATCGTATTACAATTTAAAAATTTTTAAAAGCTACTTATGAAGAGATTCTTGGAGTTATTTTTCTAATAATAGTTTAAGATTTTTTAAAACTTTGTTTAAACAATGCCTGATTGTAATAAAATTCTGATAAGAACAAGCAAATGAGAAAAACAGCTATGGAAATAGGTAAGTTGCTTCATAAAAAATAAATATTTTTTCAAAATGCAACTATACGTTTTTCATAATCTCAAACACCAATTAATCTGTGCTTAATTAGCGTTTATTGTCCTCATTTTAGACGTAATTGTCCGTAACTTTATGCCTGAAATAAAATAAGTAAAAAGAAAATAATTGCCAAGTAATGAAGTCTGTATTAATTTATTTCTGTCAAGCAAACTTTTTTCTCTTTTATGTACAAGTAATAACTATCTTAAACTTATATTCCAGTTACAATAACGTTTGGCAAAACACGAAACAAATAACTTAGCAGAACAAAAAGTTATAAATTTGCGATCATGATTCTAACGAATACAAAAAACTATACAAGGCAGAAATATATCACGGAATCTCTCAAATAATCTAGCTACACCTCGTCATAAGTAGCCTGAAATGATCTGAAAAGAGAACACTTAGTTTTGCCATTTGGAGATATTGCCAGTTCTGTATTTTTGTTCTCACCGTCTCAGATTTTTCAAAACCTCTTTTTTGAACGCAAAGCTTATCAACTGTTCTAAATTCCCCTTCTTTAAATCTGTCGCTTTTGAGCTTTTGAATTTGTTGTTATTTTTGAAAATAAGCTTTGTACGGTAGTTATCTATTTTTGAAGAAAGCAAACATTAACGTTATCTTTTCACCATTTAATAAAATATAAACTTCCAAGTTCGTAGATGGTGTTCCCATTTTCAACGTTGAGCATTAGACGGATTTTTCTTTCGTGGAAGCAAATGCAATCAATCACACATGGGCTAGCTGAACGTTCCTTGAAATGCAGATTAAGAGAATAAAAAAATCTCGGGTAGCCTAAGTTTCAAAAGTCATCTATCGCTGGGAGATAAAAGTTTGATTTTAACGAGCTTCTCATTTTTACTTATTACCAAGTGTATTTCACGGGAGTTAGATTCTTTATAGCCTTGTGTAGCACCGTGTTCTCGAATTATGTTTTTTGTTAATGATGACAAATCCACTCCAGCTTTCAATTAATAGTGGAAGCCATTTTTAATAATACATAAATAATGAACGAAACAGAGCCCATTTTCCGTTTCATGTTTCACTACTAGATTTCTTCAATTTTATCAGACCCTCGCATGTTTTCACTCATTTTTCTGGGAACAACTTTTCAGTCAACAGGTTACGCATCTATACAACTGGAAATACTATAAAATGGCAACCCTTTTCACTATTTATTTTTTAATACGTTTGTTTAATTCTAATAATGAGTAGTTCGAACATTTGAAATGGCCATATATATATATATATATATATCATCATCATCATCATATTCAACCATTATCTATCCACTGCTGGATGAAGGTCTCTCCAAATGCTTTCCACACAAGTCTATCCTGGGCCATTCGTTTCCACGTCACCCCAACCTGTTTTCTTATTTCATCCACCCATCTAGTTTGAGGACGTTTTCTAGGTCTTCGGTGGTCTCTTGGAATCCAGTTCAGAATTTCTGTTGTCCATCGTTGATCAGTTCTTCTTGCAATATGCCCAGCCCATCGCCATTTCAGCCCTTTTACTTTAACAATGATGTCCTCTACTCTAGTTTGCTCTCTCACCCAAGTGTTTCTTTTTCGATCTCTCCTAGTTATTCCAAGCATGCACCTCTCCATGCTCCTTTGCGTTGTCTGTAACTTTCGTATTGCTCCAACTGTTAGACTCCATGTCTCTGATCCATAAGAGAGGACTGGCAATACACACTGGTTGAAGACCTTTCTTTTTAGACACAAAGGCAATTTCCCCTTCAGGATAAAACTGTTTCTTCCAAATGCACTCCAGCCAAGTTTAATACGTCTGTTGAGTTCTTTCATAATGTTGCCATCCATTGAAATCAGCTGGCCAAGGTAAATATATGAATCAGCAATTTCTAGCTCAATGTTGTCAACTTGTATTTTTGTTTCCTCTACAAAATTATTGAACATGATCTTAGTTTTTTGTAGGTTCATCTTGAGTCCAACTTCTTTACTTCTAGTTGAGAGCTCCTGTACCATGTCTTGGAGTTCTGATGGGTTCGTTGAAAAAATAACAATGTCATCAGCAAACCGCAAATGATTTAAATATTCACCATTTATTTTTATTCCCTTGTTATTCCAATTTATCAGCTGAAAAATCATCTGTAAAGCTGAAGTAAAAAGTTTTGGAGAAATGGTATCTCCCTGCCTCACACCTTTACCAATTTTGATAGTTTTGGTATCTTTATGTAACCGAAATTTTGCACTTGCATTTTTATACACACGTTTCACCATGTCAATGTACACATCCTCAATGTCTGTTGATCTTAAAGAGTTGATGACTGCTGATGTTTTAATAGAGTCAAAGGCCTTCTCATAGTCAATAAATGCAACACACAATGGAAGTTCATATTCATGTGTTCTTTCAATTAATTCTCTTAATACTTGAATATGGTCCACTGTACTGAATCCACTTCGAAATCCAGCTTGTTCTCTTGGTTGAGCTGCATCTAATTTTTTCTGCAGGCGATGTGTTAGCACTTTTGTGAAGATTTTATAAATAGCAGGTAACAAGCTAATTGGTCGGTAATTTTTCAAATCCTCTTTATCACCTTTTTTATGCAAAAGAATTACTGTTGCAGAATCCCATTGGTTTGGTATGTTACCGCTGTTAAGACATTTGGTAAAGAATTTTGCAAGTATGTCTTCTACATATTCTCCAGCTTCTTTTAGGATATCTAATGTAATACCATCATCGCCAGGGGATCTTCCTTTCTTCATACTTTTTATTGCAAATGAAACTTCTTCTTTTAAGATTTTAGGAGCTGTTCCTTCGACTATTTCAGTGTCTTCGTTTAATCCACTGTTACTTTCATATAGTTTTTTGTAGAATTCTTCAACTCTTCTAAGTATTTCTTCCCTATTTCTTGTTACGGTGCCATCCTCTCCTTTTAATGCAATGATGTGTTTCTTCCCAACAGATAAACTTCCTTTAACAACCCTAAGGCTCTTGTTATTTTCAATGGCCTTCCTTACTAACTCACAATTGAATTTTCTTATGTCTTCTTTCATGCTTTTGCGCAGAGTTTTACAAAGTTCTATGTACTCAATCCTGGAACTGGTATTTCGATTGTCCACCTTCATATCTCTTCGCCTTTTCATGAGCTGTTTCGTCTTCTCAGATAATTTGCTATTGTGCTTTTTACAGGTTACACCACCAATTTCCCCAGCAGTTTCAACTATTGTCTTAACAATGTTTTCATTTGCTTCTGAGATATCACTTTCATCAATAAGTCCTTCCAGTGCAGAAAAGCGATTTTTTAATTCCAACTTGAATGCCTCGGTATTTTCTTTTAATTTCTTTAAATCCACCCTCTTACTTACTTGTTTCCTAATGAGCTTCTGTCGTTCTAATTTAGTATTTAAGTGCACTTTACATCTCACCATTCGATGATCACTTCCAGTATTAAATCTGTTCAGTACACTGCAATCTTCAATAATTGATTTCTTGTTTGCCAGGATATAGTCAATTTCACTAGTTCCCCCATTTGGGTGTTTCCATGTCCATTTTCTTTGCGGTTTCTTCTTAAAAAATGAATTCATGATGCTAAGGTTTTCAGCTTCTGCAAATTCGATGAGTTGATCGCCACGTTCATTCCTTTCCCCATATCCGTATTTACCAACCGATGTCTCTCCTTGTTCCTGTTGTCCAATTCTTGCATTGAAATCCCCCATGATGAGCTTGATATGTTGTTTCCCTTTGGTGTGTAACTCTTTGATTTCTTCATAAAATTCTTCAACCTCTTCGTCGGTATGGCTTGATGTTGGTGCATATACCTGTACTATTTGAAGTTGGTATCGCTGGGTTAGTTGAACAACGAGCCTCGCTGCTCGATCTGATGTACTTTCAACTTCCAGAAGACAGTCTTTAATTCTTTTGTTGATTAAGAAGCCAACACCACTTGTTCTTCCAGTTTCCGTTCCTCTATAATAAAACAAATGTCCACTTTTAAGTTCCACCAACTCTTCACCTTTTCTTCTAACTTCACTGAGTCCTACAATGTCCCATTTGATCTTGTCAAGTTCTTCTTCCAATTCCTGAAGTTTTGCTTCAGAAGCAAGGGATCGTCCATTATACGTTGCCAAGGTCAATAACAAACGGCAGCCTGGGCCATTCCAGTGATTCTTATATATACTTATATTATATACTTATTCTTATATATACTTATATATATTAAAACGTCTCTTTTAATTCAGTTCTAATTAACTTTTCCATACTACAAAATTTTATGAATTTTATTCTTTCAACTGCACTCTTTAAAGTCGTAGAATTTATTTTAATGAATCACACTAAAGTATTATCATTCAGAAAAACGAAAAGACATAGATGCAGGGTTCCTAGAAAAGTCGGAATGCAGCCAATAACTTTTGAACAAAGACAGATTTTGCAAAGAGGGTTAGATATTAGTATAGAAAAGTGACTATGTCCTATCAGATAAGATGAACAGCAGCGCCCCTCTTATCAGTTTGCGGAAGTTACAATTTTTATTTAAAAAAATAATAAATGTAGAGAAATATTTTCAATCAGAAAGTTGTAGCTCATACTTCAGTTAGTAGGAATAGATATGCGGCTCACATTATGTATGTACACGTTCTGCTACAAAGTAAGATTTTCTGAAAGTTTCAGTGCATTGCTTTCAGTAATGCTTTTTGGTGCTTTAAAAGTTGACTTGAAGATTTTATGGAAGAGATATCATCGTTTTTTCCTATAAGAACTGCAACTCAGCTTCATAAACATCAGAAAGCATTAACTGAAAATAACGCATTGAGACTTCTAGAAAATATGTATACATATTGAATGTGAGCTGTATATCTTTTCCTACTAACTGAAGAATGCCCTACAACTTTCTAACTGAAAATATTTCGCTATCTTTATTATTTTTCCAAATAAAATTTTTAACTTCCTCAATTCGCCATCAGGAGCGCTGCTGTTCATCTCGTCTGATAGTACATAGTCATTTTATTAACTAATATCTAACTTTCTTTGCAATATCTGTCTTGGTTCAAAAGTTATTGGCCGCATTTGGACTTTCCTAAGTACCCTGTATAATCCTAATAAACTCAATACGAATTTCATGTCCACAGAAAACGCCGACAAAACTCTAAATTCAATGTTAAAAGAATAAGTTCTGTAAGATAATTTTTAAATAGAGGATCTGCATTAAATGAAATTCCTTATTTTAAATTAGTAATTACTGTTCCTAATAATATAATACACCCTAATCCTACTCTCCTAAAAGCTCCACTTCGATGAACATTAATTTAATTTATCTACAACCTTCCTTTTTCAGTTATTACATTTTCTCGAATTACTAAATTCGTAAATTGTCAGAAAATTTATTGAAACGAAAAATCTATAGCCAGTGCCAATTGTTTGAAATGATTGAATTAATTGAATGAATTTTTTAAAAACTTATGGTAGTAATTCTATGGATTATCTTATACAAGACCAAAGTACATGCATTACCAAATTAGCAATTATAATAGAATTTTCAAAAATTTAAAAACTATTAAGATTAAATATAATTTCCAGTAAGCTCTGAAAATAAACAAGTAAGACCTCATGCAAATATAGCTTAATTAACATTTAATGTAGTGTTGGTAATTCCATTGCTGATCGTGTATAGTTTATTCCCAATAATTACATGCAGTTAATTATAATATCATATTTTCGATTGCTGCAGCCCCAATTTAATTGAATAAATTTTACGTTTGGAGTATATTTAAGGAGAGATCTTGGATATATTTACCTGCAATGCATGATGTACTTGAAGGATATGTAAGTAATTTCTTTTACAAATTATTTGCTTAAAACTCCACTGTCGTCTGGTTCAAATGAGTAAGAACTTGCTAGCACGTAGAACTGTGAGAGTCGTTTTGAGATTAGGTTAGGATAGCTTTTTTTTTTCAATACTTTAGTACCGTTTGGTATTTATTATGCTTTTTCACAACGAGTACTCCTACTGCCCTTCATTATGACACTGTGGAGTACATTGTAAGTATAAATATATTGAAGAAATGAATAATGAAGTTTGAAACTAATTAAATCCTTTGCAGCCATGAGTTTATTTCAAATAAGAATATATATATTACAATGATGTTCTACATTACTTCACCAAGTATCTGGTATATAATTTTGTTAAAAAACTTTCTTGATCCTAAACCCTCCACTTCATTTCATTTTCCACATACCTTTAACTTTCTCAGTCCCTATTTCCACTATTATCATCTATTATAATCTATCCTTCGCTTGTTTTTTCACCACAAAAGCACCATTCAAAGTTTAAGTCCTAGTAGACAAAAGGCAACTTTTCTAGCAGAAAGAACCCCAGTTATTGTTTGTTTTTTGGTTTTACGGCTCAAAGACTACAGTGGTCATGCTGCGCCGGGACCTACTGTTTTCCGAGGAATCCGAACCTCTTAAGGCCTGGGGAACCAAACCCCGGACTACAGTGAGCAGTGCGATCTTTATGAGATCTCTGAGTAAGCGTTCTTTTTGCACTGCTGGGAGTCGAACCCGGATTAGCCGCGCAATAGGAGAACGCGTTACCACACTGCGCCACCGCAGGGCCAAAGAACCCCAGTGCTTTGGTGTTTTCTGCTACACCCAAGACATGGCAAATCTTATTTCTTTTATCAACTTTCTTACTTCTAATCCTTCAGTACTTTTTCTTAAATACTTCTTGTCACCTCTGGATTGTTTTTCTTACATTTTTATTTATTATACTAACAAGTTTATCTCTGTAATGTAGGTAAGTGTTTTGATATCAGGTTCGAGAATTATAGTAAGCTTTTTCTAGCTGTTGTATGCATATTTATTGAGTTCTCTATGTTCAAAAACGTTTTTGTATTTAATATTGTTCAAATTATATTTGTGTGTATATATATATTTATGGTGCATATCTGGTTTATATGTGTATATATACTGTGTATATTCTGAGTGTGTATATATATACGTGTGTGTGTGTATTTGTGTGTATATATATGTGTGTGTGTGTATATATATATGTATGTGTGTATACGTATATGTGTGTATACGTATATGTGTGTATATATATATATGGGTATGTATATGTATGTATATATGTAAGGGTGTGCATGTTTATGCATATGAGCATATATATGTCTTTATTCTGATTGCACACTTCTGGGTCTATTATGAGTGCAAAGAAACAATTTGTTTATTTTGAATATACGGATTTATTTAAACTTAAACTTATATATTTTTACTAGTTAATAATTAAGTGTTTATCTTGAGTGTGACATATTCATGTAAAACTTTTTACAATTTTTGGTATAATTAATGAATTTTCTCACCCCATCATCTTCTCTATTCATGTTAATTGAACCTTTACACTTTAATCACTTTCAATACCTCTATCTACTTGTTGTAAGTTTGCTTTTGGGCCACTTACAACAATTGAGATTGTTCTCAGTATTAATAAAGAGACCCTTCTAAATTACTAAAATATTGTTAAACTAATTATATTCTGGGTTTATACTGTTTTTAGCTAAGTTTTGGTCAATGCTGGTTTATTCAGTATTAATCACTAATCTTAATTGTTGTAGTCAGAAAAAGCAAACCAATAACAGGGATTTTGTGCGGTCCCTGATGAAGAACAAAATTCTTGGTATTGTTTAATCTTTTACTCCTCTTCACCTTTTACTACTACATGTCAATTTTTATTCTGAGATGTTTCTACTATTTTAATTTACTTGGGTTTACTACCTTGTGTGATATTACTTTACAACTTTAACTTTGTCCAAGTTAATATACATTTAGATATGTGTATTCATGTATATTACATTAGAAGGACTACATGTCACAATCATACTACAATTTTGCTATATATATATATAAACAAAAATTCCTAAAGTCGTTTGGTTATTTTTCTCTAGTATTCTACCACTTATATACACTGTAATTTGAAATGTATAGTATTTATTATAATATATAAATTAGGGATTTATAGAACACTTAAATAATAGTGTTAGGTTATAGATCGTGGAATATGAATAGACTATGGAATATAGATAATAAATACACTGAAGTGCCAGAAAAACTGGTACAGGCGTGCGTATGACCATTTCACGGGTATACCGTGAATATCAGGAATCCGGTAAAACATCAAATCTCCGACAGCGGTGCGGCCGGAAAAAGACCTTGAAAGAACGGGACCTTCGACGACTGACGAGAATCGTTAAACGAGATAGACGTGCAACACTTCCTCAAATTGCCGCGGATTTCAATGCTGGGGCATCAACAAGTGTCAGCGTGCGAACTGTTCAACGAACCATCATTGATATGGGCTTTCGGAGCCGAAGGCCCACTCGTGTACCATTGTTGACTGCACGGCACAAAGCTTTACGCCTCGTCTGGGTCCGCCAACACCGCCATTGGACTGTTGATGACTGGAAACACGTTGCCTGGTCTGACGAGTCTCGTTTCCAATTGCATCAGGCGGATGGACGTGTACGGGTATGGAGACAACCTCATGAATCCATGGACCCTACATGTCAACAGGGGACTGTTCAAGCTGGTGGAGCTTCTGTGATGGTATGGGGCGTGTGCAGTTGGCGTGATATGGGACCCCTGATACGTCTAGAGACAACTCTGACAGGTGACAGGTACGTAAGCATCATGTCCGATCACCTACACCCATTCATGTCCATTGTGCATTCCGACGGACTTGGACAATTTCAGCATGATAATGCGACACCCCACACATCGAGAGTTGCTACCGAGTGGCTCCAGGAACACTCTTCTGACTTTAGACACTTCCATTGGCCACCTAAATCGCCAGACATGAACATTATCGTGTGTGGAAGGTCATGGGTTCAGGTCCCACCGAACGCAGAAATATTTATTTTCTTTCGAACGTTTCACCATCTAATCACGCCATGACATCTGCGCTGGTATCACTACGCCAATAAACGTTGATTTATATTGTTGTTTAATTATCGAGCATATCTGGGATGCCTTGCAACGTGCTGTTCAGAAGAGATCTCCAACACCTCGCACTCCTATGGATTTGTGGACTGCCCTGCAGGATTCCTGGTGTGAATTGTCTCCAGGATACCTTCAGACATTAGTCGAGTCCATGCCACGTCGTGTTGCGGCACTTCTGCGTGCATGCGTGGGGTTGGGGGCTACACAATATTACGTAGGTGTGCCAGTTTTTCTGGCACTTCAGTGTAGGTTATAGATCACAAGGTATAGATAAATTATAGATAAGTTATCGATAATGGCATAGATTATATATGGGTTATCGATAATGGCATAGATTATATATAGGTTATAGATAATAGCATAGATTATAGATATATTGTAGACAGTAGCATAGAAAATAGATAGGTTATAGGTTTTATAATATAGGCAGATTATATTTCATATATAGTTTTGTTAATAATTGAAAATTTTAAGTGTCAAAAAGCTTTGTGAAACAAATTTCATGTTTATTTCAAAGTTTTGATTTGATCACAGAACTAAAGTAGTTTTATGAATTCAAAAATCATTTAAGTGACTGGTTGGTTGTACCTTGTGGCGCAAGGACGAGGGTTATTCATCCCCAAAGGAGGTCACAAATGATTTAGAATTATGCATATCGAATGATATTACATGAAATAATAATGTCACAATCGTTCTGTTTTCAACTTCAAACATTTTTGTTATTTATCAATATTGTGTTAGATCTTGTGAACCATTACATCGATAGATAAGTTTATTTGTTATATTTTTTAACATATTTATTCTCCAGAATTTGTGACTGTAATTTATGTGCCACCAAAGAAAATCATTCTTTAATGTATAACTAAAAGATCAATATCTCAAATCTGGCTTGAGGAATGGAATTTTTTTGTTCTTTCTTTTTGCCTTCAAACGTTTACAAAATGAACAGAATAATTTCTCAATACGAAAGGAATCCTAAATGTGATAAAATATGCCAGTTTCGATCAAAAACTTGTCAAGCTTTATTTTTCTACAGAATTCTCAAAGGCATTAACGTATATCAATACCTTATACGAAAATGGTCATGACTATTGAATTATATGATACATATTTTCAAAACTAAATTACTCCATTCATCGGCATAAGATGAAAAAAACCCTTTATTTTCTAGTTATTCCCTACCCAACGTATTTGTGGATCAAGAAGACGGGCGACTGAATTTCCATTGGCTAATTGAAAACTCATAAACGTAAACATAAATTTAACAAACCCAATAGGAATTTTCGGAAATCAAACCTTTTATATATTTATAAGAAATAACACAAAGCTAATATTACATTTTAGGTTTAAAAAACAGCGTAATCCGCCACATTTGCAATTATTAACGTTTTAAATGAAATATAAACCAATTAAAGTAATAATTAATAGTGTTAATTGAATATAATTTAATACCTTTATTTCACCCTAGTCTCCAAAGCATTTCTAAAATTAAATGAAATGTTTACCTTCCAAAACATAAGAACTTGATAACGAACGGATATTGTAAGTTTTCAGTCTAAAAGAAATATGGTATTTTTAAAGAGAGGACGGTTTGCAAATTTAAGTACAGCAACATATGTGTATATACAATGCACGTAATTTAGCTCTCAGACAACCTGAAAGACGAAAAAATTAATAGGGATGATTAGTTGATTAAAGCAATCGATGTTATAGGTTTATTGTTATTGATTAAAATATTAGTCCGCACTATTGAAATTGTCTAATTTCACACTATTTGGGATTTCTATTTTATCATTGACACCCGGTATAGCCTCATGAAGGACATAAAACTGAAACATTGGAATCACCATTGGGGCGGTTTCTGTGCTGTGCTTCAAACTTCGTCTGCTTAATAAGTATTTCCTAGTTTAAGCTCAATGCTCTTAGAGTCCAACTTCAAACAAACGAAGTTGGAATCACCGAATGTTTGACGTCATTCTAGACCAACCATCGGGAAGCACTGCTATCAAAAGGAGCAACCAAAGCATTGTCCAAAGGCGCTGGCGCTGAAACTGGTGGCATAAATTAGTTCCAGTTCTAGGGGAAATAAAGGCATTGCGTTTCATTAGCGATTCAATTAATTTCTGGGCACGTTGACAGTTCCAAAAACATTGCTGCTGCAGGAATCGCTTGATGAATACGAAGTTCCCGACATTAAGTTTTCCATCGGTGCTGAAAGGTAATTCGCAGGTCGATGGAAATTTTATTTCGGGCCACCTAATGTATATAATTATCGATGGAAGCTGAGCAAAATGAAATGCGTTTCTGCTGCAGTGCGATTTAAGCAAAAGGAGGTTTAACAGAAAATATGGTGACATTTCCTGCTTCACAATGAATGGCGGTTATTGCAGTCAACAACTTCCAAGTCCTCACGTTTATTGGAAACTCGCTTCATTGTTTAAACGTATATTGTATTCAATTTATTGGCGACATACTGCATGAATCTAATAAAATAAATATTTTTAGAAAGTATTTGATGTCGTCATATTCAGTAAACGCTGCTGCTTATCACTGTTTCAGTATCCACTTGCAACCTTTTTGGTATCTATTTGCTTAGCTATTTGGTACCTGGTATCGTTAAAATATAATTGCGAAAATTCTGTGTTCAAGGACGAGATTTCGGCGGATTCTTAATTAATATTCACTTGAAATTCCACTGATACAATTATTAAATAATAATCAGCTGATATCTCACTGATATGATTATTAATTAATAATAATCACATTTCATAAAATAATATAATAATATTAATAAAAACCAATGACTCCTTACCATGTATCTATATTTTTAATTTTCGCACAGTGGAATATTTACTAGAGGTCAAATCATTTAAGCAATGTAATCGATTTAGCGAAATCCTTTTAAGTTCCATATATATCTTTATTTTTACATTTCATCGTAACAAAGCTTTCAACAAAAATACAGAATTATCACTCCTTTTTCTTTTGATGTTCAAAACTACTAGAATATTGGGTATAATGGCGGCACACTGCACTAATAAAATGGAAGCAAAAATCATACAATCTTTTATTGGTGCGGTTAATTTATAAAAACGCTAAAAAAATGTTGATGATAGTTATTTCTGTAGCGCGCAGCTATCATCGTCAGAGAATGGTGGCTTCTGTTCATGTCCGTGATGTTCGTTGATGTTGCGATCACGTTGGTTAAAACCTTCATTGCGTCGACGAGGAAATAAATACATTGGTTTGCAAAACTTACGGATAGGACAGTTTTTCGCATGTAACGTCACTCCTAAGGGTTTCAAATGGGTACAAAGCATACCATAATATTTCCAAGATGTAAGATTAAGGAAAAGGTGAACAATACTGACCAAAAAAGTAATCCAAAGGATACAAAGGACTTTTATTCAAAAATGGGCTTTCAGCACAGGAGGACAGAAGACAGAAACGTCCATGTGACAAACAGCAGGCAAGAAAAACGGATGTGATCACCACTGACTGCGATGTTGGATGTTGACCGTCTGTTCATGCTTAATACGAGGTTGTTGACAAGCTCTTGAGGCATCATAGCCCATTCCTCTTGTAGCGCCGATCGCAGATGCGGAATTGTTTTTGGCGGATGGCAGCGTGCTGCCAGGCATCTCCCGAGAACATTCCACACGTGTTCTATTAGATTCAGGTCCGGAGACCGTGCGGGCCATTCCATACGATGAATATCTTCACTCTCTGACAGCTCAGCGACAGCCGCTCTGCGATGAAGTGTAGCATTTTTATCCGTGAAGAGGAATTCCACGCCCACAGCTCTCCAGAAAAGACTGAGATAAAGAAGGAGAACTATGGTACAATAGCGATCGCCAGTGACTGAACCTCCTTGGAAAATGTGGAGCTTCGAACGACCACCAAGCATTATGCCTCCCCAAGCCGGAACTCCTCCACCTCCAAATCGGTCCCTTTCGACCATGTTGGAGGGGTGATTGCGTGGTCCCCCCCCTCTCTCTAGATGTACAGACGTCCAGATTCGATTGTGAGACTAAATCGGCTCTCATTCCTAAACAGCACTGGACCCTATTTCTAAGCTCCCCCATTCCCTATGTTCTTGATACCACAGGGAACGCCGTCCCAGATAGGTAGATCTTAATAGCACACACCGTACTAGTCGCCGAGCGAATAACTACCTACGCGCAGTCTCCTAACTACGATAAAACGTGATAGAGGCCGCCCAGTAGCGCGTTGAATATGGCTTGCGATTTTATCCGCTGTCAGCAGTTGATCTATCCTCGCCTGTAGAACAAGATACCGGTCCTCCCTTGCCATGGTTGCTCGTGGACAATCACCACTAAACCAAATCGTCGGACAGCTGTTCCTGTCGTTCGAAATGCCGTCCATGCTCGTGACACGATGCTGTGTGCGATTACGAACTCCTCGGCCTCACTCGTCACACTCCAACCTTCTTCCAACTTTCCAATGATTCGACCTCGAGTAAATTCATCCAGATGTTGTCTACGGGGCTGTCTGTTGAATATCTCGCACTGCTACAGCAACTTGCCGTCGTTCAAACCGATATACACTGTGCAATAGCATCCACTGAAACGCTGCGCGTACACCTTCCTTGCGCTTTATACCCTACCCACACGCCCACATTACATCATGATGCGTATACGCAAATGCCCTACCGTGTAGGACCCTAGGCAGTCTCCTGATTGGTCTTTCGGTCAGTTCTGCCTGTTCGTTCCGCTGTTATGTTACTTTTTCCATCTTATCCTTAATTTTTGAACACGTTTCTAGCCGTGAGGCACAACAAGTTTTTAAAGGTGGATAAGATACAGTTACCTAGGAGTTGGTCATTGACTGTAAGGTTAATGTTCAATAAGATAGTAAATGCTTAAAAAAGCTTAGATTATGTGTTGAGTTTTTTAAAAATCTATGCATCGAAAAATAAGAACTGGTGTCCGAATTCATATGAATTATTTGCTAAATAAAGCTGCTTTATGAAATTTCTGTTTTCTGACCTAAGTTTCATGTTATTTTAACCCAAGACGCAGTGCTCTTCGAGTTTGGCCAATATAAATATGACCACACTGATATGGAATAGGCTATATGCCTTAGTTACCAGAATTCAGTATAATATCCTTAAAATGAAAAAACCTATTTCGTTAATTGGTGTGAAGGTAACACGAAAGCTGAATCTATGCAAAACAGCAACGATCCTAGTAGACATTTACGGAATATACGGAATGCAAACAATGTCTTTAGGCGCTGAAGAAACACTGGGAAGGGAAGAGGCAAGTTTATTGAGTATCCTAAAGACATGATTGTGATTGTTGAATTATAGCAGGGATATCTTATATAGTATGAGTGTGTTTGGAGAGAGAATAAGTATTTAATTAAATGCGTACTTAGCAAAATAATTAATTATAATTCGAGAAATATAACACACAATAGCTTGTATATAATTATACTGACTGTAAATGGAATAAAATAACAGATATTATCAGCTCTTTCAATTATATTTACTTTTCTGGGTGTTGAAATTTACAGTAAAATTTTATCAGTGTATAGAATCATAAGAACACTTCTATCTCTCTTAATACAAAAATATAACATACATTTATATTTAATTTATTAAATGTGCAAGCTCAGTATGTCAGAAATTTTCCATATGTTGTCTGATGGAAAAAAGTGCTACATATCTTATATATTACATGTGTGATCATTTATAATCGTTTCGTTTTGTGCTTTACATATGCTTCGAATTGTTAGCCGAAAATATTTACTCATATTTTGCATTATAAATGATATGCCGGTAGTTAACCCTATTGGTTTTTTATCGCTTGTGTACAGGGAATAATAATTTGAAGATTTGATGTATTTTTCTATTAGATGCAAACAAATTGTATTGGCCATAGAAAATACATGTATAAACATGTTTCGAATGTGTCTTTTATCCGAGACCTGCAGTCAAAACGGAAATAAAATGGTATTGCGTATTTTATCAGTAATATATATGTAAATTTTCAAGAGACTTCTAAATCTTCAGGAGGCATAAAGAAATATTTTAGAGTTAGCGAAAATATTGATCCGTATAAGGAAGTTTAACTGCTGAATTTATGTATTTTTATATGATTGTGCTGTCAGATTAAGCTAAGTTTAAAGGAATAAGAAACAGATTAGAAAAACCGGCCTGCGTGATAAAGGGAATTTTACTAAATGGCACATAGGGCGCTTAAATTGCATTTAAAGGAAATTTGGCAATTCGTAATAATTTATCACATGATGCTAGTTCTTTTTAAAGAAACTTATATACAAAAGATGGAAATATTTAAGCAGAGCACGTAATACTTTGCTTATTGTATGGTGCTTTCGCAACACCTGACAAAATAATTTTTAGAATTAAAATACATATCAAATAAAAGTGCCATATAAAATATGTATAAACTCCTCTCTGTCATTGGCGTATTGTTTTTTCTAAAACTGATTTATCTAGGGTTAAAAAGTAATAGTTTCGTGTATGCAAAATGCCTCGCACCGTCCTCGTTAAGTAATTTTCACGAATCCCTTGGGGGAAGCAACCCACATTTGGAAGGCCTCGGATTGAATCTTAAAAGCCATGAATTAAGTGATCGTTCTGCAATATCAAAACCATTTACAAAATCACTTTCGAAAATTAAAAACAAGCAAACGAAAGAAAGCCACCTAAGGTCGGTATTTAAATTTAGTGGGTTTTAATTAACATTAATTTGCAACTCTCTAATCCGCAACTCTCTAATCAGCAACCATCTAATTCGCAACTCTCTAATCCGCAACTCTCTAATTCTCAAGTAACTCGGTAGGTTTTCAATGTTAACAACAGCCACCATTATTGCATTTACGGAAGACCTTTACCTTACCCTTTTTATTGCGTACAGACAGACAGACAGACAGACAGACAGAGAGAGACAGAGACCAAAAGCAATAGCGGGTTCAATATCTATTGAAACCTGCTAACATATCTTGTAAAACAGTCATTATTTCCAATAAACATGAATAGCATACTGTAAAAGTACAATAATGTAAGAGCATAGTAACATAATAATATTGTTATATAATATTGTTATATAATAGTGCAGTAATGTAATAGTGTAGTAATAAATGTTCACTTTTGTTATTATTAAACAATGAAAACAAAATATAATTCAAGTTCTTTTCCGTGAGGCATAATCCAATGTTTCGAATAAACACTAATTAATATTTCGTTGAGTTTTTATTCGCAATAAAAAGTTGTGAAGCAATGAATCTTTGATAAAAAAAAGATTAAAACATGATCAAAATTTTGCACGATCACGATTTAAAACCGAAGTACTAGGTTTTAAATTTTGATCGTTCAATTATAAACTATTTTTAATTTAAAATATTACTTAAACCCCAAATGTTTGACAAAAAGTTAATTAGTTTACCAGAAACGTAGCGAATCATACGAAAAAAACGAAAATAATTGTCACGATCAGTTGTTAATTTGTTGATATGAAATTCATTTTTTTAGAAGTTCATTGATTTCTTAAAAATACATAAAAAAGGATTATCGCCATTCGAAAACTTAATCTGCAATAGCCCGTTTGCAGTAATAGACTGTTTTGTATAATTTCGCAAGTTTTAGTTTTGAATGAATCACAAACAAGGAAATGTGAAACTGAATAGCATGATTATATATCCGCAGTAAAGCTCCTCTTGACATGAAATAACCGCTTAATTATGATCTGCGGGTAATAGATACTTGTCAAAGAAAATTATATAGGATATTTATCAAGATTAATGGACCAAGACGATCAAATTACAGGCCAATATCCTCAAGCATTAATTCAGTTTAAAGACAATTATATGGCTGAGAAGTTAACTGATACTTATAAATTATTTTATTCAGTGAGCGGAACAACTTATTTATTTTTTGAAGTATTGAAATACCCGAATTCTTAGCACGAACAGAAAATGGTCAAGTGGTAATAAAACGATTAACACGATTCTACATTGGGAAAAGTGAGGTATAACTTTTTATCAAGTGATTCAATTTCATTTTGAATCGAATAAACATTAATGCTCAGGGTACAAGCATTTATCTTTATGCGCTTCATAATGTAATGGAATCACTTAAGAGAAAGGGTATGAACCTCAAAGAAACAAGTGTTATGAGACTCACACTACTTCTTTATAAATTTAAATGACTGCAGTCGCCTCTAATTTCTTTAAGTCCAAGGGTAACCTTGCAAATAATTTTATGAAACGTGGATAAAATATGGAATGATGAAATATACATTTCATTTAGATTCCCGTTCCGTGGAAATATCTAAAATTAGCAGTTTTTTAACCATATGTGCATGAAATGACGTCTCATATTTTGTCAGTAACATTTTTGTGAGTTAAAATTCTTGAAGCACCCACGAATTTGTATGAAACTTTGCTTACCCTTATTTTCTAAGATTCCTCCGTGATTTTGGCCCAGAAAATGTGTTCTCATATACTCCATTCTGCATACCATTAGACCAGTATATTAATTTAAGTTAGGTGCTGTTTTATAGGAAAAAAGAAAGGATACAGAAATTTTATGCAAATCCTACTAAAATATCCGAGTACTAATTGGAAACTGAGGAAATATTTTTTACTTATGAATGGTATAAATACTTTAGATAATGATGTTCAAATGCGTATATCATTGAAGTAAAATTACAGTTGCTTGCGCAATTCTAAAGTATCGAGTAAACCATCTTCTGTTCTTTTTTGCAATTACTTTTAAATAAATCTACAATACTCACGGAAAACTGGAAATACTAATTATTGGGTTAAACGTTTAACGACGATGTGAATTTGCAATGTACCTACTGGCCTAAAAAGTATGTGGAAGTGAGGTCTCTCTCTACCTCTGTCTTACTCCGTAACTAGCAGGTTGATTGCGTCACTGTGAGTGGTTATGTTTCTTTAACCACCAGCATATTTTGATGTTCAGCTGTGGAGTCATAAGCTGGAATCAGGGCTTCGTGTTTCAGTACCACAGGCTTAACATTGGCGTTTATTCCAGCTTTTTAATTTTGTTATTGTCATGCCAAAAACAAATATTGTTGAGATACGCCATTTTCAGAAGTTGAAAGAGATTTCCGCATTATGAAATACGGATTAGAAAACAAACTGGTATTTGATATTCAATCTTATTAGAGGATGTGATTTTCGTTTTTAAATTAAAAAAAAGCAAATTCATAAGAGCTTAAAAATTAAAAATGTATTGTCCAAAAAGCTTCGAGCTAAAAGTGAACGAAATGTCCATAATTTTTCACGCACGGTAAATAGTACGACACAATTGGAAACACAAAAATACTGTAAAAAATGATTACAAAAAATTTGTTCAGCATTTGGTAAAAATTTTAATATAAATTTCATCTATATTTAAGAAAATATCGTAACGAAAATCGCGTTAACATGTCACTAAAATATTAATTTAGAAACATGCAAAGGTAAAAGGAAATACCGGCAAAGACAGAGGGCGAAAGAATATGTATTGCTTTCATGAATTTCCAAAAATGTTCTTTCGTATTACTTACTAACGGGAAATTATTCACAACACCTGCATATACATATCGAGAGACAGAAAACAGAACTCTGTTTGTGAATCATTTTAAATGTTATATATTTTTAAATATCGAGCCTTAATTAGATATCAAAAGATAAGCACATGTGAATACAAATGCAAATAGATATATAATAAAGTCATATATGTATGATATAAAATATTCAATGTAGAGAACATGCAAATACAAATTTATAATAATCACTTTATTATATAAAGAGGTATATAAATAATAAAAGA
Source organism: Dysdera silvatica (assembly GCA_006491805.2). NCBI lineage: Eukaryota > Metazoa > Arthropoda > Arachnida > Araneae > Dysderidae > Dysdera > Dysdera silvatica. The sequence continues at coordinate 168,025,119 of QLNU02015003.1, forward strand.
TACATATCTTCAACTATATATATAATGATAAATTCTTTAATCTTTCTTTATGGATAGATACAAGAGGACGACGTAATTATTTATTTATACAACTAAACAAAAATTAAACTACAGCAAAATGGAATATACAATATGTTCTGCATGGGAACTAGAGTCAATAAACATATTTAGTGCAGATCTTCACGAAGTAAAAGCAGAGTAGGAAAGAGTAGTCTATGAAGAAGAGTTTAAGAAGCATGATTTAACCAAGACGGGTAAAGTGGCGCAATATATCAAGAATATTTGCAGATAAAACAGAAATATTCAAGAAACTGAAAAACAGAAAGCTTAACTTGTGGGTCGAAGTAGCATAAACAAGTATTGGTAAAAGTTAAAGATCTGTTATATTTCGCATAATTGCGCATGCTAATACACTTGAAGTTGATTCTAAAATGCAGGAAGCTTTATGGACAAAAGTAGGAATGAAAATAAGGAGGATAACGAAGAATATTAGGGACAGAAAAAACTTTGCTGGTGTGTTGGAAAGGTGTGATTTGTAAAAGGAAGAACAACTTAGGGGCTGTCCATAAATGATATCACGTCTAAAATGGGGGAGGGTGTTCAAAAAGTTGTGAAACTTTGTGACAAGGTGGAGGTGGGTAGTTAATAAAAGTGTGATATCACAAACACTGCAAATTTTAAAACATATTTTTTTTATTTTTTAAACAATGTTTTTTAAATGACTCGACAAGTGTTGGCTTAAAAAAAAGAAAATAAAACACACTAACTTATATAACTTTGGTTCTATGGGACTGTATACAAGTTACAGCACTCGTTGGAATTGGCTTGAGGGAAGCAAATCCCCATACTGCGATTGAGCAATATTACAACGAGCTATGTTACAACAGCTATATAATTATTATATTATGAGTCATATAGCTCAGTGCATGTTGTTTACATCTGTGGGAGCCGAAAGTATGATATTCACAAGACTATAACATCATGCTAACGTGCCGTATAATCATTTCATTTTTCTGGGAGAACAGGGCTTCTTTTAAGTAATGCATTTTGTGACATGTGACGGGGTGGATGTGATTGATAAAGTGTGACATTTTGTGACAGAGGGGAGGGAGAGGTCAAAAATATTCAAAAAAAGTGTGACACCATTTATGGACAGTCCCTTACACAAAGAGTGAATCAAACCAAGACAGCAAACGTAAAGTCAAGACTAACAGTACGAGTTTACATTGATATAAATTAACTTAGCTTGGTAACTAATGGCCCTTAAGAAAAAGAAATGAAAGCCAAGGTATTAAGGTGAGTGCAGACATGTAATAGAACATCTTCGCGTAACATTCCGTGTTACGCGATGGTGTTACGGGGCGAACGTCGCCTCGTATCATCAGTGCGTAACATGACTGCGTCCCATCAGTTCATCCCGATATCCAGCCTACACTGACAAAACGCTGTTGTTCGTAAACCGGCCCAAATACAGGAACATGGGTTACAACATAGCACCGTGACATTCCTTTGATGCGACGGGGTAAAAACCGACAACTGATGGGACGCGGAAATGTTACGATGTTCTGTTACGGAGTGCGGTCCAGACTTGGTACGCGACGGTGTTATGATGCGATGTTCTGTTGCATGTGTGGACGCGGCCTTATAGTGTTAATCACGAAGGGAAATAATTGAAGCAAAAGAAGAAGACATGTACAAAGTAAAGTTTATTAAGACAATAACCAGAGTATAGGTGTGACCCTTCCACAGGATCAAAAACACGGAATAGTCTCCAATATCCAAGTGCAAACTAAGACATAGACTCTACCACAGAAAATGTTCCATATATTAAAATTCCGCATATGGAAAATTTTTATCGAATTTTTTGTAAATCCTTGTGGTAATTACATAGAAAGACTATTTCTACATATAGAAAAAATGCCCATATTGAATTTTTTCGTAGTAAATCAAGATTTTGGCCTTTTATAATTGATGTTGTATGTTGGCGATGGTAAGAATAGGATTTCTCAGCGTTGAAGAAAAGATAGAGTTGTTCAAAAATGTGGAAAGTATCATGAACGAAAAAAATATCGCCCTTAAATTTAGTGTTTTCCAAAGTATGCTGTCAACGACTTTAAAATACAAGGAGCTCGTTGTGAAAACCTTTCAGGATATCGCACTTGACAAGTAGTGTTCTAAACTGTGGTCTTCAATTCGTCGAAAATAGGAAAACGTTCCTAGCGATCTATTTCACGGACCGATTAAGCGTAAACATTTTTATAATGAATCCTCATCAAAATTTGTTGTGCAGAACGCAACAGAAATGACATACCTAGCGACGAAAAAATTAAAACATGGTGGTTGTCGTCGTTATAAGCACTTTAAAACCGTGCATATAATGACCTTCAAAATCATTGCAACAGCTCTAGGTACTACGCACTGTAATAAGCTGAAATGAGTGTAGCAAACCATTCTGTTCCAAGAAACAAAATACGCATAAATTACATGTAAATCATTTCTAAAACAACATTCGTGTCGTAGATAAAGACATTACTAAATTACATTAATGCCCACGCACACAGAAGATAAGTACGATTCGAACCATTGCCCCTAACCCATCACGAAGTAAATATGATAGAATAATCAATAAACTTTTCGATAAATGAGATGGAACCATCACAACAAGCTTATTTTCAATAATAATATTATTGCTATAACCTAAATTGTTGGATATTATTTGTTCTTCAGAAATAAAAGAATAAATAATTCTATAAATCCGAATTAAATATCTATATGGAGAACAAGGGCCTATATTTCTTTGAAAATGCTACAACTGAGAAAAATTAAATAGTATTTTTTAAAAATACCATCCAGCCATTTATATCAAGTGTATTATTATTGGATGTACCCCGTTATTGTAAATTAACTCTGAAAATTCGTAATAATAATTACACGTAATTTAAAATAATTACGTTTACACTGCAAAATAATTTTCCTTACACAAGTAATTACTTTAAGAAAAATAAATTTTAACCACACAACCAATCAGAATGAGAGGTTGTTTGCTGATTTACACTAATGTACACAATCCACTGGTCCATATGAATAAGGGAAACTAACGTAAAATTCTTTTTAAATTTATGATTTCTGTAAACTCACAAAAACAAAAAACGCTCAGTTATAAATTTCGAAATTTCCGAACATAATTAAATAAACTTTGAAAAATTGTAAATTTATCGCCAGTTAATTATGCCGAAATTTTAAATTAATCGCGAACTGAGAAAGTACACTTTTTCTCTTATTTAATTAAGCAGTGTTATAAATTTTAGATCACATTCGCCTTTGATAATTAATTACAAATTATTTTGCGTGTATATCGATCTATTTCGAATGGCATATTTTTTTCAAATTAAGCTTACGTTGTCTATTACGTGACAAATATTGTTATTTTGAAAGGGTAGTAGCGATTTTCACAAAAGAAACAATTTATAATCGTAGGTTTTGCGCTTTAAATATATTTGGAAAGAAGGAATGCATAAACTTTGCACTTTCAGGAAATGTCTGCTATTTTAAGACAATATCCGTTTTATTTACATATTATTTATATATATTCTTTATATACATTTTTCTTATATAAAGTACGTACATCATGTACGTTGTTGTAATTTTGTCTTAATGTATTTATGTTCCTGTTGTGGTGTATTTGAATGTAACGTGTCAAGTACTTTTGTAAATACGTGGTAATTTATCTTAAGCTGTCTTTTGTATCGAACACTTATTGTATTCTTGTAACAGTATATGTGCGCCGGGCACTCTAAGTAAATTCCTTGTAATTATTGTGTTTCGTTATTATTCGGTTTTACTATTATAAATATTCTGTTTAGTAATTATTGCGTTTTACTGTTGCATTTCTGTTTGTACATGTGAGTGTTAAATTGGATTTCTGTACCAGTGACTTTGAGATAACGTCTGTAAAATTTATAATAGTTCACGTCTTTGAATAACCTTGACAGATCTCTCCTTAACA
>QLNU02015003.1:168029224-168056598 GCA_006491805.2 Dysdera silvatica
AAAACAAAAAAAAATGCTAACATTTTCCATTTCGGTGGCTATTTATGCGTTTTTGCAATAACGCAATTTAAAAAATGCTAAAGTTGACACCATTTTTTCCAATTACAATTTGCTAAAATAGCAAAAAAAAAAAATTAAAAAGAGCTAAAATTTCCATTTCGGGAGAGATGAAGGCGAAGAACTCTGTGTTAATGAGCCCGTCAAGAAACTTTCAACAAGACAATTGCTGGAATTGTTTAGACACACTGACAGCACAATTAGTGTCATTGAAGAAAATGATTCTAACGTAGACAGAAGCGCCAAAGTTGCCAGAGAGGTTCGTAGTTCTTTAACTTGCTACAAAGTATTTTACAGAGAAAAGGAAAGTGCTGCCCGTCATCTCTTGACAATTTCTAAAGAACGCCACCGATCCGAGACCTTCAGAAGCCCAAAATAAATAGTACAGTATGTAATTTTTAAATGTGCTGTACAGTATTGTACTTGAAATTATTAATTCATAAAAATTAATAGCAAAATTATGTATGAAAAATCAATACGAATTATAAGTAAGTTTTAGTTCTACCAGTTTCAGGTAAAAACAAATTTTCTTGGAACTAGTATTCCTATCTCACCCACGTTAAAATGAACTCACTTTATGCGTATTCAAGTTACGTGATTATTTCTCGGAACCAATTAATCGCGTAAGTCGAGGGATACGAATACATTAACGTTTTAATTATACCACAGCAATAAATACAAAATGAAATAAAGAGAATAGTTAAATAGAATTATCTAAAACAACGTTTCTCATTTTCTGTGCAGATTTAAGGCAGTGCGTCTAATAATAATTGTACTGTCCTCTAGAAAGACATATTTTAAACTAGATATACATAACCTTCTCTTTTTGTGCTGGCACATTTATGCGATTAAAGCGGCTTTCTACTATTTAATCTGCACGTAGTCTTTGAAACAAATTATAATTAGAAAAGTCGCCATCGCGAATCAATCAGCCTGCAAGCCAAACTCAGTAAATTCCGTTCCTAAATCTTGTCTCCACTTATTAACGCCTAACTGTTTTAGCGTTTCGGAGAGAGTTTTATTCCTCGAGTAAGAAGCCCGTCATTTTTCTCTAGTTCTCTGTCTCGTAAAAAAAAACGCTGTGACAACAAAAAGTTAGTTTCGTCCACTCCTTTGTGCTGACGCTTTTTTGTTACTCCAAGCCAATCCTATATTTCGAAATAATGAAAAGTAAGTGAAACTTCTCAACATCCTTACTGACAACGCTGCTGACATTCCAATTACCTCCGTAACAAAATACTTCACTTTGCTCGTAACCCTGGAGAAGAGAGCATTTCGAATTCGTTTTGTGAGAAGTCTTCCTTTAGCTGCGCATCTACTTGTGTTACAAGTTGTTTCACGACGACACAAGAAATTTTTTCTTCTGATAATTACACGGCTTTCCCCTCACGGCGCTCGATGGCAGTTAAAGAAATAACTGCTTTCGTTTATTTCTTAATTTCTTGAAGGAACTAATTTCATTGGCAATTTCAAACGGGCGTTTAAATTTGATTTTGGCATTGGCAACCTGCTAAATGTGATGCACTTACGAAGTCATTGTCGAAATCTAATAATGGCACTAATTTTTCAAGACATTTCCTCCTTTATTTCGAGTCCTATAACCCTAATTAAAAATAACAAACAGCTATTGAACAAATTGGTTTATTTAGAAAGCACATAAGCTACATTTACATCACCCATAAAGTTGCAGCTTCGACAAGCAAATTAGATAAATCAGGAATACCATAAAGTCACTAACTAAACAAATATACGTATGTAATTAGGTTTTTATCTATAGTTTGTTTCCGAAAGAAAAATAGGGTGACTTAAAAATTTAACATCGATTTTGTACAAGTAATTAACAGTGAGTTGAAATTTATAACCGAAATTCAATGCTATACATTAATTTTGACTGGTTTAGCTACTCATGAATGCACTATAAAATCAGAAAGAAGTATAAAGTTACATGAGAAAGCTTAGCCTTGACAAAACTTGTGAGGGAAGCTTAGATAGATTTTCATCAAACGGCGAAAAGTAAACTCACCGATATATACAAACAGGGTATATACCACAGAAATTTCCACAAAAGTAAACCTCTATATCTTGAAAATCAGTTTAGTTAATAAATCTATATTTTAGGTTTAACCAAAGTAATTGGTTCTTCCATATTGATTCTTACATATTCTCACATCATTTGTTTTTATGTATATCGGTATACAGGGGAAGTAGGGTGCAGGGATAACTTTCGGTTTAATCTATAAAAATAGGAATTTTTCGGAAGTTGCCCCTACCTGATACTTCCCTGGTAGGCAACACTGTACACAGTAGCGCATAGGGGAGACTTTTGGTTCGTATTTAGGGAAGTAGGAAAATCCCTTCAATGAACGGAAAACGAATGACGTGATTGTACGCAAAAAAATTCATTAATGAATATGGTGAACTTCAAATTATACCCTTATTAACAATTGGTTTTTTTGGTATAAATTTTTACTGTCAAGGAGATTATTGGGGGTCTCTCTGTACATAGCATACTTAAAAAGTAGTTGGTAAAAAATTAAAACATATTCTGATGAGTACATCTATTCTGATGCGTATTGCAGTGGCTTAAGAATCTTGGGCTTAGGGGTTTCAAGTCTCCATAATTTATGAATTTTTGCGCCCCTGACATACCATGTGAGAGGGTTTCTTGTGTGGTGAGTAACGCTATAAACAAACGGGTCGAATGCATAATAGATTAAAATTAAATTAAAAAACAAAGAAATCAATAGATAACAAAATATCAAGGAAAGAAATTCAATACAAATGTCAATGTCCTTGGCTGAGACTAAAGAATAAAATACATATATATATGAAAAAGATACAGTAAAACCTTCCTAAGGCGACAGCCGTCGGTTTCGTAAAAGAGCGATAGCTCAGAAAGGTGATCTTTAAAGGGATGTAAATTTAACACTGTGTCCATGGATGTGAGGACGATGGGATACGTTTACAGAAATGGTGGTCGTTAAGATAGGTTTTACTGTATTTCAATGAAGTAAATTCCATGTATTCTTTATTAACAGTACAGATTCTGAGGCATATGCATTCCCCTATTGCTTCGAAACACCCGTATAATGTAACTCAGCCTTCATATGTGGAAGATTTACCTTATGAACATATGTATATTGCGTCAGTTAATACCAGAAATGCTTTAAGTAGTTTGCATGTTTGTTTTATTGACTTGTTGGTAAATATTGTGTACAGAGGGAAAGAGAGGGGAAAAATAATGCCACCAAAAAGATATTTTATGGAACTGCTTGGCCATACTCGAAAGCAAATTTCAAACACGTGGACTTTCATTGAAATTAGTTGAGATATGCAGTATGACTTGCCTTACTTTCTAAATTTTGGTGCTCGCCGTCGAATATCATGGAGGAAATTTCGCAATGGATCCAAAGCCATATTACTTTACTCTATGGTTTCCTGCTTTCTATTAATTATCTCCTCAATTCTCGCTATTTTCTGCACCACTTCGTGGGTCAGAGAATATCATCCATTTTAACCTTTCACGAAAATCATAAACAACATGATCCGCTGACTTAAATGCGTTGATCAATAGTGAACGAATTTGGCAATTGTGCTATCTCTTCGTCGGATCATAATATAATATCTTACAAGCCATAGGTGTAAGCAGAAAGTTCATAAGGGGGTTATAGGCTTAATGGGAAGGGTTACAGAGCTACAACTCATATATTCCTATGTTAAATATACAAAATTTCATTGAAATGGGGGGGGGTTAAAATCCCCATAAACCACCTGCGTATGCCAGTTTTACAAGCCTACTACGAAGAAACGGGACATCGTTACCTAGTCCCGTATTCCAATTGCTCCGGTATAGCTCCGATGCAAAACGGCGCCCTTTCTTCTTCTCTATAAAGATCAAGCTTTAGCGTGGATGCAAAAAAACATTATCTAATACTCACTATCAATTTAAATGTCCAGGTGCAGTTCACAATTTTACATACATCCACGAGCGATGCTAAATTTTTTGAACAGAAAGGAATGGTGATTGTAAGGATTGTTAAATTTTAGGAATAATGTACGTCCAGAAAGCAAATTTATTTACATACAAAAGGTTAAACACTGGTAAAATAGCAATGAAAAAGATCACTCAAGCTTTCGGACGCATCAGCAGCAGTCCTTCATCAGGAGTAATGTTTACATTACATATATACAGTAATGTTTACAAAGTAGTGTTTTACATTTTTTGCCACAAAGATCTCCGATGACTTGTTTCGTTGATCACCATCGACTCATAAACATCTACACTTACTTAAGCAGAAATGTAATTTTCTCTGACATATTTATCTAAAACTTAACTACACAGATTAAAACTAAATTTACACTAAAATTATAGTATATTTTAACCACAGTATGAAATGGAATATTCTTCAACTGTTGGTTACATAAATAGCATATTATAATCGCAACACATAATTTTTGTAATTTTATGGTCGAAAATATAATAATTATAACACAAATAACTGTATATTATGCAAGAATATAAATGACATATTAGCTACCAATTAATAACAGCTTTCAGAGCTTAAGCTCTGTATTTCGGGTTTCGGTTATAATATAATTTAAATATATTTTCCATAAAATCTTAGAAATATTATGATATAACCATAATAGTTTATTTAGACATAATCTACAGCATCAATTTTTAAGCAGGTAAGCAGACGGATGAAGACCAAACATAAAGGAATTCATTATTACGTAAGAAGATTTACATGTCTAAGAAGATATTAAACAATATTCTTTTATAGTCATTTCTCTTAAATAAATAAATAAATATCAACGAAAAATTAAACAAAATTTAGAAAACCACTCTACAAGTTAAAAATGCTATTTTCAAAATATTTAATCTACAAAACTACATTTAAAGTCACATAGGCATACCACACGGATGAAAAAAATTAAGCGCATGTAATACAGGATATTTTTTCATAGCCCTGCAACAGAGCCCAAACAGATAAAGAACCGATTTTATTTATGTTTCTCCTGAAATTCTTTTGAAAGAACGTCTATTTTGCCAATAAAAAGCAACGGCTGGATTCCGGATATGCCAGATTTTCAGTCGTGAAATTCGACGGAGAAAATCGAAAGAAAATCCGTTCGTCTATTTAAGCTAATGCTTTCGTTCGGATCAGTGGCTATGTGAAGAAATATTTTGTTAGCCCACGGTGACGTCCTTGCTCAGGATGGTGAAATCCTTTTGTAGAAATATTTAATAAATGGTTCTATGGCATCGAGCAATTTTAAAAATTTCTGGCATTCAGCAATTCAAAAAGTAAAAACTATAAAAACCTTTGAAGAATAATCTGTTTTGAAATACACGCCACGCAAATTAGATGGAGTATTTAATTGCAAAGTATTGATGTGCTAAATGAACAGTAAAAATTATTTTATTTTTCTAAACTCACTTTTAAATCACTCATTTAGAAAAATCACAAAGTCGTTTGATTTATAAATGCAGGCTTGATTCAATATTTGGATTTGACATTAAATTAAAAAGTCACAGAATTTTCATTTAGTGCAATTAAGGAGAAAAATGAAATAAAATTCCTAAACCCGGTTATATTCTTATAAGTGTTCATTGTAGTAGATTTTAAAATTCTTATAATTAAATATTATATTAATATCTGATAAAATGCTAAAATACGTTGAAAGGAATGTTTTTCCCAACGCAGGTATTTAACATGACTTTGGCCAAAAAATTCGTATTTCGGACCTTAGTCAAATGATTTAACATTGTTTTAATAGAAATGAAATATAAATCCCCGAGTGTGCAATTTTATAAACAGTAAGATTAAATAACATAGCGAAAGAATGGAGCACCCACAAGCTGTGGGAGAAATTAACAGTAGTATTATTGTATCGGAAATCCTGCTAAAGGAATGCTGTTGACACATACGAAACCTTGGATCTCGTTCTACTTCTTTTGCCAATTTACTAGATTATAAGGTGTAGGTAATTTAATAAAATCAGAAAAGCAAGCGAACTTCTGTATTTACAATCACTTGCAAGAAAGTTCTAAACGTTTAAACAATACACCATGAAAAAGAAGACAAGGTGGATCATTTAATATGATAGTGTAAATTATCTCGAAAAATCAGTGTTTTACAAAAAAATCTTTGAAACAAAAGTTACTTGTTTTGAAGACGGAAAGTGTTTTACATTATCTATGTTTAACTTGGAGATCGTTGTCAAGGTCAGCTGAAGGTCGAACTCGTTTTTTCAAAGGGTTTTTTATTTTTTGTTTTTATATTCCTCGTAAAAAAAATAAATAAACAACTTTTGTAGATAGCATTTTTTTCGATTTCGCACTTAGTTTCCGAGAATATTTAATAAATAAGTTTGAATAAAGACGTTCGTGCCTGCTGCATTTTCCCCGAAATTCCTCATAAATAAGAATCACTTCAACTTCCTCCTTTATAGACATATGCTTCATTTTTAAAACACAATCAACTAAAAATCAATAAACTAATTTATCTTAATGCTAACTTTTGAACGATTTACATTAAATGGACGGCAGTAAGATGAAAGTAGAGGAAAGGATGAGTGCAGGTAGCAAGCGACCGTCTTGCTTAGGTACCAATTAGCACCATGCCCAATATCTAATTTTTCTAGTGAATACAAATCGGTCTTATGATTTATCAACCAATTATATTTATTTTAAATTTTGTGTACAATGTCTCTCTAAGTACTGCGTACTTAATTTCTTTCATCTTATAAAATATTAAATTAGCTTTCTATAGTATGAGATGAACGTTTTTATTTAAACTTACTTCTTAAATTTCTAGGAAACTAAGAGCCAAATCGAAAAAATACTTTCCACAAAAGTTGTTTATTTATTTTTTACAAGTAATAAGAATGAAAAGTAAAAAACATAAATTTCGTTTGAAAAAACGAGTTTGACCTTCAAATGACCTTGAAAACGACTTCCCCCCTATGTGAAATATAGATAATGAAAAACACTTTCCCCTCTCAAGAGAAGTATCATTAGTTTCAAACAATTTTTTTGTAAAACGCTTTTTTTTTTTGATATTTTACATTATTAAGTTAAATGGTCCACACCATATACGTAAGTTACGATATTAGATGCTATATGGCGTTGGCCACTAGTTATATGAGAGCATATGCGTGCGCAGAAAGTTCGTAAGGAGAGTTATGGACTCAACAGAGGGCGTTACAGAGCTACAACTCACATATTCCTATGTTAAATATACAAAATTTCATTGCAATGGGGGTTACAACCCCAAAAATACCTCCTGCATACGCCAGTGTATAAAAGATTCTTATTATTGTTCTTAGCTTATAACAGTTGATGTTAAAGGAAGTGTTAATTCTAAGACACACCTCTTAAGATAAACGTTTTAAATGGCTATTTATACGTCAATGGCTTTTCCTCTCCCATGCAAATTAGATGCATAGATGGTATAACCAAGTTTTCTCCAAATTCAATTTACAAAGTAAATAAATTACAATGAGAAACAGATGAGAAATATAGAAAGTGCACGTATTTTACTTAAAAATAAATTTAAATAAATTTTTAGTAGTCTACCTCTATTTTCAATAAACATATCAAGGCAGAATACACGATGGGAAAATAAAATATGCGTCATCCTGACAAAATAGATATATTTCGGTTAACATATAAATATGAAAATATGAATTGAGTTGCTCAGGCAAATTTTTTGCCGAAAGAAAAATTCAAAGTCCTATTAATCATGAATAAAAGAATAGGTTCCAGCATCAATAAAAGATTAGATACAAAAAAATTGCTTCTCGTAGAGAAATTAATTTCTGTTCAGAAATATTTTTATTCATTTCTGAAAAAAGAATCTTTCCCCTACGACTGAAATTAAAAAACACAATTTACGTAGAAATTTCTTAATTTTTTCGCTTTTGCATTTTATTTGTCAATTTTCGTAAAATCATAGTTGAATTGCTTATTACAAAGTCTAGAATGCCGGTGAAAAGCATTTCACCGAGATATGTCAGAAATTAATTTTTGCAATAGGGTTTCAATTTATTTAAAGAAAGACATATGGGATTTTACATTTACATCACAGAAACGTAGAAAACCGAATTCCTCTTCCATTTGCAGTATCCATCCAGTTACGTTCCAAAAAATCAGAACGTTTATAAAAAAAATACCGGAACACGGATTATCAAAATGTTTATTCGCATATATATTATTACTCACACTGTAGCTGCGTATCCATGAAATATTTAATATTTATTTTTATAAACTACATTAAAATTTTAATTCTGAAAATATCAACAAAATATAACCCCCATCAAAATTAAATATTATCACTAAATCCTTTAGAAGAAAGTGTTTGCGAGAGATGTCATTCATTTCCATGATATTAGAATTCTAATATTTTTTATTTATTAAACATTTTTTACTTCAGCAGCTTTAACACGTTGATAACAAATCTACAACTTGAGAATATCCTGTTAATTTCGGCCAAATTATAATAAAAAATTGGTAGCTGAAACCTTACCAAAACGCGCAATTTTTCTATGATGAGTTTTTTTAATGTAAGCGGAAGTTAATAATTGTGAAAGTTGCGTACATAAAGAAAAATACAGCGCGCTTCCATTTTATTGCGTATCCGGGTTAATTTAATATTGCTAATTGTCTTAATGAGAATTAAGCGGAGTCAACAAACTCATTAAAATCAATCCATGATATCAGTAGTTTTCTACTAAAAAATTAAGTCGTTGAAATTCTAGAAAGAAGCTAGCTTGGTTTACATGTCTTAAAACACAAAGATTCGATAATAAGAATTTTTATTGTGGGTCAATGTTCAGTGTATTTGAAACTGATATGTGTGGTTTAGAGTAAGCTATTGTCTAAATAACAGAGCAAAAATGGCCAGTATTTCATTTAAATAAATACAAAGCAATTGAGGAGATAGTACAAGTCAGTTGGATAATCTATATATAAGCTATCACAGGTAAGCTTATATAGCGTAAACTCTAATAAGATGTGTACATGTAAGAAGAATATACATGGGACGATATGTTCTATAGTGGGAAAAGGTGAAGAATGGGGTATTTTATTTGTATGCATGATAATACTCGGCAACATCGTGCATATCAGAATAGACTATTCTTTATTAAAAAACATTTTATGTAACTATCAAAACCTCCATCATAGTAGATGATTTTCTTTTCATAGTTTCCTTAAAATAATTGAGTAATCATAAAGGAGGTGAAATTTAAATGCGTTAACCTAAACGTGCAAAAGACCAGAATTCTGATAAAGTATTCTAGTAAAAAATTTTCTTAGAATAACGAATTTGTCCTATTTCTTTGCGAAACGTTCAGCATAAGTACTTGGGTGTAAAAATTAGTAGACAAGATGATTGGAAAACGTTCATTATTTATCTTTACTAACTTATCTGAAATACTGAGGAAATTTTATTATTTGAAAATAATTTACACTCCCAATTTAGCGAGAATGCTATACCTATCATTTGCTCACTTAACACTGAGATATGGGTTAATCTCTTCGGGAAGAATTTCTGCCAATATTTTGGAACTATCGATGAAGTTCGGGATGCAAGTTATCAAATCTTATTCTTATAAGGATTTTTGAAATATTGTACAAAATCACGTACACGTGTGTACAAATTTTATTGGTAGTGAAATATAATAATAATAATAATTATTATTATTATTATTCAAGCAACTAAGAAAGCAACTAGAATACAAATACAAAAAATATGAGTCAGGAAGGTGCCTGACGGATGACAGGAAAAAAAGCAGACAAGAGTCTGCTTAACGAGTTCCGGCCACCCATCAGATAGTAAGTTATTTAAATATATAAACACATTGGAAAAAAACATAAATAAGGGAAAACAACGACATGTTATGCAAAATAAATTATATATTGACAAACAGAAAAAAAGAAATAAAATTAAGCGTTGATATTTAAAATGCAATAAAATAAATATTGAACTGTAAAAAAATAAAATAGAAGATATAAAGCATTGACATGTAAGATATAGAAAATGGAATTAGATATTAGCATGTGAATAATAAATATTTATTTACAAAGACTTAAACTTATACTCGCTGTTAATGTTAGTTAGACTTGTCGGTAGAAGATTTCAAACCATGGGACCTTGGGAGTCGATATGATCGTATAAGTAATGAGGGGTGGACTGCAATTGGATAAAGCTTCTGCCGGATCTGGAGGGATAGCGATCATCACGTGGACGAATTTGAATAATATTTGTGTGAAAGCCTTTATGAATACGTTTGAACCGGAGAAGGGCCATTCGGGGCTGAGCAATTAGAGAAAAGAAGCCCATAGGTTGGGCCTGTTAATGATAATTTTTGAATTAACAATTTTCAATATATGTAATTGAATTTGTTTAACTTTACGAATGTTAGATTGAGTTGTTTTTGACCCAACGTTACAGCAATAAGTGAGGTGGGATTGTATTAGGGAAAAATAAATGGAATGGACAGCTCTGATAATAAGGAATTTGTGAATTCTTCGAATAAACCCAAGAACGCTCGCTGCCTTAGATATAACACTTTCAGAGTGAGGAGTCCAGGAGAGTTTATGATGTAATAATATCCCCAAGAATTCGTGAGTAAATGCGAAAGGAATATTATGATTATTTAATGTAATAGAAGAAGGAAAATTATGTGAATACTTATTATGGAATAAAACACAGTAAGTTCTCGAGTCATTAATCGTAAGTTTATTAAATTAAAACCGTTCAAGAACTCTAGATATCTGTAATTGAACGATTGATATTAGTTGATCAAGATTATAGTGAGAGGCAGAGAAGTAAGTATCATCAGCATAGATTGTAGGACTACCATGGGTGAAGACCTAGAAAATATCATTAATGTAAACAAGGAACAAGAGTGGACCAAATTTGGTATCCTGTGGAATCTACAAAGAATCTACATTAACCATAATGTCAGACCTAATTCCATTCAGAAAAACATATTGTTTACGATTAGTCAAGAGATGTAAAAGAAGATCACGGCATAGTCCCTTGGGTTCAGTAGTCCGATTGAAAAATTAGCTGAATTGAAGGCACGCATTGCACAACACATTCACAATGTGACCTCTGAGACAGTCCGATCTGTTGTGGAACATGCTGTTTATCGGTTTCAACTTGTGGGAGAAAACGGTGGACAGCATATTGAACATGTCTCGTGCAAGTCTGCCGATAATTAAAAACCGATTTCATTGTTGCTTTTTGTGTGGTTTTTAGCCTCAGGACAATTAAAAACCGATTTTTTCCATCTGATGTGGTACGACCCTGTCGCGGTGGATGGGCTTTCCGCTAACAGTGCCACAACTGCTGAATGGCTTGGAAATCATTTTTTCAGTAAAAAAAAAATACAGTCATGCACATTGAACAGTACAGTTGGTTTAACATGCAACTTATGCCATAGCCGTAGTATTGCGATTCAAATGTCACTTGTAGCCGAACCCATTTACGCTATGATACTTAAAGCGCCATCTATTGCTAAAATTTAGAACTATTTTTTTTCTAATTCCATACCATTTCCTCCTCCTTCGAGTATATTCAGTTCAAATTTCAGGTCATTCTGAGCAGTGGTTCTTTTTTCTACAGCTTTTTGAATGTTGAACTTTAATTATAATCACCCTGTACAATTAAGTGTAGTGTATTTATGTATATTACATTAGAAGGTACTACATGTCACAATCATACTACAATTTTGCTATATATATATATATGGTTTCCTTTAGTCTTGATTATATCATGTAAATTCAATTTCGTTTACATTGACTTTTTTATATAAACGTTTGTATTTTAGGCACATGTGTTGCTTCAAATGAAACCTTTATAGAAAGTTTATTTTTATTAAACGTGTGTGCATACAGGGGCGTACTGGGCCGCCGGCCCCCGTGCCGGTGCGCCCTCATAGGCTATAGGATTTGCGCCCTCATGAGCTATAGGACTCGCGCCCTTCGATAATCCAAGGTATGCGCCCTTTGAGAGGACCCAGTCCACTACTGTGTGTATGCGAATTTACACATATACAAAAATTCTTGTTTGTTCAGCTCTTGATAAAAAACAATTGTCTCGAATGATTCAGACTAATTCAAAATATCCCTAACTTTATTAAAAATTCTTATTTTAAAAATTTGAAGAGCACCATTCTTGTTAAAAAACAAGGATCACAATGCTTGTGTTATTCTGAATTTAAAAATAAAATCACGTCTTTTCCTTTTTATATATTTACGACAATTGATAATAAAAGCAAAAATCTCCTAATTCTTAATTTTGATCATTAGACTGAAAAGATATTTTTCATTTATAAGGCCTTCAAATGAAATTAAAATATGAAATAAAACATTACAAAACTCAAATAAACGGTGTTCCTTAATTTACGAAATGTAATTATTTATGCAAATATTTATTTCTTGTCGTAAAAAATTTTATTTCATTAAAATTAGTTATGCTATACCATGGTAAGTTATGAAAAACATTAGAGCTACGTAATATTATGTAATTTTGAAAAAATTCGTAATTAGGTTTGGTCCTTTCCAAAACTAAATTTTTTACTTTTCCGCAATGATATTCTTTCAATTTATAATATTAAATTTAAAACATTAAATAAAGCTTTGATAAAATATTTTCCTTGCACATAGCCGTGAGGCATTGATTCGCTAATTTGGAAATTTAAAATCCTTACATATTATATTCAAATATAATTTATTTTGTTAGAATTAATTAACGGCATGGCACTTTTCGAGAAAAAATTGGCTTTTTGTCACCTAGAATGTTATATAATTAGATAAAAATATACAATAAGTAAATTCTACTCGTATTATCAAATAATTTTTAAATCAGTATACACTAGCAGGTGCAAATTAACTATGCATTTAAAAGATGACGTGGCTAGCAATCGTTCCGTAGATCATTCAAGGTAATTTATTGCAAGATTGGAAAACTGAAAAAAATTTGGAAATTATACCTGTCAAAGTGATCTTCTCTTCCAAAAGGTATAGGTTGATAGACAGTGTTTTAATCAGAATCAGTTTTTCTATTGCAGTGATTTTGGGTTGAAACAAAAATCATTTTCTAATCCACAAGCAGTACTCAAGGAAAGGGACATACTCATGCCGAATTGGTCGTGATATACAGAGTGGACCACGGGATGTTAATATTCCAAAATATCTCAAAGAATAAGCGTTTTACAAAAAAAAAAAATTAAAAAGAAAATTGCTTTACAAAAGGGCTTGTCATTCCCTATGTTTTACTTGGGGATCGTACTGGCCTACTCGGGGGGGGGGGGTGTTCATGGGTATCATAACCTCCATTGCGGTGCACAATTGTATATATTTAACTAGGAATACTATAAAATATATGGAATAACTAGGAGTGATCGAAGAAGAAACACTAAGGTAAGAGAGCACACAGGAGTAGAGGACATTATTGTTAAAGTAAAAACGTTGAAATGGGGATAAACTAGGCATATCGCAGGTAAAGCCGATGAACGATGTACAACGGAAATTCTCAACTGGATTCTAAGAGATCACCGAAGACCTACTAAACATCCTCAAACTAGATGGGCGGATGAAATAAGAAAACAGGTTGGTGTGATATGGAAACCAATAGCTTTGGAAAGACCTGTGTGGAAAGCATTTAGTAAGACCTTCATCCAGCAGTGGATAGGTAATGGTTGAATATGATGGTGGTGTATATATATGGAGTTGTAGCTCTATAACACCCACCCCCCCATTATAAGAACGTAATTCCCCTTATGAAATTTCCAGTTAGGCTAATAAATGCTATATTCTATCCCCCGCTATTTTTGCATTAGAAATGCTTCCTCATATTACAAATTATTCATTGTTTAGCCGCGTGTACTTAAATGTAAATATTGTTGCCTTTTCCAGGGTACTTGATGTTAAGACATCCATCCATATTGTTATTCATTGCCATAATTTTCCTGCACGTAATTTGAGGAATGAAAGTTACATGAGAAGAGTAATCAACACCAGAAAAGTAATCAACTAAGTTATTCACATTTTTTTTTCAAAATAAAATTGTTCTTGTCAAATGCATATGCATTTATACTTTAATTTGTTTATTAGTACATTAATGTTTCCAGTTTACATTTGAATTATAATTCGGATTTCAGAAAAAATTGCAGAAGAAAAGTATACATGGATACGTGAGATGAGTTAGGTCTCAATTTTCGAAGCCCGAGCCCGAAATTTCAATATACAAAAATCATTGTATCCGTCTTATGAGTCCGGGCAGCGTGTTTCCATTCCCGGATCGATTCAGACACTTGGCAAAGGAAAGACTTGGCGACAAAAAAGCGCTTCGGCGCTAAACAGTTGATTCTGACACTAGACGCTAGAGGACACGCGTATGTGCCGCATCTGTCCCAAGGGATAATCCTTCTGCGCATGTACGTGGACTAGCCAATCAAACATCATACCGAAACATGCTATAAAATAGCTAAATGTACTGGCATCTGGCTAGATACACTGGCGATGGTATAGCTCCTTATTGGTCTCCCTACTAATATAGTATTTTGATTATGAATTAGCACTTTTATAAATAATTGCCCAGGGATTTACACACTTCCCCTTAATGAAATCTGAACGTGCACAAAATCTAATCCACATCACATTCTTCTTATCAACAAACATACGTGAAATCCACGCACATGCACAAAAATGCAACAGGAGAAGCTATTTTCTCCTATCCAAGTAAATATTATTGGACGGAAACATCCACGCAGGAAGTATACACGAGCGGCAATCTTGGCGCCGGTAAAAACGTTGGCGTCATTGCCAGTTTTCGCCGATCGACGCCAAGTATCCGAATCGAGCCGGAAATGGAAACAGGAGCCCGGGGCCCGCCCGAGCCCATTTCGGGCCCAGGCCCGAGCTAAGTCCATCTCAGCTCTGATGACTAATAATGTGTAGAAGGTGAAATTTAAGACGACAAATAACATTGATTAAAGTCTAAATAAATTTCCCACGAATCCAGTTACAGCAAATATACATGCGTTCACATATAGTTATGTTATATGTGCGTAAAGAATTTTGAGAACACCTTTAACCGCTCACCAGGCAAACTATAGGCGTGTTTTATACTACAGATTATTTTCTTATCTATCTGAACTTTACCTATTAATAGGTTACGGCTAAGTTCGGAAACTTTTCCTTTTAATTTTTGTATTTAAAACAATTGGGTTTGAATAACTACTCATTTAACAGTGTGTGAAGTACATTCGCATATAGAAAAAAGCAGAGATTTTTCTCATGTGAAAAGAGTCTTTTCTAGACAAAGAGTACGAACAAAATAGAAAAATTATACAATGATATGGAATTGGCAGAAAATTATGTCATTCACGTGACAATTTTTTTGGTACGCGTTATTTGATTTGTGATTCGATTTGTCTCCAAGAAAGCTGTTACATTGAAGAAGAGAAAACAATAAAATTCATCGAAGTAAATAAGATTCACGTAAACTAATCTAAAACCAAAATCGAAAATATCATAAATAGGTTTCGTAAATGGAAAGATTTTGAAAAGATTCCAGCCAAAGGAGTTTCCGCACCCAAACACGTAAACGATCAAAAATAAATCGAATATAACCTTGCGCCTAGAAGAAACTAATTACTCGATCGATGGTTAAAATAATATTCCTTTTTATAATTTTGTAATTTATTTACTTCACATACTTTTTAGCGGGTTTTAATAGAGGTCTTTTTTTAGATCTATCTATCTATCTATCTATCTATCTATCTATCTATCTATCTATCTATCTATCTATCTATCTGTCTGTCCGCCCGCAATACAAAGGGTAAGGTAAAGGTCTTCCGTAAATGCAATAATGATGGCTATTGTTAACCCGCAAGAACCCGCGCGGTGTGCTTGGCACCCCATCTGATTATATAGCATTATTTCATTAAAAACGTCCAATTTTACAGGGAACAATGGGAGAAATTTTCTTTTTTGTCACCTTTCCCTAAAAGAATGTGACCTCGAATGCAACTAAAATGAGTTTGGGCAGTTTCAGAAGTTAGGGTGGACGTTTTTTATCACAAATTGGGACTTGTGGAGTGCAAAATATACCGCGCGCGTCCTTGTGGGTTAACGTTGAAAACCTACCGAGTTACTTGAGAATTAGAGAGTTGCGGATTAGAGGGTTGCGAATTAGAAATTTGCAAATTAGATAGTTGCGGATTAGAGAGCTGCAAATTAGAGAGTTGCGGATTAGAGAGATACGGATTAGTGAGTTGAGAATGAGAGAATTGCGAATTAGAGTTACGGATTAGTGAGTTGTGCGAATTAAAGAGTTGCGGATTAGAGAGTTGCGAATTAATGTTAATTGAAACCCGCTAAATTTAAATATCGACCTTAGGCGATTTTCTTTCACTTGCTTGTTTTTACTTCATCGTGCAACTGGTCAAAAAAATGAATCTTGTAGCAAGAGTCCGAAGGATTGTTAATCAGCCTCCCTAGTTTCACACAACGCTATCTTTTAACATCTAACTCCCCTACCATATCCCCCCCCCTCACACTAGCATTAATTCCATCCTATACATAGACAGGATAAAACGTTAACAGGTTAGGTGCCCCGGAAAAAATGGGAAACTATGCTATGCTAGGCTAGGCCGAAGGATCGCTTATGCTCCAT
Organism: Dysdera silvatica; assembly: GCA_006491805.2. Classification (NCBI taxonomy): domain Eukaryota; kingdom Metazoa; phylum Arthropoda; class Arachnida; order Araneae; family Dysderidae; genus Dysdera; species Dysdera silvatica. Next base: position 168,045,979 of record QLNU02015003.1, read on the forward strand.
GTTGTTTTATGTTTTTATTTCATAAATATTTAAGTAAAAAACGAGAATATATATATATACACTAGAAAATGTAATTACTTGTCGATATGCAATTTTATTATTCCGTATAAATAAAAATATTATGATGAGCATGTAAATATATACATTTTACGTAAAAGAATAAATAAAATTAAATGTCTTGTGGTTATGTAGCAAAAATTTGTATATTACGAATACATACGCATCTAATAAATAGAAAACTAATGATAGTGAAAGCACACTCGGCCATTTTAAGGTATGAGAAAGAAGGAAATAGACTTGTGTTTTCGCAGATAATAAAGTAAACAACTTTATTGACGTAACTGTGAAACTAGCAAGTGACTTACAACAACAAAATAGTCTGCTCCACCGAATTTAACTGGTTTACGTCGTTCCAATAAAATGCCAAATGAAACTAAAATGTAATTTGGCATCGAAAGCAACGAAAATAAAACTACCTGGATGCTTACAAGTTATTTCTACTGAAAGAACTTAACTTGGAAGTAGGCAATCACGACTGTACTTCAATGGCTATTTTAGGCAAAACATACATGTACCAGATTTTTAAATAAGAAGTTTAAATCATTTTAAAAAGTAACGTCATCATTTTGGTAAGTAAAGGCTTTCGCAGAAAGTGCCAGAAACATTTGGAATTTACGTATCGCAATCATACAGCAGTCGCTAGACAATACAGAGAGTTTTAATCTCCGTGGCTCATACGTCTGCATAACCATAAGTAAAATAAATAGGCATTCATTCATCAAAATGCCTTAACAAAATTATGAAATTTCGCTTCTACAAGTAACAGGGTTTCATCCGTTATTTATAATGGTATTGACAGATTCGCTCGAAAAAGGTTCAGTTCGAAAGTTTATTAAAGGTAAAATTCATTTTACAAACGACAAAAGAATGTTTTTAAAATGAGAAATTCAAGAACAACTGCAGCCGAATAAACCAATCAACTATCATATTTCATAAACATCAAGCGAACTCGTTTTAATGTAAGGGTAGGCAGTTTAGAAATTAATTTATCGTTAATCCGTTAAAACATCATACGAGGAATTTATATTAGGTATGGAACTTATTTACATGAAATTGAATAAAATTCCACTTAATAAATTGCTTTTCTATTCCATTAGGATACTCATGTTTAAGGTATTCGTTTTTTTATGAATGCCATGATCAATTTAACAATATTTGCTTTAACTTACAATCTAAGAGAGTATCCTAATATTCGCATTCCCTTCTGTAATTCCAATTTGAGAAATAATTATAGTTATACTGGCCCTAAGTTTTGGAATTCTTTTCCTGCCTCCATGACATCTTCTTCATCGTTTCCCGTCTTCAAGCATCTCTTGAAAATCTATATGTTAAACCGCTTTATTACATAATTGAAAAGGAACAACAAATTAAAACAGTTTTAAAAACCTGTTCCTTTTCAATTATTTAATAATGCGCAGTGTCGTTGTCAAATTATTTCGCTCTATTATGTTTAAATTTAGTAATTTTTATTAATATTTTAAAGTTGAAAACGTTTTTACGGAGGTCAATTAAAAACTAGCGTAAAATTTTTTCGTTATTTTTTTGCAGGAATTTTTAATAAAGGTAGAATGTTGTTGCTACTTTATTATCATAATAATGTTGATGATATAATCATTTGTCTTAAAACCAATGAAAAATGTTTGTTGTCATTATATTCTGGTGGAATCAATAATAGCTACATGAAAAAATGTCAATTGGGCTTCTTTTTTTTTTTAATTTGGTTGTCATGGTTACACGAATGGCACGAAATGCTAGTGGGCGCTTTTTTTCTTTTTGTTTATTAGTATTCATTCAAGTTTTGAAGGGTGTCTTTTTTCCATTCTGCTTAAATTCGGATGTTATTCTTTATTCACAAATGACAAAACTGCAAAGAAAAAGTCTTCAATGTTATTGAATACATTTTCAACGTTCTAATATTCAATATTATTGAAGATTTCTTTTATTTGCGATGTGGTTTGTGATTATGTTTTGTAAACGATCGTTGTCTTTTATTTAGGTATATTAAACTTAGCAGGCTGATTTTCAGTCTTTCGCCAGTATTCTCGTGTCGGTATAGTATTATGTAATTTTATTGTACTAATTTGTGTATATATTCTTGCTTAATTAACTTTTAAAATATAAATAAATCTAATCTGTATTATTGCCGGCTAAATAAGCTTATTTGATTTGAATTATACAATTTGTTGTTTAAAGTATAAGTTATAATTTAAAGAGTAGCATAAAGCTGAGGTTCCAAATCTGTGTAGCTCAAAATATAGTCAAGTAATGGCTGAAAAGAGTACGTATATTATGTTAATAGAATAAATTAAATGTGATATAATTTACATATCGTGACTTCAAAAACTTCACTCTCAAAACATATGCACTATATAAATACACACTATTAAAATATGTGGCCCAAAGCTTCGTCAAAATATGGAATTGATGGCATGAAAGTTAACAATCAAACTCAAAACAGTGTTGCCAGAATTAATGTCTGAAATTTACCCAGCATAAATGGCTTAAGTTACCCTAGCAGCTTAAGTAGCCTCGAGATACGGTATAAATTAAAAGGTAGGTAGGTATAAATTAAAGTAGGGTTTGAAAAGCCAGAAAACTTCAATGTTTGTACCAAATATTGAAGTTTTCTGGCTTTTCAAACCCTACTTTAATTTATACCTATGCATTACGAATTTACTACTAAAAGGAATATATTCTCCATGGTTATTTGCAACAGTTTGCATGTTTAGAGAATTAAACCGTATCCCATACTTCGAAAAATAATATTTCTCTCTTTAAGATATAACGATCTTTCATGGACGAATCTCAATGGATCAGAAATGTCCATTAATCGGAAGGTTGTATGAAGAAAGGAATGACTTTAATGTTTTATTGAATTTCCTTTCAAAATCGCAGATTGAGGAAAAGTAAGTGCATTTGATAAATGCATTGGCATGTTTAGAAATCGTTGTAATTCTTATTTGAATTACACCTTTTAATAAAAAATTTAATGAAGTTACAATAATAATAATACAATATATTGTAATAATGGAGTGATGACAAACAGATCATTTGCTTTTACTATTTAGAAAAAACTTCAACTGAGTTTTGTCTTGATTTTGGTTTCATTTATAGAGTATTTTTCTAATTTTTTAAGAAGTTAAACACAGCGAATTGATTTCAATGTCAGCTAAGACACATGCGGAGAATGTTCAGAGCATCACTAACTTTTACGAAACTTGGAGTGGGTAGTTTGTCCTCTGTTTTCATAATCCAATGTACCTTCATGTAAATCAACCAGTTTTCCTTTTTTTTGCCTCATAATAAATTTGGTCCACATTTCTTAATTCCGTTACTAAAGTATCTTGGGAAGAAAGAAGGGCGAAGTTAAGTGTCTGTAAAGGAATGGGATCGGTAATCAAAAATACATTAACGCTATTAAATATTTTCCGGAATCTCAAAACACGGAAAAATGTGTCAATTTGAAGGACGATGTTAAGAAAGTTTACTGACCATATAAAAATGTGCGTGTCATGGAGTTAATATGTATTATTAGACAAAGTGATTGGGTGATTTATGGAATACATACTTAGTGCATATGCATATACAGTGAAAACTGTCTAAGGCGGAACCTGCATAAAGCGGAAACTTGCTCAAAACGGAATTTTTTTGCGGTCCCTTCAAAAGTCAGTGGTAGTTGGCATTAGTTAAAATGGAAACTCTCTAATGCAGAAACGGAAAACATTATTTACCCCCGTCAAAAACAAAAACCTACATAAAGAGGCAAATCGCTAGCAGGAAAAAAATTTTTACAGCAGAAAAGGAAAAAAGGGTTGTAATACAATGCAAATAGCAAAGTGGGGGATGACAAACAAAAGACATTTCACAAATATATCTAATTCCCTTGTCCACATAAGCGCAGCCAGGGGTGCGATTTTGGGGTTGTAACCCCCATCGCAATGAAATTTTGTATATTTAACATAGGAATATATGAGTTGTAGCTCTGTAACCCCTCCCATTAAGCCTATAACCCCCCCTTATGAACTTTCTGCCTACGCACATGCTTGTATGACCACCATTTTGCACACCATCCACCCACCATAGGAATACCTAGAAAGTTCATAAGGGGAGGGTTACAGGCTTACAATGGGGGGGGGAGGGGTTACAGAGCTACAACTCCATTGTATTTACATGTATACTATACACAATTTCATCGCAATGGGGGTTACAACCATAATCGCGACCACCCCCCCCTTGCGTATGACAACGCCACCCACTTCTTAAATAAAAACGTTCATTATTAACCAGAACGAAAAGTCATTCATGTAGACTTTATCAATTCATGGATAAACCCACCACAAGGGAGATTATCTTTATACAAGAGAATCATAATCTTTACAAAGGAGGTACTTTATCGTTACAATTTAAGCTTACATAATAGACTCTTTGTATATAATAGGCATGTATAGTTAGAGTGAAATTTTGCACCATATTGATCGTAAGTACTAAAACCACAAAATAGTGCGAAAATTAAAATTAATAAAAATAAAATGCAGTGATAAAATAAATATAATCTTAAAGTTCGCAAGATACGACAAAGAAAAAAAAAAGCATATGCAGCTCTTACCACTGAATTTAACTATGCATATATTTTGCATGTAACCTCCATAAGGCGGAAACATGCATACTACGGAATTTTTTTCCGGTCCCGTGAGTTTCTGCCTTAGACAGGTTTCACTGTATATATATATCATCATCGACCATTTTGAATCCACTGCAGCATGGAGATCTCTGTGTTATCACACATACACGCAGTACTTTGAAAGAAATACAGAAAAAGCGGCTTAACGCTCACCACGTTGGCTAAACGGGTTGGCAAGCTGGACCTACGGTTTAACGAAGAATCCGAGCTTCTGTCACCACAGCCAAGTTTCTGGGCTAAGGCACTGCCTCCTAAATCTAGGAGGCAATGCCTTAGCTTTCCATGTTCCTTTGGGTTGTCTGTAACTTCCGTATTGCTCTAAATGTTAGACTCCATGTCTCTAATCCATAAGAGAGAACTGGCAACACACACTGGTTGAAAACCTTTCTTTATGGACACAAAGGCAATTTTTCCCTCAGGATAAAACTGTTTCTTACAAAATGCACTCCACTCAAGTTTAATACGCCTATTGATTTCTTTCATAATGTTACCTTCCAATGATATCAGCCAGCCAAGGGAAATACACGAATCAGCAATTTCTAGTTCAATGTTGTCAACTTGTATATTTGCTTCCTCTACGATATATATATATATTTACCAGGTTCCATTGTGTGTATATATATATAAATGCCAAAATACAAAATTAGTACTGTGGCGGCGACTTTTGTTTAGTTTAAAAAATTTTAAAATTAAAGAAGCGTATTTATTACGTATTATTATAGAAACCAAATTAATTGGAGAGGTTAATGGATAAATGGCAAGGTGATTGATTATGTTTACATTCAACGCACGAACACTTTATTTCTGAAAACATGTGGACAAAATGTTTCTAGAAAAGAGTCTGTATCTTAAAGAGCATTAGGAATGGTAAGAACGCCCTCAAAATATGGAGGGGGGGGGGAGATCGGAATTAAAATAGTTAAACTAACGATGATGTCAGCTTTTTTCCCAGGCCTCCTTCCTTGTGCCTCTTTTGTTTCATTATTTGTGTATTAATAATTATTTGATAATAATAATTTCCAATAATATTGATAATAATAATTTTCAATAATATTTATAATAATAATTTCCAATAATATTGATAATAATAATTTTCAATAATATTGATAATAATAATTTCCAATAATATTGATAATAATAATTTCAATAATATAGATAATAATAATTTCCAATAATATTGATAATAACAATTTTTCAATAATATTGGTGATAATAATTTTCAATAATAGCTGATAATAATAATTATTTAATTTATAAAGGTTGTTGTCAGTATCCCTGATAAATAATGATTAATTAAAATAAGTAGACATTAATCTAGTAAAATTCTGTAATGCAGTGGTTCTCGAATTCTTTTTATCTCGCAGAACCTTTTTTTTTAATAAAATTTGTAAAGTAAACGAAGTAAATCTCTGACCTTTCACTTTTAAATGCGTTCTTTAACTAGGGTCTAAATGCACATTGGTATAAACAGCATATGGAGGGCACAGAAACGTTACGTTAAATTACATAATATATTAGCTAATATGGGGAGTATGATTTTGTTTAAGTCAAGGGTGGTTTTAGGGAAGCAGTTGTTAAATTTAAAGGTTTCAAGAGACTACCACTGCAGTAGAAACTTGAGGAAGTGTGTGTGTGTATAGGCAACTGTTCATTTGTTGACACTATAGCTCAGTACGAAATAGTACCTGACCGTTTATCAACAGGTGGTGAGAGTTCGGTTCTGTTGCAGGAAGATCGTCCTGTAACAAAGTTTTGTTCTAATTTGTATATTTTCTCTTTAAATTTATAAGTTAAGCCGCCAAAAAAATAACTCACTTTCCCTTACAATGCAACGCCAGCAGAAGAAGGTGTTTCATGTGCAATGCTTCGCCATCTTAGAAATCAGAAAGATATCAAAGTTTAATCAGTTTTAAGAAAAAGTTTAACGAGATGAGTTGAGAATATTAAGTTTGAACAAGAGACGATGGGAACAACTCTTCCCGACGATTGCCTAAGTAGAGTTCAAACAACCGTTAAGAGAGATAAAAAAGTTTAATAAGTGTGACAAGTATCAAAAGAGAATGAGACGAAAATAATTGTTCCGTTCAATAGCAGTTAGTGTCATACGAGATGATCGCCAACGTATGGATAGACAGCGCCAAATCCCGTGATGTCAAAGGTATCTACAGGCAGCTGCTTGGTAAGAAATAAAATACTCTCTTCATTCAGGCCCTTTCTAAAATCACATTCCCTAAGAACGATTCGAATATAGAAAATAGCTTATAACCATTCTAAGTATTGAATTTGCATGCTAGCGTTTTGTTTCAATATTGGAGTTAATAATGTATTCCGCTATGTGTTTAAATTGAGTATAATACACGCGGAAAAGATAGTCTGAGCCGCATGTTTCAGTTAAAAATGATCATGTTTGTAGAAATATTTGAGGGTTATAAAGCTCCTTTTCACGACGAAGGCTCAATTATATGCAAGCTCGATATTAATGAAAGTTACACTACAAACGAGCTCATATTTTACATGAATGTACTTATAAGTAATTCATTGAAATATTAACCAAGACTTCACTTGCATAGTTTGTAGAGTATCTTGTTGTCTCAGTAATAAATATTTGTAGTTATTAATTAACTAACTCTGCAGTTATTTCTTCTACTTGATTTTATTATAGTTATGTCAGTAATTAAAATTGTTAGAACTTTGCATTCTTTGCTAGCCATTAGTGATCAGCTGGCACTCCCCTTGGCCAGAGATAGCCGTTTTCCTAGTAAGCTTCGTTCTTCGGGGATTCACGCCCCCTATTCAAAGGGGAACGTAGAGGTCATTTAGAAGATCTTAAGCTTACAGTTCTCACAGAGAGCTGAGAAAAAAAGTTCTATTCTTTGCAAGTAATTTAGTATATGGATGTTCATTTGTTAGTATAAAAAATTGAAAGCAGCGACAGTTGAAAGCTAGTATTTTTATGGCGGGTAGTAGGTGCTATTTTACATTTTTACCTCAGTGCCAAGAGGTGGGACCCAAATAAGTGTATAGCAAACTGCCACCTATTAGAAGTTCTGTCTCCCTTACCTTAGGAAGTCCTCAATTACCAGTTAATGCATTGTTTACAGCAAGTGATTAAATTTTACATGGAAAAACTACTTTTTCGAAATTATATGTCTTCGAAAAATTATTCACAACACAAATACAAAATGGAAAAAACATCAAAGGAATCGTTCACCAATAAACATATCCAGTAATTGACGCAAATAATTGAACGCAAAAGTTGAAACAGACATAACGCCCATAAATAGTGTGGTTATAAAATTTGATAAATACGAATATAAATAGAGATAATGAATTCTTAACATATAAATACTAAACTATAAATGCAGCGAAATACATTTTGGAAATTAATCCGGGATGACGCACATATCTAATAGAATATTCATTAACACGACGCCAAATAGAAACGAGCGAAGTGAAGCATTCATCTCGTTAAAACATTTTTCTATTTTTTAACCACCAAATGAAAATTATTCATGTCCTTTTAAAAACACCACTGTACCAATTAAATACTCCATGGAAGGACACCTAGATTCTTAACTGACAAGAAAGTGCAATTTTCAAGTAGAGCACTTATTTAGTGAAACACGCACCGTCTATATCTTTCACTCAAAGCACAAGAAGACGATATCACTGTTAAGAATGTCATAACGGAAGCATACTAAGCCATCATTCCTTCATTTCTTTTTAAACCAGAAAAGAAAATATGGTAATAAAAGGTCGAGAGTTTTTGAAGTTAAGAAGTGAGAACATTTGATGGTAATTAGCCACCAGTAAATTGCATGTTGGAGCTACTTTGCAAAGCTTGACAGTTTTATTGACATTTTAAAGATGCTTTGAAACAATATAAAAAAGTGAAAAAATGTGATAAAAAGAAAGTACAAAAAACATAATAGAAGTAAAAAGCAAGTGGGATGAAAAGAAGTGCAATATCGGTCGATTATTCAGCGAAATATCGAGTATAAAGTAAAATATAATAATTTATATTCGGTTCGTAAAGAATAGAAAAAATTGATTTAGAAATCTGGGGAAATAATAGGATATTTTTTCATTTATAATATATCGTTGGAAATAACTCCTATGGTATTCGTAAGTTGAACTGGTGAATTAAAACCATTGAATGTCTCGGATCATCTAAGTCGATTGCGCAATATTGTGAACATTATTTTTTTTTGTACTGGGTAAATTATGCATACATTTTTTGTTCAGTATAAATTTTATTAGTTTATAATCTCAGTCTACTTTTGACTAAACAACTTGCAACAGAATCGGCTAAACACTTGTTTTTCATAATTCATTCATAAACTATTTTACTCACCAATTAATTAAAATAGTAACTTAATACTAAGTTCTAATTATTATTAACTTAATATTTTTGTTCAATAAAGTGGTGTTATTTTAATTGCAAACATCACATTGTCCAGGAATTTGTTTTAAAATTTTGAAAAAGTGCAAAATTTAAACAAAATTAATTGCATTAATTATCTGAGAACGAAAGCTAAGCCTCTGAGAAAGATTTCACTTTCAAAACTTTAAAAGTTAATTTTGGGACGGAAGAAAATAGAGAACGTTTTCGTCTTTGTTTTCTAAGTTACGTCTTCAAGTCATTCATAAGAATCACTAATCGCTGAGTATTAATCTCAATACATATGAGCAACCTTTTACTCGTTTGGCCTTCATGGCGCAAGGACACAATCGTCTTGCTCCAGAACCTGCAGTTTTCTGCGGAATCCGAACTTGTGTCACGAAATTAACCAAGCCCCGTAATATGAATCTGTCGTTATAAAAATACAAGTATTAAATATATGAAGAACACAGATCCTGGTATTCTGCATGGCAGGCACATATAAACGAAGTATCTTACTTGTAAGATACTTCGTTTTGACAAAGGTAGTATTATAAACAGCGTGTCTTTTATACTAGATTCGAATCTAGAATTTTTTTATCTGTGTGAGAAATTATGAGGTTAACTATAACTCAAAAGGAGGCAAAAACAATGCTGTTTTATGATATTTTATTGATATATATTGGTAATTAAACCTGGGACAATTTAGGTAGGGTGGTGGATGTCATAACACCAATTATATAAAAATATATTATACAGGGTGGCCAAAATAAAACTTACCCATTTTTTTTAAATTTTAACACTAAATTTACCTTTCTTAATGAGCAGGAAACTATCCCTTACAGAAGGTGCTAAAAATGGCCACCGTTGACGTCGAAGCAGAGCTGTGCTCGATTTAGCAAACTATGAGACACGCGTAGTAACTCCATCTGAGGGATGGCATCAATAGCGCTTTCAATATTTCGCTATAGCTCTTCCAACGCGTGTGGGAATTATTTGAGTACATCTGACCCTTCAACTTTCCCAACAAGTAAAAGGGGTGAGGCCCACTCAAATAATTCCCACACAATGGAAGAGCTACAGCAGAACACTAAAAACGCTATTTATGCCATCCCGCCGGCAGAGCTGCTGCGCGTGCATCACAGTTTGCTAAATCGAACACAGCGCTATTTTGACGTCAACGGTGGACATTTCTAGTATCTTCTGCAAAAGGCAGTTCTCTGTTCATTAAGAAAGGTAAATTTAGCGTCAGAATTAAAAAAAAAATCCGAGTGAATTTTATTTTGGCCATCCTGTGTATGCTATAATTTTATGTTCATATGAATTTGCAGCTCTTCAAAACCTTCTCCCTATACATCTTCTGCTTATGCTGTTGGAACTAAACTACAAGGCCTTCGGCTAACATTTACCATACTTGGAAAAAAGGGTTGGGTGCTTGAGCGGAGATTTTTCCTGATGAAATGATTAAAATTGGTGCAAAATGAAAAACCAAATAAAA
>QLNU02015003.1:168056698-168068290 GCA_006491805.2 Dysdera silvatica
TCATTACAGAATTGGTTTTTAGCGAACGTTTATCTGCGCCAAAAACCAGTTCCGAAATGACGTCCTCCACTCTGCTGTAATGAACTAGTCCGTTTGTGACGTCAGCTCCCGTGAATTCTAAAGGTACCATCGGTCAACTTTCCGCGAACGAACTATACATTCTACCTTCCAGCTTGAAACGCCCACTTAACGTTATTGCAATGACTTAGTGATTACGTATAACGTAAGAAAACAATAAGTGCCTGAACTAGTTTTTATATAGTTCAGACTTTTTACTCTGAATGGAATTATAAAGTTGCGCCATGCGCTTTAGTTTTGCACACTTGCGAATATTTCCTATGGACGCAACATATTACGTATAACAAGCTATTTTTTCTTTCAAGATTCTCAAATTCTACGTATTTATCTGTATTTTTGGTCATAGGTTAGCTTTATACCTGGTTTTCAACAACTTAGAATTAAAGAAGAGATTATATTTTATTAGATATTTGGTATTTCCGTTGTAAGCAACAAATTTTGAAAATGCCTTCACTATTTTCCGCATCCAGATTAAATCTCACAATCTTAAACCTTTACCGCCATTTTGTTTTCGTTGTAAAGTTGAAGTTTGCAGTCCAGAATTCGGATATTTATGAATAAAGAAGCAAATGTGTTTGGTCATAAAAAAGAATCGACGAAAGGGATCATTTAGTCATATCAACATTTCATAACGGACATATATTGATGGCATTCTGATAAAAAGGTGTAAGTGACAAGAATTTGAAAATGAGATTATTGCCGAAAACAGAGAGTAGTAAGATAATTATTATTATCGAAAATAGATCGTTAGAGTCAAGCCTTTTGCTTAGCATTGGTTTTCATTCATCAGGGGATCGATATACGGTGAAATTGGACTTAACGTGACGTGAACGACAACTTCAATTGAATTCAATAAACACAATGGAATTATAAAAATTAGCGAGAACTAAGATAGCATAGCTGCACGTGTAAATATGAAAAACCACGTTATTGGTGTTGTTACTAATTAGTAATTAAAATTCGTTCATTGAATAACATTTGCTTTTAAGTTTCTCGGGTTTTGGGTTTCCCATAGAATTTCGTTTGCTTGCATCTTTTTGCATGATTCCGTCGATACGAAGTAAATCGAAATTTTTTATTAAGATGTATTTGATACTGTTATATTATATTCGTCAGATTATATTATTAAAGTCGTCAGATTATATTATTAAAGTCATCATATTATATTATTATGTTAGTCATATTATACTAATATGTTCGTCATATTATATTAATATGTTCCTCATATAATATTATTATATTCAGCATATTATATTCGTCAGATTACATTATTATATTCAGCATGTTATATTATCCTACCCGCTACGTTGTACATTATTATACTCGCCATATTATTTTTCGTATTATATTATTTATTATTTATATTATTATGTATTATTTATGTATTATGTATGTATTATTGCTCTTATTCGTGTATTATATCAATTGAGGAAATTTAACAACCACTGCAATGGAAATTGTGTGGACCCTGGGAAGGTTAATAATACCCGTGTTCATGATAACCTTCCTTCAACACAACTAGGGCCGCACCTCATAATTTAATTATGCTCCTCATATAATATCCGTCATATTATATTATTATATTTGTCATCTTACATTATATTTGCCACATTATATTATATTCGCCATATTATATTTTTCACATTATTATATTCATCATCATTTAATGAAGAAAGAATCTATTAAGAGATCTTTGGACATAAACAAGGTGTTTTGAAAAAAATCTATATTCAGAATATTTGGATATTTTAATAAGGCTGTTTAAGTAAAAAAGGAATATATGTTTCCCATCTGAACTCAGGAATCATAAAATTCAGAATAATGATCAGCTATGTATATATCATTTAAAAAAATATCTGGACCACATACATTGCATTGCTGACTATTTTCAACAGCATATTATATTATTTATGTAACTAATAATATATGAATTCGTAATAGTAACTGCACCAGAAGTAATTTTGTCCCATTTTACACTGGAGTATTCCTTATTGAAACATTAATCAACACTCCAAAATTGCCACTATAAATTAACTCCCTGATAGATAGCCGAAACAACTTTTAACTTATACACGAAGATTATTTTCTGTTAAACTAATTATACATATCTTGAAGCGAGTTCGTTTCGTAATTACTTTTCAAATCCTTCTAAAATATATATACAGGGTGTCCGAGAAAGATCTCCGTTATTACAAAAATTCGTAGCAAAAAAACTGATAGTCTATCGAAAGGCGGTTTGCGGTAAAAGGAATATCAAATTCGAAAAGTTTATTTCAACGTAAATGTACATAACACCATTATCATCCATGCTTGGTGCAAAATGATCATTTTTGTCCTTGTGCCATAAAAGTACAACCGACCAACCAACCAACCAACCATTACCAGTCCTTTCTTCTTCGTGCAAACCAGTGTTACGGAGGATGTCTAGCATTAACTTCCGATATATATAATATTTTAAACTTGGTACCGCAACTGTAAAATCTTCAGTCAACTATACTATTTCATCAAAAGCGTGCACCACTCACGGCGCCTGCTGCGTAAGTAAATGGTTTGATACTGTTTTCATCCGAACGATGGATTGGCCTCTGTAGAGTGGCACGATGGCCCTCAAAATCGCCCGACCTAACGCCACTGAATTTATTCTTGTGGGGATATGTGAAAGATTTTGTACACACGAACACTTTTCCTCGCGTTACCGTTTTGAAACAAAATGTAACCTTTACAACCTCAACTTGTCACCCATCAAATGTTAAGCAACACTTGATAGGAAATCTGTTACCGATTGGAGATTCTTCGCACAACTAAGTGAAACCATGTGGAAGTTTATCAAATGATTTTAAGTTGATCTCTCTTTTACCGCAAACCACGTTAGATAGACCTCCGACTTTGTTCTTTTTTTTTTTTTTGCTATGAATTTTTATAATAATAATAATGCAAATTTTGCTCAGAAACGTTGTGCATTGTCGTGAGTGCTACATGAAAAATACGTAAAATTATATTTCATTTAAATAAGAAACACAGAGGCGGAGACTATAAAATATGCATATTTGTAAAAATCTGTGTTGGGATTCGGAACACATTATCCAATATAAAGATATATGAAAATGTCAACATATAAAAAACAAAAACGATTTACTAGTAAACAAACAGACAGAGAAATAATATTAGCCATATTCAAAATATTATCAAGTATAGAATACTTGAAGCCGAAAACTTGTGTCAGAAATAAAAAATTAAATATAGCTGGTTAGTACAGACAATCAGTAGGACAAACAACGTTCACAGGAAAACTTTAGACTGGAATCCGCAGAAAAGATAAAAAATGAGAAACCAAAAAACATACAAAGAATTATAGGAAATGTACTTATGTAAGAAGGACGAAAGGGACATTTAACATTTTCAGATTTTTGTTTGCAAAATTCTTAACATTTATAAAAGAATTATTATATTTACCGTCTTTATAAAAATATAAGAATTACCTACACATTTATTTTACTTCTGTATTCTTAGTTTTATTAATAATTCTTCTTATACATTTTCATTTTACAGCAAATTGAATTTGTTGTTTTACCTATTATAAATATGTTTTCATTTATTGCACGGTGATGTTTAATAGAAGATAGCAAGGAGTATATACAATTGTTTCTATTATTGGTTTCAGAAGTGCATTGCTTTGCGTAAACGTTGTCAATTGTCATATTTCGCATTTTTTTTTATATTTAAAATTGTTCAAAGAATGCGAAAGGGTTCACTGATCAAATGTAAGGGGACACGTTTAAAAATAAATTAGAAATTTCTCTCAATCCTCTTTGAATGTTAGAATCGATCCAAGCTCCCCGTTTCTTATGTCATTTAACGTTGATTAAAAATTAAATACAGTGATTTTTCTCTCATCACACAAATCTTCGTATCCAAATGTGCTCATTTATTCGTGATTTGGCCTACACTTTGCGACACGAGATACAGATATATACAGTACGTCCTATATAAGTTACATTTTATTTGGATACTTCTCGCGTCAGAAGATTTTCGGAGATCTAAATTCGGTTTATTTGGAAAGATAACAAGGTGCTACCGAAATCTGAAATTCGAAACAATCTTTTTTGAAGAGCCGAGTTGCAACTACTGTCGTCCTTTGAATGTAATCAGACGAACGATGCCAAATTGAAACCGGTACCGTAAATCTTCTGCTCTAACAAACGATCTCTGAGTAAATTAGAGGAAGGCAATCTGCTTAAACCAAAGGCATTGGGAGGCAACGTTTCATTAGAGAAACCTGCTCCAGCAGATTCAGCCAGATAAAGCAGAATCCATTAACGTATCCTTGACGCTACCATCTCATATTGATGGATGACGGATCGAAATGCAGCAAATCATCTCCACGCTCTACCTCAAGACCGTACGTTCAAAGAATAGAATGATATCCTCAGCGAAGAGCAAACCTTACCAAACGCATCGAAAAAACATTTACTGCTCCCTCGGGTCTGGCGTCTCCTGCTGGAAAGCTCTTCAATTAAATCGCAAAGATCCTGCGAAAAAAAGGCCTATTACACGTCGAGTAGTTGGCCGAACCTCGCCACTACAGGGGTCTATTAAATTACCGGAGAAGAAAGCCGTTCGCAATAAGCTGAACAGAGAGCTGACCATTCTGAGAAATTTCCAGCAATGGAGCGTCGTAACCGATCGCAGTAAATATCCCCCAGAGAAACCAGAAGAGAAAAAATGGCGCCATTCTACAACTTAACGGTGATGTCTGGAATCGAGAATCGTAGCAGATAATGCAATTATATAAAAAAAAATGAGTGACTTTCAATAGTCCTAAAATCTGGCTTCGCGCCATTAACACTCTCTCAAAATTTATTTGTCATTTAAGTGAAAGACAACAAATCTCACCTTTTTTATTAATTTTGTTGTTGGCCTAGGAGCAAACAGAAAGGAAGGAAGTTATTCAAATTTCAGTAAATGATTAATTCAGCTAATATAGGACTATGTTTGGAATAAAACGCCGTGATACTTAACCAGAGGCCCCACACACATGCTAAACATCTTTTGATAGTTTTATGTGACTATTCGCAGATCATGTGACTGAAAGGCACATTATACAGGGTGTTCATTTAAAAACGCACCATCTTAATAACTTTGGTTCTAAGATAGGCACAATTTTGAGTAAAAACACGTCAATTTTTATTTCCAGGGGGGGGGAAGCCCAAAATAAGTTCCAAAAAATTTTTTTGTTCAACCCCCCGACATCCAGGCCCCCTACCTTGTGACACATCAATTTAAGCGTAATCAATTTCAGCGTAAAAAATAAAAATTTCTGCGGAAAAAGTATTAAATTGGTTCATGTATTCGGGAGAAATAGCTAAAAATAAAATCGTCCTTTTGTGTTATTCGCGTTGATATCTCGATAGCAATAACGAACGCTGCTGCTACTAGTATCACTGCGCACGACCAACACGTAGAAGAAACTTGATTTTCTGCTCAGACGTGTCGTAAATTCGTTCATTTAATCCAAAAATAGTCAAAACGCCCACATTTTAGCTACCTCTCCCGAATGCATCAACCAATTTAATTTTTTTTTCGCAGAATTTTTTTATATTTTACGCAGTTTAAAATTATATATCACAAGGTAGGGAGTGCCATTTGAAAATTCAAGGTTGGGGGCCTAAGGGTCGGGGGTTGAACAAAAAAATTGTATACTAATTTTGGAATTCACCCTAGAAATAAAAATCGATGCGTTTTTACTCAAAATTGTGCCTATCTTACAAAGAAAATTATTAAGGTGGGGCATCTTTAAGTGATCACCCTGTATAATAGCTATACATTTTCAATTTTCCAATCGCAAATGTATACTATTGGTAAAATAAATAAAATATATATTAAAATAGGCATTTATCTCATCAGGTTTTATCATATTCTGTCGTCATCTATTAATTTCCAGGCAAAAATACTCCATTTGGCGAAATCGCCCAAAATATAACACTTAAATTTCATTTCAAACACATAGCATTGCTGTAATTCCCTTACATAGAAGACAAAACTTACTTTGAGAAATTTCACTTCATAAGCAAATTATTTGGGGAATGGGCAAGTCAATTAAAGTAAAATCTTAAAAAGTTTTATAAAATAATTTTTAAATTGCGCCATTTCACTTTCTAATCGAAGTAGCTCAACCGTGATGTTCCGTTATTATCATAGCAGGAGTAAAAGACTGCTCGTTTCTCCAACGAATTCGTTTAATTTAAATTTAATTTTCAGCTGAAAACTTTTGCTTCTTTACACATAATTTTCGTTCTTTCGTACCATAAACCTCATTTAATGAGTTGCACGTTTCTATTCACATAAAAGCTGAACTGTCAGAATAAAATGAGTTTAAATTTATATAAATTAAGCATAAACCAGGTTTTCAACAAGAAGGTAAATACACTTTGCCAAATTATTAAAAATTTTATATATTACTTTAGCATTTTGTTTCTATTTAGTCAAACACATTCTAGAGAACTTCAAATTAATAATTAGACCAATCCTTTTATTTGATTAATTTTATTTACTTACCGTAAACTAATTTAATTGGAATCAAAATGAAAATTAAGTGTACCTATGATCATATGTGAAGTAAATGGAAAATGAGTGAGATATTTATCCGATAATAAATTCCATTTGCAATTAATTGCCTTTTATATCAGTCTACTTGATACTAACCAGTTATTAAATTATAAATTATAAATTATATTATATTTCACCTATTTAATCCCATGCGGGAATAAGTTAAGAGCTATCATTCGTGGATTTAGCAAATACTTCCCACCTTTTCATTTCCGTGGCACGGGTTTTAAATTGACCTGATAAATGCTTAGTACCAGGTGCGCCATTCACCTAAATTAAATTAAGGACAGCAATTTTTTTATCAGGAAATTCAATAGATTTTTATTAGAAGGCGCTTGAGCAATTTCAAGATGCGACTCCGAAAGAGCTTGAAATTGGAAACAAAAAACATGCAGTGAATTTAGAAATTAGTTCCAGACTCTTGAAAGTCCTATTTGGGAATTACCTTCTTCTGTTCTATTATTATTTAAGCCATTGTTCTCTCCACTTATCTAATGCTTGTGTATGTACAGGGTGTTTTCATGGAACAAGTACGAAACTTCAAATTTTATTTGCATCGAAACTACAATAGCTAGAAACTTTATTCATTTTTTAATTAAGTGGCAATAGTCTTAGATCTTTCTTAAAATAGTTAGACTCTCTCCAAGTACGCTTCGATTTTTCCTATAACAGTATGGAAACTAAAGTCTAGTTCCATCCACGTTCGCTGTAAAATGTCGCGACTGAGAAAGGCTTCGTTAATTCGCTTCTTAAGCATATCATGAGAAATTACATTTAGTTTGCACATCATATCCTTAATAAATCCCAAAAAATTCCAAGGGTTGATGTCGGGAGGACGGAGTGGCCATTTCATCGGGCCATCATGTTCAATCCATCTATCTGGGAAATGTTTGCTAAACAGCTTTGTCCTGTTTCTTCAAACTCCTTTATATATTGACCGATGCTCCTTCGTATCGGAGGTATTCTCTTGTACAGGTTTCTGAAATTTCGTTACACTTGTGCTAGTGATTTCGTTTCCATAAACCATATTGCACAAGATGCCTTCTCCTGTTCTCCTGCGTCAATGCCAGTTTTGTCGTTTTCGGTGTCTGTTACGTTCTGTGAAAGCACGCGCTTTGTTTACCATGTGGAGACTTTCTAACCGTGCAAAGAAAAATCTGTGATTGTTGTCACGTAGTTGAAAAAGGAATTTAATTTCTACCTATTGAATTTAAAACCTATCTATTGTAATAAATAACCCGATGCAAATAAAATTTGAAATTGCATACTTCTTTTATTAGTGCCCTGTATATTCAATGTTTAGGGTTATAAAAAATAGCAGAGTGGACATATAATTAGATCTTAAATCTCTCTTTCCATGACTTTTATATAATATTTTGCAGAATTATTTTTAAATTTATCAATATGATAATTACTACTACTAATGGTAACTATGCTATGTATTATCATTAATGTGATTACCTAAAGGTAATTGAAAAGTGAAATTTGAATAGAAATGAGCACAAAATGAAAAGGTTTAAATTGGGCTTATTCTCTGCTCTATCAGGTAACTGTATACTGTTTTATGTATACGCGACCGAACTTCGATTATAATACTTTTGTTTCTTCAACGAGCTACAAATGTTGGAAAATGGAACTACGACCCGCGAACTATATTCCAAAAAATTAACTCCAAGCCCCTTTCATTGTTCCATGAAAACTTTCTGTTCATGAATGCGAATGCCATACCACACCATAGGTGAGCTGTGTAGACACGTGAGCTCCTGGAAACCGAGGATATTAATCGATTCGTGGGCCAGCACGCTCTCCAGACCTCAATCCCGTCAAATATAAATGAAATCTATTGGGGTGACGCACTGATGCTTATCCTATCCACCTCCAGAAAATAATCGAAGACTCTTTCGTACTCTAAAGGAGGGGTGGACTTATTTGCCCCAGGAACGCCTGTATCACCCAGTGCAAAGTGGTGATCGTATGAGAGTAACATATACGAGTTCGGGGTGAAAATATTCTATACAGAAATGTCTGTTTGATCATCGTTATACATTGTACTCTGTCTACTTTTTTCGTAACTTTTGCAATAAAATACTTACAGTTAAATCTGTCTACAATGATACTCAGTGGACCGAGAAATATTATCGTTACTCATACACTACAGGCGAGAATGAGAGTATTCATGGGGCCCGAGCCCCCCAATCATTTAAACGAATGCTTTACATATACTGGCGATGTATAATGGCAAAATATGCTGGGCACCCCAATAATTTTGAAAACTCTAGATGCACAGGACATGAAACACTATATCCTTTCAAGATCAGGTTATAACTAGTAATTGATTGAGTCGAATATCGAACACAAATGAAGAAGGTAAAAGATATTTACCGTCTGCAAAAATATTCGCAACGTTTCGAGAACTACTGTTCCCTTCATCAAGCGAAAGTGTCAAGGAAGTGTAGGTGTTCGGTATTTATACCCCAACTTTGGTTTTCCCCAAAGCTATCCCGCACTCGGGTTTTCCCCCCTGTCTGAATCTGGATTTTCTAAGAACTCCAGTTCTTAGAAAATCGTTTCTTTTACCTTCTTCATTTGTATTTCGTATATTCCGACCAGTGTCAAATTTTACTAGTTATGGTAAGCCCTGGTCAATCTTTGTACGTTGTTGTCGGGGAAATATCGTTATATAGAGATATTTCATTGCAAAATAATTTAAATTGTATGTGATTTAAAACAATATTTTGCACAATATCGTGTTCAAATGGTGGCAATACATTTAAGCTCACATTTGACGGCAGTCCTGAGATTTTTTGTTATGTATATGCGTATGTAAATGTAATCTACTTTTCAGTTTTGGATACCAGTGCATAATTTAGAAATGGATTCAATATTTTAGGCGTGGTAATGATTGATACACAAAAGTTTTGATGTACGTTTCAGTATAAACGTAGGTTTGAATTCGGACGGCTAGGTATAGTTCGTTTACAAAACATTGACCGATGATACCGTTATAATTCACGGAAGCTGACTTAACAAACGGCCTAGCCGATTACAGCAGAGGGGAGGACGTCATTTCAGAACTGGTTTTTAGCGAACATTTGTCTGCGCCAAAACCCAGTTCTGAAATTACGTCTTCCCTTTTTCTATAATCGGCTAGGCCGCTTGTGACGTCATCTCTCGTTATTTCTAATGGTACCGTCGGTCAACTTTTTGTGAACGAACTATGTGCTTGTATATAGCTGTCCTTTTTCAGGAATTAAACTGTACCGAGCTAAGTAACAATGAAGTGTTGCCGTTTCCACTGGTCTGTGTTGTTGCAACTTCAATTCAGTAAATGACCCTTTTCCGCTAGTTTGTTGCCGCTTGGCGAAGTTGGCTCTACCTGTTGACAGAGAACGTAAATTTGAAGAATCTGAGACAGGAACAGTTAGCTGATAAACAGGTTTTAATAAGCCCTTCCAGGTCAGACTACAATTTGGTATCGATTTACTGGTCTGAAACGTAAGTCGAAACTTTCGTCTATTAACCACTGCTACGCTTAAGACGTTGACCAGTAAGTATTATATATATATATATATATATTCTAGTATTAGAGAAGGATTCCGGTTGGAAGCTCTAAAATCATATGAATATTCATTTATTTAAATTTAATAAAATTTCATTCTCTTAAAAAAAAGTTTTACACTTTTTTTAATATCTTTTAATATTGTTCCATTACATTATATCTGTTACTATTTTTGTTACGTTAGTTTATATTTTAATATTTTAATTATTTTTCATATACTGTGGTATACCGCATTATTCATCACATATACATTAACTAGACTTAATGAGCATATATTAAATAATCCTCATAATGAGTTTCATATATATATATATATATATATATCATCATCATCATATTCAACCATTATCTATCCACTGCTGGATGAAGGTCTCTCCAAATGCTTTCCACACAAGTCTATCCTGGGCCATTCGTTTCCACGTCACCCCAACCTCTTTTCTTATTTCATCCACCCATCTAGTTTGAGGACGTTTTCTAGGTCTTCGGTGGTCTCTTGGAATCCAGTTCAGAATTTCTGTTGTCCATCGTTGATCAGTTCTTCTTGCAATATGCCCAGCCCATCGCCATTTCAGCCCTTTTACTTTAACAATGATGTCCTCTACTCTAGTTTGCTCTCTCACCCAAGTGTTTCTTTTTCGATCTCTCCTAGTTATTCCAAGCATGCACCTCTCCATGCTCCTTTGCGTTGTCTGTAACTTTCGTATTGCTCCAACTGTTAGACTCCATGTCTCTGATCCATAAGAGAGGACTGGCAATACACACTGGTTGAAGAATTTTCTTTTTAGACATATATATATATATATATATATTGCAAAAGAACAAAAGATCAAATTCAGACAACTTTCAGAACAGTACTTAAAACTCGGACGAACTTCGGCAGCTAAAATTATTAAAATTAGTATCTGAATGCACGTATTCTTCTCTCGATAATTTGAAATAGAAATTTTCAGACAGTAAAATGAGCATCGTGTATTGAAGGAGGAGGTGGTAATCCCATGGAAGGAAAATTTCCCACTAGGGTACGTTTATGGCTGCGCCAATCGAATCATTATCGAGATTCTTTAATTATAGTTAATTCACAAAATTTTAGATTACATTTATTCTCATTAATTAAATGCATGACGGAAATAAGAGCTTTCGTTTTCTCATTAGCATTATTTATTTGCTTCGGTTAATGAATTTCCGTTTGTGTAAATATTTAAACGATTTCTAGAGACGTGCACTATATATTTAGTTTATTTTCTATTCTTTACCTGTGATCTACCATCTTTAGAAATTAAAAAAAATTAATAGATTTAATTCAAAAATTTTATTTAAAAAAAAAAAAAATTACATCGATACGATTAAGG
>QLNU02015003.1:168068390-168101355 GCA_006491805.2 Dysdera silvatica
AAAATCATATGAATATTCATTTATTTAAATTTAATAAAATTTCATTCTCTTAAAAAAAAGTTTTACACTTTTTTTAATATCTTTTAATATTGTTCCATTACATTATATCTGTTACTATTTTTGTTACGTTAGTTTATATTTTAATATTTTAATTATTTTTCACATATATACTGTATAATAAATTTTAATACATTCATCACACACACATTAACTAGACTTAATGAGCGTATATTAAATAATCCTCATAATGAGTTTCAATATATATATATATATATATTGCAAAAGAACAAAAGATCAAATTCAGACAACTTTCAGAACAGTACTTAAAACTCGGACGAACTTCGGCAGCTAAAATTATTAAAATTAGTATCTGAATGCACGTATTCTTCTCTCGATAATTTGAAATAGAAATTTTCAGACAGTAAAATGAGCATCGTGTATTGAAGGAGGAGGTGGTAATCCCATGGAAGGAAAATTTCCCACTAGGGTACGTTTATGGCTGCGCCAATCGAATCATTATCGAGATTCTTTAATTATAGTTAATTCACAAAATTTTAGATTACATTTATTCTCATTAATTAAATGCATGACGGAAATAAGAGCTTTCGTTTTCTCATTAGCATTATTTATTTGCTTCGGTTAATGAATTTCCGTTTGTGTAAATATTTAAACGATTTCTAGAGACGTGCACTATATATTTAGTTTATTTTCTATTCTTTACCTGTGATCTACCATCTTTAGAAATTAAAAAAAATTAATAGATTTAATTCAAAAATTTTATTTAAAAAAAAAAAAAATTACATCGATACGATTAAGGGACATGATGCTTTAATATCATAGGTACTATTATAGATAATATAAATCAGCATTTTTAGACGACATATTTAAAAATTCATGTCATATTTAAAAATTTATATCGTATTTAATTTCGTATTTAATATCGTATTTAATATCCATTTAATTTCGTATTTAATATCGTATTTAATATCGTATTTAATTTCGTATTTAATATTGTATTTAATTTCGTATATATTTTGGTATATAATTTAATTAAAAATTCATATCTTATTTAAAAATATACATCACGCGTATTTCAAAAATTAAGTAAAATGGATCCATGGCTAAGCTCGGAGTGGTAAGAGGAAATATAGTTTTAAAATATAATTTTTTAAGTATTCGCAAAACTTTAATGTAGATTTTCAAAAAACTTAATTTTTTAGGGGTTTTTTTTCAGTTTGCGCGCATGTAAACTTTCAAACCGTTTAACGTATAATTACTAACATAATTAGATGAAATTTTGCAAATAGCTTTGCTATATTATATTTCTTAATCTCTACTTATTCTATTTGCTACTTCATATTTCTTTAAATACAGTCCAATCAGTCTTTAACATTTGATAGGGGCCTGTCGAAATGAGAATGGGGGCCCCGTGTTGATTCTCGGCGCCCTTGGCTAAGCTGCTGAGGATATCTTTAGGGCAGAGCAGGTTTTTTTTAACATTGGGTTCCCAGTGACTGCCTTAAACACTGGCGTACGCAAGGGGCGTTGGTGGGGGTTGTAACTCCCCATGTGCGATGAAATGTTGTATACATACATATGAATATGCCGAGTTGTAGCTCTGTAACCCTTCCCTTACGAACTTTCCGCGTACTCCTATGATCTTTTACTTTCCATTTCTTATCGCGAACAACCAGGAAATGGGATGTAGTTGTCTGTAACTTCACCCAGGAAAACACGGAGAAAAAAAAATATTGTCTTAAACTAAGATTGAAAACTCTGATTAATAATATTAGTCCCAACGAACTACTACCATTTGCGATTAAAATAATTTTACTCCAGGAGTCGTTATTAAAACATTGAAAACATCGAGTATCAGAGTTTTACATTTTAATGTAAAATTCTAAAATCATTTGAGCATTCGAGAGAGCGCCACGTAAACATATGGTACATATCAAGCATTTGCATTTGCTATAGATACTGGCTATCAGCATGGTATTTATTATAGATATCAAGATTAGCATGGTATTTATTATAGATATCAAGATTAGCATGCATTTATTATAGATATCAAGATTAGCATGGCATTTATTATAGATATCAAGATTATCACGGTATTTATTATAGATATTAAGATTATCATGGTATTTATTATAGATATCAAGATTATCTATGGCATTTATTATAGATATCAAGATTAGCATGGTATTTATTATAGATAATCAAGATTAGCATGGTATTTACTATAGATATCAAGATCAGCATGGTATATCATTATATAGATATCAAGATTAGCATGGTACTATTATAGATATCAAGATTAGCATGGTATTTATTATAGATATCAAGATTAGCATGGTATTTATTATAGATATCAAGATTATTATAAATGCAGACTGACACTTTTTCAAGCTGTATTGTTAAATGCGTTATTTGATTATTGTTTCTTCCGATATTTCTTGAAGATCCTGGGAGCTGACCTGATACTCTGTCATGAACCACACTTTCAGCAACGCTGCGGTAAGCACGCGATCACGTCTCCGATATCCTGAGTAATCAGGTACGAGATTTAGAAAAAGTTAAGTTTCAACACCATCAAATTGCATCCATCATGGAAAAGTAGTCCAATGAAACAGTTAAAAATAACAGAAGGTAACGTGACAAACGGCCAAGCCGATTACATCAGAGGGTGGGGGTGATACAATTTCAGAACTGGTTTTTAGCGAACTTTTGTCTGCGTCAAAAACAAGTTCTGAAATGAAACTCCTCTCTTTTGTAATCGGTTAGTCCGTTTGTGATATCGCCTCTCATTATTTCTAACTGTTCCATCGGATTACTTTTCGTGAACGGACAGCATAGCCACAAGATTTCAAGGAATTTGATGCTTTTATTTCAGTAACATACTTTTTAAAAAAACATTTGTATTAATACGATATATATGACAACGTAAAGCGGGTAAAAAGTTATTTTATTACATTAGCCTGGCTTTCGGCTGTTCCATTGGACAGCCATCATCAGATGCATAATGAAAATGATATCGAACATCGAATACAAACATTTAAAATAAAAACTCTTTAACTTTCTGAACATTTGTATTTTTTTGCAAAATGGCATTTGAGGTCCTTCTGCGTCCAAACCTGAAGCTTTCCAAAGAATCCTAATATTTGTTGACTAATAAATAAACCCCCGGACTACGCTGAATAGAAAAAAGTGCGTTCTTTAGTACCATTTGACTCAAATCCGAGTTAAGCGCACTTTGGAAGAACATGTTTCCTAAATCATTTTCAATTTTGCCATCGTAAGGCTTAACAAAATGATGTTCAGCTGATATTGGAGTGGTGGCATAGTAAAGCCTTTAGAGTAGCATGATCCACCGTTGGCATCCCCAGCGATGCCTTTAAAGACTACATTTCCAGATTACCATATTCTCGATTTATTTGCATTTTATTTGATGGTGTTTTAGGGCGCAAGGGCAGCTAAGTTCGTACTGTACTGGGATCTACAGTTTTCATAGGCATCCGAACCTCTGTTGCCATAGGGAGCCAAATTCTTGGTTAAGATAGGCATAGTTAAGCCTCATTGAAATTGAACCTAGTTTAACGGCACGACAGGCGAATGCCTTACTACTACACCACCTTAAGGCTTGTTTGTGGCGCAAGACAAACAAGATCATACCATGTTAAGGCCTGCAGAGAAATCTAAATCTCTTTCGCCTAAGGCGTCAAATCCCGAAGTACCGACCTGTAGAAAAACCTAGAAAATTCTAGGTGCCGGCTGAAATCAATCCGAAATAATTGTGCGACAGCCAAGCGAGTAAGTATTGTGCTGCCAAAAGGCGCATGTGCCCAATATTAAGAACTCACTTTAGTTCAGGAGAAGAATTGCACGTTTCGTTCCCTCAGTTATTTTGCGTGGCGGTGATATCTTCATCTGGTTTGCAGGCTTTTATTGAAAAAAACTTTGCGCGACAGTCAACGAGAAGAAACCTCTTTGGGTTTTGATTTTATAAAGGGGAAAAACAGTTATTAGGAAAGACAGACAAGAAACGACAGACAGCAAAGTGTGAATGTACTCTTTTTGAAAATGGCACAGTCCGTAAAAAACATTTGATTGTTCACATTGCATATTTGTGTAAAATATGTTAAAGGGAATTAGAAATTGGTTCGTTGATTTTTTATATTTACGTCGTAAGAACAGAAGAGGTGATTTCGCGCCGAGGGTATTTTATTATATTTATTTAAGATTTTTTAGTTTTTTAAGACAGACGGAAGTTGAAAACGCTCGCCAACGTTAAAGTACATTGTTATTTAAATAAATCGAACACTACGCAGATTAAATTAAACAACAATATAAATCAACGTTTATTGGCGTAGTGATACCAGCGCCGATGTTATGGCGTGATTAGATGGTGAAACGTTCGAAAGAAAATAAATATTTCTCCGTTCGGTGGGATATGAACTCAGTGTGAAGATCGTGGATCGAACGTTTCACCATCTAATCACGCCATAACATCGGCGCTGGTATCACTACGCCAATAAACGTTGATTTATATTGTTGTTTAATTTACATTGTTATTATTGCTATTTATAATTGATAGGGCATGGATTTTGAAAATGTTTGTACATTTCATTGTTTGTTTGTTTTTTGTTTTTTTTTGTATAAGAACATCTAAAGTCATGCTGCTCTAGGACCTACCGTTTTTCAAGGAATTTGAATATTTTTCTTTTGTGGAAGTGGAAGGGATTTAGAGGACTACAATTTTACAAACATATACCATACACTTCTCGCATTTATCTTCCATTGCAAATACCTTCTTCCGTTCGCTGACTAAATTTGCAGCAGCCAAGAGAAGGGTCCCGTAATAACGTAGAATCATGTTTACTGTATGGCCGAGGTGAGAAGTAGTCGTTAAACTATAAGTCCAGCTTGCCAACACGTCTAGCCAACGTGGAGAGCTTAAGACCAAAATCCTCTGCATTTGCTTCACCATACTATATGTCCATGGGATGACGGAGACTTCCAGCCGGCAATGGGTTGATAACAATCATTGATGAGGACAGCGCATGTACACTGTCATTTTTGGCAGTCAGAAACACATATATCTCTATCCCTTCCACGGCATATATCATTAGTCAGAACTACCATAGCTATTAAGAAAACACAACATGGTTTTAGATGTTCTAAGTGGAATATAAAACTTGCACGTATTATGTAAACGGAAGCAAGACGAGCACAAATCATAATGCCCCACGTAGAATTCCTGAAAAGTATGCTATTTGAGTGAGGTTTTTGAATTACATAGTGAACGTCAATATATGATATTCACCAAAGATAGAAATTACATATGCATATAATACATATATCTGATAATATGGTATCCCTTTGTAAACGCTCCAAGTATCAATCAGCTCGCCTGTTCATCCCAAACCTCTGGCCTTAAGCGGCCGCCAATAATGTGTTCCGTAAACACTATAAGAAATCGCCCGGAGTCCATCATCAAAGAAAAGCAAAAAAGAAACCGATTAGCTTCTGATCTTGTTAAAAGTTTATTTCTAAATGGATTACGATCCTTAACAATAGAGAAGGGATTGGTTTTGGGGGCGTTCGAGGTTAATTCACTTAGGTCGGTGTACCTTGAGGTGAAGTCGCAAATTGGAAAGGTAATGAATAGGTAAGATTGAATGGAAAAGATAACAATTAATATCCTGGCGGGGAAGTTGCAAAATTCGTAAAATGTTCTTGCGCTTTAAGAATCTTTTTCCACGTCTATTTTCTCATACAGTTTTTAACTATAAACTGAAGGCATTTAGGGTGTAAATGAAGCTAGGTTTTCACCCAGCGTTCAAACCTATAGCAAGCCAATTTAAGCAAATCGACTGGGCCACCTTCAAATATAGATACTGGTGCATAAATAGCGTTTTGCAATGAGTGGCAACAATCAAACGTTAACCAGCAATGTGCTGTGTTTAAAAGAGTAATTAAGTTGTTTTGCTATGCCAGATTTTGATCTCGTTGCATCCCACTATACCGTTATGCACACAATTTGTTATATGTTATTGTAACAACGCCATAGACCTACGATTTAAACTAATTTTTATGTTTAGCGGCCGTAAAACTGGTAATTTCAGATAGCCAAAATTCGTTATATGCAGATATTAGGATATACAGTAGGGTCTCGGACGGTCCAAGTTCCGTTAAATTCGAGACAATAATTTTTTTGATTCGTTAATTCGAGGCGATGAAATTTTTGGAATTTCCTTTTCAAAACTCTTTCCCGGCAGTTTTCTTAAAGGAAAATCTGAGAACTTTCAGTTCGAAAGAGAAATAACAATTTCTTTAACTTATAAAATCTTCTATTTATTATTATTATTATTAAAGAAATAAAGGTACGTAAATATTTTATGAAATATTTTCACGTGCAGAAGTCCTATTTGAAGAAAGTGCTTCTACATTGGCTGCAAATCTCTCAGACGCGGCTCTATTATTTTAAATTTTAATAAAAAGACAGTAATAGGTGTTTTTGTTTCATTTATAAATAGAAATATTTTTCTCTTGCTTGACAATTCTTTCAAACTTTGTATATATAGATATAAAAGTAACACTTCAATTCTATAAATGAAATAATATTAAATTAACAATACAATACAAACTTTATTTAGGAGAATTAATTACAGTTTCAGATACATTACATTATTGCATATTATAAAAGTATTAAATTGAATCGCTTGGGCAGCAATGGGTAAAGACTGTAAAGTCTGACAAAGCTCATACTGCTCGAAGGGCGGTGAGATGATGTTTCTGCACTAGGGAGGCCAACATTGCAAAAATGTGCCAGTTCAAATGAAATAACACCTTATGCATTTTTTATTACTTTTTGAAAAATCCGATTTTTCAGTAATTCGAAGAGGTCTTGGTCCCATTTAGCTCGAATTATAAGACTCTACTGTAACTATTATTTATAATAATAATACACGTTTTTACGAATATCAACTAGTTGAAAATAAACATTTCGTTTAATTTCCATAGGATTTTGGGAACGAATGTTTAGTCTGTTAATAGGAAATTAAGTCTATTACACAAATTATGAATTTTTTCACAGTTAAATTAAGAGACAATAACGATATTAAGAATTAATCACAAAAAATAAGCAAAGTGCTTTTTTTCATAAATTATAAGCTCCAAATTCATATATTTTTAAAATTACGTGACACAGTGTTGTCATCTAATTATCATATAAGCGTATTGGGCTTACATAATCCTTAACATCCTGCCTCAAAACTACAAAATATATATCAATTATTTACCGAATATTTTAAATATCATATAATATATAATTTTATTATTATATAATTAATTATATCAAACATGAATTTATATGAACGAAATTCATATTTGACTAGGTCTAAAACCATTAAGTCATAGATGTGTAACCTGTGATTTTCGAGTTGCATGCACTTCTTCGAGCAAATGATGCGGACCTTTGTGTTTTAGCCTTTAAGAAGTTAAGCAACAACAGTCACATTAATTCTTATATAATCGAGCGTTTGCAGTGGCAGATTTATCCAGTGTCGCCCTTAGGCACAGCCTGTACTGCCGCCCCCACTCCTTTAGAAAGAACGGAATATTTGTTAAAAAAAACGCATATCATACTCTTAACATTTGATATGTAAAGGAGATTTTTCATATAATTATTCAAACTAATAAGATACAACTCAAAATTATTGCTACCACAGTCTCCGACTTCGTGGATTCGAGACACTTTTTGAATCCACAATAATTTTAGTTTGGAATCCTGGAACCTCTGATGTTTTTGCGCGTATTTCGCGTATTTTGGAAAAATACACGTACGCATCCTTGCATGAATTTTTTCGTTATCAGTTCAAGTTTTTCTTTATTCATTCATTTACTATTAGTATATATAAAAAGCGTGTTAAGCCTAAATTTATAAATGGGCACTCTGGGCAAATGACCAGGGCCCAAAATTTTTAGGGCCCTTTGTCTTTCGATTCTGTAGTTTGTATTTGCAGGCAAGTTAAAGTAATCGCTTATATGTCATCGCTATTGGGGAAACAGGGCAATAATTAAAAGAAACATTATTTTTTCAACATTGTTGAGTTCGGACAATTTTATGTTTAAGCACTTTGATGCCTCTCCCGATAAGTGCCGCTCATAGGACTGTGCCTTTTGTATCTACTTAGAAGTCCGTCACTGAGCCTTTGTAAGCTTAGTGTTAATAATGCTTATAAGCATTCATTTTCGTTTGAGCATATTATTACTCTTCTCAGGGATAACATAACTGTCAATCGCTCAAAATATGAAGAAACTGGGGCAGATTGTTGTAATTCTTTTAAAAATAAAACATGTTCCCATTATTTACAACCATTCCCCGCCATTTTGAATTGAGGCATGGATCTTTGAATTCGTTCTTTTTTTCTTTTACTTTTTTTAATTTCATCAAGAACGATTTTTTACTTTCTAAGCAATTTACTTTCAAAAGTAATTATATCATTCAAATATTGGGAGCACCCATCCTTTTCGTTTGCACATTTTAAATTCATCACGAGAAATAGGCCGTTGAATAGATATGCGGAAAAGCTGTTGTCAATTGTGATGAAAACATGCATTTGACGCCAGCTGATACCCATGTTTGTTATTATCCGTCTATCGAGCTTGATTCCCAAAAGATTCTGAAAATTTAGAAACCTGGATTTTCGACTAGCTTGATCCTTGCCGCTTACAATACTAAAAAAATAATAATAATGTTAATAATGCTAAACGCTGTGGTTCAAAACACAGAGGTATCGCCTATTTGACCTCAGCTGGGGGTACTGTTCTTTTTCTTCCTTACGAAAAAAGACTCGAGCTTGAGATATATATGTGGGTGTTTGACTACCCTTCTAAAATAAATATCCCTTACGAATTAAAATGCTGCCCTAGAGCCATGTCAGTGCTTTTTCATTCGTTTGGCAATTGTGCTATTTCGGAAACATCACTAAAGTGAACCAGACTGATGGAAGTTTAAATTCTTGTTGTGTCACAATAAAGAAAAAATAAAGTTACAGTACACCAGTAGCGCAATGACTATAATCATGACAGCTAAACTTACTGGTCTAGGCTTTTAATTCTCATACAAGCTTGGATGTGTGATTATATGGGGTTGAAATTTGTGTAAATATGCTTGCAGAACAAATTTACCAGTGGTTTGTTTGTTTGTTTGGCTTTTTTATGGCGCAAGAGCATCTGGGCTATACTGCGCCAAATTTTATTCTGCGCCAAATTTACAAGTAGGATGAATAGGCTAAAACCTATGGCAAAACTTTTTTGACGAAAAGCTTGTAAAAGCGAGCCTGAATCTTTTGGCGACCAATTGAATTCTTAATTTGGCTTTGGCTTAAATGATAATGTATTTTTGGACTTTGAAACTCACTGGCGGAAACCTTGTTCAGCATGGGCTTCGTCAGATACCAGTCTTTTCCCATTGCTACTCAGGTAAGATGTAAATAGTTATGATGGCGTAATAGTTATGTTTAATGATGTGAGTATCCTTAAGATGTAAACGGCAATAATCATAATGATAATGGAGATACGATATTATAGTAATAGTTATGCTTATCGATGTAGTTATGCTTAAGATGTAAATAGTTATGCTTAAAATGAATTCAACAATTGTACATTTTAACTGAAATAAAGTTTATTTATTTATTGTTTAATTATTATATTCAGAGGCGTAATTATACATTGGCGAAAAGTCGCAACGGGCGTTGCCCTGAAAGAGGCTGAAAGGGCGCCAAATTTGCGAATACGTGTGAAAAAAAGAATTTGAAATAATCGCCAGGGCGTCAAATAAAGGATTTGCAAAAGGGGCAAATCCTGTTATAGCTCTGGTTAAATTTGGTAAGATTATGCGGCAAAATATATCAGAACCTACGGGTGGCAAAATCTTAAATCCGACTCTGTGTATGTCACCCTAAAGCAGTCGGTCCAGTATCAAATGATCAATTCTGCAGCATCTCTGAATATTAAAACCATAAAAAATGCAACGTATATAAATACAACTAAATTGTCATGAATATTTAAAATTGAAATGATACTGTTTAATTGCTCGAATAGTGTTCGATGATGTATGGCGTAGTCGGGTTGTAGGTTTCAGTGCAAAACGTAATTGCATTATTTGTTACAAAAACGAGAAATCAGAATTTCCTTTATCGCACCATATGACTTATTTATTTGTTTCAAATCCAATAGGAGCTCCATTTTCTGCAGCAGAGGGTTCCGTAATTTTTATTCGATAGATAGAAGTTTCCTTTTCCGCATAAGAAGCGAGAATTTTGAATCGTCGGTTTCTCCAAATTTCGTTATATAGAGAATTTCGACATAAAAATTCGATTTATGGAAACTCTACTGTTTTTTAATGATGATAAAAACATTAAAAGTTCAAGTTAAATAATGAATATAAAAATTGCAGAAGACTGCAAAATGATGTTTCTTTGTTACTATGTAAAAAGTGTTTCAAGTTAGGCAATTTTAATTAAATATTGTAAAATGTCGTCTATGTCTTTTATTTTAGCTTATTAAAATTTTATTCCCTTTAACTAATCTAAGAAATTAAAATGTTTTGCTTAAAAGGATAACTCGAATTAGCGAAAGTATAATCCGATTACTGTCATCAACAGACCCCACGGTGGGATTTACCACGGTTTTAACCATACGTGTATTTATCAGCTGGAAATTAAAATTTAGCGAATTTCCTGGAACCTTATCCGGTGAGAATATTTTACTCCTTATTTTGATTCTCCCTTGGGATAAATCTGCCATTGGTGGCGTGTTCTCCAATTCACAGATCGAGCGTGACCCACCGACAATGGAAGCGTTTTATTCAGCAGACAAGTCAAAGGTTTTGTCCTTCTAAAATGAGGTATGAATTTTCTCTCCAGACTTCCGTGAGGTATAATTGTCGAATGTCACTGGAGCATTTCGCCGTTTCGCACAACATTCACAAGCTCTTATGGTGCAGGCAGCTGTACACCATTAATTCCCGCGATTTGACTGAAAAGTTTTAAAATTGCGTTTCGAATTAATTCTGATTTGGTTCAATGGCGCGTTTGCAAACGACCAGTTCGGAACTCACAAACGCCCATCACGATATTCTCTTCCGGGATAAAATCTCGACAAAATTACAGAAACGGACTTTTAGGACCAGAATTGGAAACAGGTTACGATTCGCGGACTAGTTCTAAAACTGTTCGCCCCATCAAACAGAACTATACCGTTCTATGGAACGGCAATCTGCATTTTTCATTGGCCGCAGGAAAAGAGGATTTACTCCGAAATTCCAGGCGATAGACCGGCCGTATAATGACTTCGTCGGGCGTTGAGTTCAAAACATTTTATCACATTTGCGGCGAACTCCTTGATAGCGACAGCTCTTAACGATGGTTAAACCCGCGTCCGCTATTTCAAAGCTCCTGATAGCGGATTGCGAAACGTGAAACAGACCCGCCGCTGTCAATAACAAAAATTAGAAATTGATAGCTGGCGGAGTTTTGCACAGTTCGGTGCGTTTAAATTTTTACGTAATTTTTTTAAATGGATTTAAACTAAATTTCTCGCTGAACAAAAATTAGTGGGAAAAATTATATTACAAAATAATGTATCCGACTAAAATAAATATAGATTTTTTGCGTGTGATCTTGTTTTAATATTTAAATGATTCTCTGAACAAATTTTAGTTGTAATAAAAATAAATTGAGATAAAAAGAGTAGAAATAAAGAAAAAATGATATAAAACGCTAGAAATTTCAAATAAAGGGGGAACGTTTGCAATGTTTCCAAGAATGCAAATTAAAATGAAGAAATGCAGCGTAAAAGTTAGGCAAATGTATTCTGCAAGGTTTTAAAAAGTTCTGTTAACCTTATTAAGCGAATTAATTGATTATGTCATGCAAGATGATTTGACGTGTAGCATATGAACATACGCGCGCTCAGATTCGATTTTTAAGTCGAAGTCAATGTAATATACGTAACGCTGAGTTCGTTGAAAAGGTTAACGCTTATAACATTAACTTCTGACTTATAAATCCAAACTTCGTAAGCGCCACGTCAAATCATTTTGCATAGTTTGGCTGCAACGGGAATTCTGATCGTGTCATACTCCGTATGTATATAATACATATATACAGGGTGTTTGTAAATACTTTCAACAAAATAAGGAGGGGGGGGGCTGTATACCCATAGAGAAATCAAGCCGCATTCCACTCAGAATATCGTGAAAGAGAAAATTCAAAAAACGTTCAGCGTGCATAAATATTTACAACCAGCGCATGAGAAGCCCAACATGCAAATCTGGTCAGCTCATCAAGTATGTAAATGATTAGGACATGGCATAAGCTTCTGGTACACTGGTTGTAAATATTTATGCATGCTGGAAGTTTTCCAAACTTACTTTTGTCTGACAGCGTAAGTGAAATGAAGACATATAGTCCGTTCGCGAAAAACTGGCAGGTAGTACTGTTACAATTCAAGGGAGTTGACGTCACAGACGGCTTGTTTCATTTCAGTAGAGGGAAGGGCGTCTTTGATAACTCATTTTCCCCTTTGAATTCTAACGGTACTACACGCTAATTTTCCGCGAACGGACTATAGGTTACATTGCAAATGTTGCTACTAGTCTTAATGTGTTCTGTCGCCTTTCTTTTTTTTGTTGAAAGACTTAATGTACACCCCGTATACAGACCTTGAAAAATCTGAGCAAACCATATTCTCCAGACAAAAACGATACTCGCCGCTTCAATAAAAATAACCCAAAAGCCTAATAGGAAAAGATAAAATCTAGGCGCCAATGGCGAGCATAGGACTGGGTTTACTAATTACATCTTTTACCTATTTTTTTCATTACGTAACTTGTAATGACGTAATTATTCCTAGGGCAGCAAGGGGGTAGTTAGACTTATTAGTGGTCTTTACTCTCAGCTGCCTAGCGAATTAAATCCAAGTTTATTTGCCGAATACGAAATAAAATGTACCTTCCGTCGAAAATAAAGTTTGCTTATCAACTGACAAAACATCATTTTGTAAGAATTTAAGTTTTAAATCAATTACGTCCAAAAATGTTTTTCTTATGTACATATAATATTTAAACGATTATAAAGTAACAATTGTATAAATAACTAAAATCTCAATTCCATATGAACAAAAAATATTAAATCACAAAATTATATTGCATAAAATAGCCTGATTTAAAACTAAAAGTAGACATTAATGGAATAAACTCTACCCTCATGACAAATATAATAAAAATTGTTTTAATTAGCAATGTTTTATTTAAATTGAAATTCACGATAGACACAGTTAAATACTTTATTTAAATTTATATTATGTTATTAATATTTATATTATTTTATTAAATAAAGTAATTTAACAATTTCTCTCTTGAATTTCAATTTCAATGTTTCTGCAGTGAGTCACTCCTCGTTGTTATAAAGTTGTTATTATTAAATTTTGGTATACACCATGCTAGTGAGCAAAATAATCAAATCAGTGTACACTACATTTTTTGTTTTAAATTTTAGTTTTTTGATCAAGAAAGTTGTGCGATCGTTCCTTAGTATAGTTCTGCAATGTTTAAATGTGTTATTTTTCTTTAAGTCCTTAAAACGCTTAATAATTTCTTCCAAAAAGTGAGTTTTAAATAAAATTTTGCAAACGCTATGATGCAGTTTTTCCAAACAAAATGATATTTAAATGCATCAAATATCATCTTGATGAAAAATGTACCTATAAACAAGATTATTTTCAGGTTATACATTGTCGTTCATAAAACGTGTAAAAATATTTTTGCTTAAATATATTGTATATTTATATATTATAAAGTATCGAAAAATATATCAAGCCTTTCATTTTAAAAATTAAAAAGCATTGAGGATATTTAATTTCGTTACTAAAAAATACGTGCTAAGTTGAGTTCCGTTTCCTAAATCAAAACTAAGAAATTAGTGAAAAATATAAATATAAGATTG
Organism: Dysdera silvatica; assembly: GCA_006491805.2. Classification (NCBI taxonomy): domain Eukaryota; kingdom Metazoa; phylum Arthropoda; class Arachnida; order Araneae; family Dysderidae; genus Dysdera; species Dysdera silvatica. The sequence goes on from QLNU02015003.1 coordinate 168,082,403, forward strand.
TCTCTTTGTTGTTAGTGGCGTAGAATGAAGTAGAAAAGGGGTGATCAATCCCCTCAAGTTCAAGCTTCCACATTAGATATCAAAGCTCACTATTTCCTATAGCGCCCGCATCAAACAATCTTCTTTAAAGCTAATTAAGCCCCCTATAAGTTTTGAGTGGTTAGGCCACTTGTCCCGTACATCATGCGCATTAATACGCATTAAATATGCATTAATTATCATACTTTTATCTTAAAAAAGCAATTGCTTCTTTAATCATTATTTTATTGAACGGTGCATTCAATTAAATTTCAAATTAATTAATAAAATTAATTTTCAACATACTAATACTGATAACCAAAAATCTAAACGAAAAATGCGGCTATTGTTAAATCCAATAACTACAGTGCCCTAAAATTTAACTTGTTCACAGTTTGTTATAAGAAAAAAAAATGCGCGAAAACTGCATTGTTTACTTGTAAAAAGTGTTGATGAAAATTATCTTTCTTGCTCTAGTATTAAATAACCATTTCTCATACTTGAAATTTCGATTCATTCCTGTGCCCATTGACTTAGGGAGTTGATGAACCCTTCTCGGGGAAATATTACCGCACGACTTACATATGGTCACTCGATGCAACAAATCGAAGAAATACTGGAAGAAAGTAAACCACTTACCATCAATATTCAAAAGAATGTACCAAAGAATCATGAAAGCTAGGCAATCACCGTGTTTCATTAGGACCATTAGATGCAGAAACTTTAGGATGAGGTCCAAAATGCAAATATTGAGAGCCGTTTCTATATTCCCGCATTCATTCCGATATTGCTGCAAATTGGACCCACGAGGAGATATCCTTGATTAGACGAAAGCACTCATTTTATCCGTAAGTTGAAAATTATGAAATTCATTTTACGACTTTTAAATTCGCCTTACTTGCGTTTTACAGCACGTCTCAAGTTTTTGCACGAAGTTTCTTTGTAACTTTGCGTTTCTTATCCAAACGTGAACTGTTTTTCAAACGGCAATTTAAAGCGGCAAGGAAAGTTCGAAGTTCGTGATAGTTTTTCCCGGATAGTAAAAGTGTGTCATTGAAAGCAACAGTTCCGGAAGGTGCTCTGATCTCGTGTGAGACACAGCAGTTCCTGAACTACTCATAAATGCAAAAGGAGCTGATCCGTCCGTTGTGGGTTTCGGGCGCTCTTGGGTACGAAGGCAGCGCCATCTAAGGATAAAAGAAGGGGAAAATGCAATTTCCTCGCTCCGGAATTTTTTTGCTCTTTTAGCGGAAGCTAAAAGAAAAAGTAGATAAATACAGTTTATAAAACTTGTGAATTTCATAACGGTTTCCTTCTGAAGAAAATGGCAGTCTGGAATAGCTGCAGTATATCAAATATCAAAAGGAGCATTTGCCAAAGCAGAGTTTACCGAATTGTTAAAAGCAGTTTACCAAAGCATTAGATCAGTAAATTAAGTGTGCTTGGTCCAAGTCCAGTTTGAAGGTGTGGCAATCTTTCATTTCTTCGTCCGTTATAAGCCAAAAGCAAGTTCTCCTGGGACCCTAAAAAGGTGAGGCTCGGACTACAGATGTGCTAAATAGTCCATTAAACGAATAAATGAATGGCTTTGCCCACTTATTAAGGATAATCAAACCCGTTCTGTGTTCCAGACATTGATCGAGTTGTCAGCCCACTAGGTTGGATTTTATCGTTGTGATGTCCCTACTGAAAACTGCATATTCAACGAAAGAGGGCAGAAACTAATGCATAGAGGTTAAAATTTAAAGAAACTCGCATAATTTTCAGAAAATTCGCCTTAGCCAGCCTTCTCACACACATGCATTATTTACCATTTCTTTTCTGATAAAATCTGCTCTAGTCCCACATGCCTTTAAAATGCTTCTCTTTCGTAAACCAAACGTGTGGCTACTTAATAAGAACATGGAGTTTTGTTTTTTTTTGCATTTTTTTTATGGCGTTGGCAACAGTTTTCATTCCGCTTGAACCACAGGCAAAATAAAACGATACAGGAATAAACAGTTTGACATCCATTCTACTGTATCGATGTTTTTCATATTTTGTCCTTCCTTTTCTCATAGGATCTTAAAAAATCTTAGTGGAAAAAGAATAGTAAATTCAAACAGGCTATAAGAGAAAGCACGGAAACAAAACTAATACCAATAATACATTGCGTTCTGAGGAGTCGTTCATCAGCAGGCATGGTCGTGGTAACGTATCTATAAGTACTGCATTTCTAAAGCGACATTTGACGCAGCATAAAATTAAAATTCAAAGTTAAAAAAAATATTAGTAGAGTTTATCTCTCGATGTTTATAGGTAAATGCTCCCAACATGATTCAGAGAGACTGTTAACACACATGACTGCTAACAAAGCTTTTTAACCGTGGAAACTATTTACCGCGAAAAAGGAATATCTTCACATGTTTTATAACTAAATACTCAAATATAGGATTGTTTCTTCACTTATCTATACAAGACTTCCTTATCAATTAATCTTATCAAAAAAAATTTTCAAAATGTAAGTTGTAAGAAAAAACACCCCAATTTTTTAATTTTATTGTTCTTTATCATTTTTTATCATTATTAAATTTTATTATTAGTAATATCAGAATCTTTCTTGCTTTCTTCGAGCTTTACTTTTTATTTCGTAGTTTTTATAACTTACAATGTTTCCTTCTACAGAAAAGTAAGATATTGTCAGAAATTTTAGTTAAATAAGATAGTGTTTATCGGAGGCAGAATGAGTACTCTCAAAGTGCGTATATTTTGAATTCTCGGAGGGCGCGAGTCCTATAGCCCATGAGGGCGCAAGTCCTAGAGCCCATGAGGGCTCACCGACCCAGTCCATCCCTAGTATATATAAAGTATACGTAAACTGTATGCAGGCCATTATTCATAATCGGTTTATACATGACAGAATTATAAATTCATACCTTACTCTAGAATTATTACTTTTTCTGCAAATTTCTGCCCACCATTTTTTATTTTTGGTAACCATTTTGGTTTATAGGATAGTATTGTCTTTTGCACAAACAACACATTTATCAAATGGTCAGCACAGCAAAGCATTGGGCAGTGTTTTCTAAATTCGTGGGGATTAGGTGAAGGGAAACGTTTTACCAACCCATACGGATATTAGCTAAATCCAGGTTTTTTAGTCTGTATTGTCTAGTCGGCATAACACTCTGGTTCATACAGAGAAATTATAGCTTCGACTATAGCTCTAAACTTATCTTCTTTTTATTCTGTACAGCATTAAAAGCTTTGCGATGATGGGTCATGTACAATTCTAGTTTGAAAAAAAACAACACATATATTACCAAAAACATTTTGGCTTCCGACAGCATTCAAACTGTCCCAAAACAAGCAAGTGAAAGAAAATCGCATAAGGTCCATATTCAAATTTAGTGGGTTAAAATTAACATGAATTCCTAACTCTCGATCTAATTCTCAACTCACTAAATTAACAACTAACTCGGTAGGATTTCAACATTTACAATAGCCATCGTCATTATTGCATTATTGCACGGAAGACCTTTACCTTACCCTTTTTATTGCGTGCGTACAGAGAGACAGACAGACAGAAAAACCAAAAGCAATAGCGGGTTCAATATCTATTGAAATTCACTGAAAACGCAGTTAACTATCAGCCACTTCAATATAGGGGCGAAATAGTAGTTGACTGTTAAACCCCCGCGATACGTTTACGATCAAGTAAACTTACATAGGAGTCGAGCTCAATCCCAAAGGATCAAAACACAGCGAGCATAACTACCGAGTTACTGGCGCCTACTTAGAAACTATCAGTTAGCAGTAAAAATCATCCACTTCTGGCTTTACTTTGTATTTATATGTGATAATAATATAATGATTAAATATAATGATTAAACAAGATAATTGAATAACATTCGAGTTAAAATAAATTACATTATTCACGAACTTCAAAACCGCATCTCATTTGATCCAATACATAAAGTAAATGTTAGCATATGAAATAAGAATGCTGCGGTTTAAATTAATATTCAATCAAATTTTCCCTTTTCAATGTTTATCAATTGCCCTAAATTTGTTTAAAGCGCAACTATAAAATTTCCCACGTACCTAACTGAAGATAAATTAATGAAATGAAAATTCGTAAGAATGTCTTTGTATGTATTTCCCTAACGCTGCACAGATTGCAAGAAACTTCTGGCTTTTCGAGTATCTTAAAACTAATTCAAAACTTGTTTCTAACAATTTTTTGGTAAGTTGCATGACATTGAAAAACAAGAAATGGAAGCAAAAAAATACGCTATCATGAGGGTAAAAAGTAAAACAATTTATTGGAAAACAGACCGCTTTAAAAGTATGTAGGCTTTTAAAGTTTTAGCCGCTATTTTTGTCAGTTCTTAAGAGGACTTAAAAATGAATTGGCTCCAGACATTGTTTATTGCTGACTGCAATTCCCGTTAAAGCTTCGAAAAGCGGATTAATTTCAGGCAGCTAAGTCACCCACCCTGTCGTAATCTTCCTAATCCCTAACAAATCATTGGATGAATTGACACTCCACTAAATTGTTCCAAAACTATAAAAAATTCTTTCCTTTCTTTCTTTCTCTTTATTACATGAACTGCTTGTAAAAAGCAGTAGGTTAGGTGTCTTGATTGAAATTTTTTAGACTTTCTACCTTTGTAAACAATTGGGAAAATAATTAGCTTCAAAAACAAGAAATCTTCAGAAGTAGAAAACGGTGTATTTTTCAATCGAAATTCTTGCAACAAACCAAGCATTATTTAAGTTTGGGGATGAATTATGAGGTTGTTTCAGCAATAAACCATTCCCAGCAATACCACAAATTTCCTCTTTAAGAAACATACCACGAATTTTAGAAATATTTATCTTGAAAATACAAAAACATCTTCAAGGAACATTCGTTCACTATGTATTTTCTTCAGAACGTTGCATAGAATGCAAAAAAACGTATAAAATATCACGAAGTATGTCGTATATTTAGCCGTTTAGAAAGCGAGAAGGAATTGGGGAGAATGGGCTATAAAATAATATTAATTAATGCATAAATATTAAAATTATACAAATTTGCATCGTACAGTTTTCTCGAGAATATGCCATGAGTTTTCTATCATGGAACCGATAGCTTAATTTAACCACAGCAATTCGCAACTTTTACACGCAACCACACTTAATTGCAGTCGAACTCTATTCAACATATATATTATCATTCCCCAAATGTATCATTCTCTAGCATGACAGACTGCTTCCCAACAAGATATTTGAATGACTGATGAAGGCAGGAAAATTCAATGATGCAGACAATTTAATTAAGCATTAAGCTTATACCTATTGCTAGGGTGTCAAACGCGTTGAAGTTAGATATTAGTAAACAATATTGTAATCTCCTACATCGATTTACATTGAATATTTTTCCTATGCTGCAGCATGAAATAGATTGCTGACTTTTATATATACTGTAGCGCATGATTCAACATTCTCAAAACGTTTGGCTATCGTAAGTTTGGTTTTCTTTCCAAAAGACGATAAGGCCTTTTAGGATAAGGTTTGATACCAAAATGATATAAATTCTTATTTACTGAGATAGATTGAATTCCCTATTTTTTTATTCCAGTTTTTGAAGCTTCCGATATTTACAGTTGTTCAGAAAGGCGCCGCCAAAAATTTTTTTCCACGTCTTTCGAGACGAAGCCCAAGAGCTGGAGTAAAGGCCAATAAAACATGCTCTGGCTGTAGTCACGACATTGGATTTTGTATTGGCTATTTTGAAGGAACGTGAGTTTTCTTGTTGAACTCATGGACTTCTTTTAAACAATACAAAAGTAGTTTATTTATGGACATGAAACTTTTAAAGCGCTACACGCTTTTTCCTTGTCAAAAGAGTAGTTTTAATAAAATGGTGGTGAAAAAGAAGAAAAAAATTATTCCAAGAAATAATTCTAATACCTTCACACGAGAGAAAAGTCAGATAAACAGAGATTAACTCTAGTTACCATTTGATTTAGTGTAGATAGATTAAAAAATTCAATAGTAAGATGAAGACAAAAATATGCTTTTGCACCGTAGACGGTACAGTGTATGTTATGTTGCGCAATTTTTTACGAAATAAAATTTGCGAATAATTGGCCTTTTTCAAGTAAAGTAATCCACACGTAACAATTAAGAAAGAAATTTATTTGAGGATAGAAATTTTGACTATTTAGCAGGTTTAATTGAGCAAAAAGCAGCAATGTTTCTCGAACTGTAATTACCATGAAAATATATGAGAATATAAGTAACGTAATTGAACAATTAAAATTTTAATTCGCACTGTATTTAGAAATTCGTTTAGAGTTATCGTTCAATTTATTCTACAACCCTTGTTAAGTCTGAAAAAAAAATGTTATTACAATCGCTTATGAGGAAGGTGCTCACAGTTTGTTTCAATGGCAGAAAAAAAAATGAACGTTCTTAATGGCGGAAATTTACATAATAGCAGAGTAAAAATTGTTTTTAATCACCCTCAGATGCATTTGATTTGCTGATTTGTACGGAAATAGCATTAGCAAATGATGTAGCTTGGACGATTATTGAATACCGTTTTAAACTATTAAGCTAAATGTGTTTCAAAATATTTATATAATTCGACGAAAATTGCTTAAATTTTTGGTTTTCATGTTACTTTTCCGAATGAATGAATTTCATATGTATTTTTAAAAATGAATTTCCTTTTTCATTCTCACTTGACTTACTTGTTTACAAAAGATTGTATTATACAATAATTTTCGATACCTACTTATAAATATGCTGAAACAAGAGGTTTTTTTTTGTTTATTAGAAAAAAAAAACGTCGTCCCCCCCCCCTCATCCGGTGTGGGGACGCAAAAACTCACAAAAAACTCGCCCCGGTGGCTTTGTGTGTTGACTATTATTTAGCAATCATGTTATCTCTGAGAGGGATAATAATATCTTACAAAGATCTTATGGTTTTAGAAAGTACCATGTAGTCGAAACTTTTGAACGTGTAGTTTTAATGCGTATTTTTGCGTGTACAGTTCTCCAGAAAAATACAAAAATACTTCTTGTTTAAATAAAATGAAACAAGTTAACACAGTTTAAATAAATACAATGGTTTATAGCTGTTTATTTAAACAGTTAAAATAGTATTTATTTAAACTGTGTTAATGTGTTTTATTTTATTTAATATTTTGCGCAGTGTGTCGTTTCATCTTTACTACTTCTTGTTTGTAAAAGACTTAAATTTTTTTGTTCTAAATGCATGATGCTTATAATTACTACTCCTTTTTTCGCACTACAGTCCCTGGAGGACCTGGGCCTTCTTAACGATCGTCGTCTGTTCTCCTATATTCAGGACTTTTCTTCGCTATTCTCTTACTGTCAGTCTTCTCAGAGCATCTTCTACTCCATCAAACCACCTTTTTCCGGGACATTTCATTTTTACCCTTCTTACTGGATTGATGCCCATAATCTTCTTATCAGTCTTAATCAGCCTAGAATCTCTAATCCTTTCTACATGTTCGATCCATCTAAGTTTTCTTTTCCTTCTTTCTATAAAAAGCTTATGGTCAGAACTATTTCTAGAAGCTTCTTTTTCCTTTTAAAATTAATTTCTAATGTAAATTTATAAAAAAATTTATGGAGTTGAATGGAGAGAAATTGGTAAGTAATATAAAGAATCTTTCAAGTAAGAAATAAATTATAAATTAAATTTAAACGATTAAAATTTTTAAATCCATTCACTTAGTGCCCCAATTTATCATTTAAATTACGAAGGAAGTTAAAATCTTGATGTAAAAAATAAAACACCTTCTATTATGATAATAAACTCCATAAAATGGATAAGATAAAATGCAGTTAGCAGTTAAATCTCCGAAAATAATATTGCTTAGACAAAACCTCGGAAAAGTACTATTAAAATTTATAAATAAAAACAACCGATAATTTTAAAATTAGAGGCATCATTGGATTTTTCTTAGAAATCGATCATCGTGTTACAACATGCATTCTTTCCCTCACGTGCTATATTACCATTGCTTCAACTTAAAAATGCAATTAAATACAACTCTTGTACGTAAAATTGTTTAATCATTACTCATTTTCCCCTATTGGAAACGACTTCAAATTTGCAACGAACGCGTGGAAACGTATTTTAATTACCCATTTTATTCGATCATTGATTTTCAGATGCTGAAGTGGAAGTATCCCGTTCGAAAACGTAAATTGATTTTTAATTACATCGGAGAAAAAAGACATCATCACTTATTTGAAGTTTGAGGATTGGGAACGGGACCGCTAATTTCCTGACTACTAAAATAAAATCCATCCACATGTAAGTACTTGATAAGAAGGAACTTGAATTTGGAGGAATTAAGCAATTTCACGTCGTCTGTGTATTCTTTTCTTTATTCTCTTAAATCGGCTATGTTTTATTTTGTAATGACTGAACACAAGGCATAAAATTTTAACGTTATTCAAATAAATAATAACTTAGGAAATTAAAATTTTTGGAATAATTCTGACTGTTGGAAATTAAATACCCGTGCGTGAGCATTCAAATGAAAAAGACATTCAGAGAAATATAAAACCAAAATGTTGTCTGTTCTTTTCTTCCTTTGAAAGTACCTGTAAATTAGAGTACTAACTTCCGACTTATATTTCTATGGAAATACACAGGGACTGATCACAGCAAACGCATCCAAAGCCTGGGTTTGGGACCCCGCAATTTTAAGGGCCCCCAAAAAAGTCAAAACGTTATTTAATTTTTATATATAAAGTAATAGTAAAAAATAAAAAAATGCATCGCAGTAGCACTGTGCATTTTGTATTATGGTAATACCTCCCAATAAGGGACACCCACGGGACAAGACATTTTGACCCTTAAATAGAGGTGTCCCTTCTTCGGAAGTAAATGTGTTGATATATACATAAACTATGGACCAGAAAATGTGTCACTTATTTGGAGTCAGCTCTTACAAGAGATAAGACTGTGTTTATATAAATCGAACACTACGCAGATTAAATCAAACAACAATATTAATCAACGTTTATTGGCGTAGTGATACCCGTAGTGCATACCATAATGATACCCGTAGTGTATACCATAAACATTGACTGATATTGTTGTTTACTTTAATCTGCGTAGTGTTCGATTTATATAAATACATATGCTGCAACGGGCATTTCGATCAATTTAATACGTCTCTTTGCAATTTGGTTTAAATAGTAGTCCATGTACTACACCATTCTGCAAAATAACTGGCAACAGTATATATACGTTCGTAAAGAGATTAGATATTGTCGTTCGTAGCTCAGTGGGTAGAGCCTCCGCCCGGCAAGTGGAAGGTCGTGGGTTCAGGTCCCACCGAACGCAGAAATATTTATTTTCTTTCGAACGTTTCACCATCTAATCACGCCATAACATCGGTGTTAGTATCACTACGCCAATAAACGTTGATTGATATTGTTTGAGATAACACTGCATTTTACCTATCCAACTTATGATGGGACTCATTCTTCAATATCCCTCCGAATCCGAAATGGACTCAGCTCGCTACTGAGGGCATTCCCAAATTTTCGTGAGAACAAGGGGCCCCAAATATTTGCCTGGCCTAGGGCCCAGCAAAGGCATTATCGGATCCTGGAAATACATATAGTAAAATATATAATAGGATATAAAAATTTATTGAGGCCAGATACAATCGATAAATTCATTCTATGTTTGTTATATACTTAAACGTTCGCATTGGTCTCCTAGGCAGTAGCCGAATCCGACAACACCTATACTGCCTGAGGTGTAAATAAAGTCATTTGTCAAAATGATCGTAATATTTTCAAAATAATTAATCTATATATATATATAGACAAAAATAATAGTGAATATTATAGAAATACTAAAATATTTAGGGTAATACGTTTTGAAAAGAAAGAGGAAGGTTCAAACCTTCTAATATAGTAGAAAAGATGTTTCATACTCTAGGACGGTTGCAGATAATGGGCACCCTGCCAAAATTAAACCCCGAAAGGCATATATTAGCTAGTGAACATTTCTTGTACAATAATCGTGAGTTGGTAGTTGAAAGAATATAAGATCCGTATATGCATTTTAGTTACACTATTGAACATACGGGTAAAAATTCTATAATCAAAAAGCTTATCTATTGGTAGAATTTGGACATTCCCAGTGATCTCAGCAGTAGGGAAAGAATAGAGGAAACAAGGTAAGGTAAGAGGTGAAAGAATCTATTTCGTAGTGAAGTTATTTGTTGAAAATTGTATTTAACTGCCTAATCCTAAAGGAATGGAGATGAGTATAAACCTAAGAAGATCGGAAGTGGGGAATAATAGAAATTTAGTTCAATAGAAATAAAATACAGGGTACCAGGGAGGAAATTACATAAAAAGGTTAAACACTGGTAAAATAGCAATGAAAAAGATCACTCAAGCTTTCGGACGCATCAGCAGCAGTCCTTTTCTTCTTGTTCAAGAAGAAAAGAACACAAACAAGCACTCGCGAAAGGAGACATAGCCTCACGTCTGGCAGAACACGCTTTACAACACGGACACGAACCCGACTGGGACTCAACAAAAATACTACACCGTCACATCACAAACAAGAATAGTAGACTCTTCTTAGAATCTTGGGAAACTTACAAACTACACGGGAAAGCCATTAATACATCACAACCACTTCCAGAAACTTACAAACAACTCTTACTCTGAAATGTATGGGATTTTCCCAACATTAGGTGCCCCGCAGTACAGGTTTCTCATTGGTTCCCATTGGGTTCATAGATTCGTTACACATATACAGGTAGTTTACATCCCTCAATCATAAAATGAGACCTCATTTCTCATAGATGTAGTGTAATTAGTATGACTTCCGTTCCTGACAATTTATTTTCCAAATTTAAAATTTTACTTACGTAAAATAAAGGATAATATAAAATGAAGGACACTGTAAAATGAAGGACAATATAAAATGAAGGATAATGAAAAATGAAGGATAATAATACATTATCTAGCGTGTAAGCAATGATTTAAAACATATCAAAAACATATATTATAAATACGGACATACTTATTTAATCAGCATCACCTTCAACGTCTAAATATGGTGAATCCATTGAATGTTTTACCATCAAAAATCCATCACATGCTGAAGGCCGCATCGTTTTTCGGTCGTTAGAGGCGGAAGTAACTGCAATTACTTCTTCCGTGCCTATTTCAAAAAGATTATTTACATCGAATATAGAGACTTCCAGTTCCAAGCTTCGACAAGAATAACAATTACTTTGGTATTCTTCTAAATAATCCTGAATGGTTCTTCAAAAATTTCAATGTTTAAAAAAAAAAGACGACGAAAGATTTTGTTTCAACCACCTTTGATTTTAATCGTTGTAATTCTTTTGCAGATAGGAAACAGTTTTTATTCCATCTAAAATCTAAAATATTACTTATTCAAACTTTTTAAAGTGTTGAGATTTTTATTCCTTATGAGCTGCTTTAATTAATATTTCGAATATCCAGCGGAGGTAAACTATAAATAGACGCTATAAATGCAGTGCTAGCACTCCGGTCCGTTGATTGCAAAATAGGAGCTATATTTGATAGCAAAAACATTAATATAATATATCAAGGGTGGATGCCCACGTCTTTAAAACAATAAAAATAAAAATTGAAAAAAAATTTTAAAAAATTAATAATTAAATGATTGTTTCGATATATCGTCTTAACAAAATCGTAAGGCTCAGTGTCCATAATACGTGAGATTAAATTTAAAAAAATCGCCTGATATTGAAAACAATTTTTCGTGTTTAATAATCTTTCAGAGTTGAATAATGTGTTATTTACTAATAAAAGACGGAACAAATTGTATAGGCTTTTATAAAATGTGATTTAAACATTTAAAACCACCTGCGAGCATCACCAAGTATAAATTTTTCACATTCCAAATAACATTGGTAAAACCCTCTAAAATTCTAATAAAGATAGAATTCGGAAAGGTTTTGGAAGAAACTCGACTCTCTACTAATTAGTAAAAGATTGAAATATTTAGCTAAGTAAAGAATTTCGTGCTGTCTCTGAAATAATCTGAAATAGTAAATTGCAAATTAATTGATGCGAAAATTTCTACCGAATTACTATTTAGAAGGAAATGTGCGTTCCTTCCTATGGAACAAGATTTTCTTTAAGTTTAAAATTTCAGAAACGTGAGCATTTCAAAATTTTACTTTATTAATTGCACGAAGTTAATTCAAAAGTATCCGAATATACTTTCGAATACAAGATATATTATATGACCGTGCTAACAGTAGTTCCCGCCAAGGTACCAGATCTAATTTAATCACTCCTTTAGAAATCGCCAAGTAGTCCGCCAAGAACTCAGCAAGTGGGATAGGGGTAGCGTATTCTCAAATTACATGTCAAATACGATTATTTGTCATAAAAAGAAAGCAAACACGGCAGTAACATGAAAACTGCTCAAGATTTACGAATTATTATCGAAAGTAGAGTTTTATTAATAATACTGGTTCCGAGTTCGATTCTGGGTAAGCAAACGTCCTTTTTTTAGTTTCGTTAAAACATTAAGTTTCCATTTGTTTTGTCGTAAGCATAAAGAAAAACCTGGAATATAGTTCACGCCCCTTAATAGAATCGTTTCTATTCCAGGAAATTTGATTTTGGAAGTAAAACGACTCACTGTGCTGAATATATCACAATCGTAAAATAACACAATGGGCATAGTTTTTGAACTATATGCTTTAATATAGCTTTAAAACGTTTTCTCGAAGGCTTCCAGCCCTCTTCGAGGAAGCTTACATAATACTGTACACAATACTGTGAGACTATTGTGTAAGCTTATTCGAAGAGGGCTAAAAGCCTTCGAGAAAACGTTTTAAAGCTATATTAAAGCATATAGTTAACAAAAACTGTGCCCATTGTGTTATTTTACGATTGTGATACATTTGATTTTATTAAGCGGCTGACTCATCGACGAGTCTTTAATATTATTTGGTGGTCCTATGCATATATTTAAACATTAAAACATTACATTGTAACACATATTTAAACATTACATCATTGCATGTAAAATTTCAATTTATTTCAAAATGTTGGAAGAGATAAACTTAGGCATTTTGCGCCCAAATAACGCTGCCCCTATACGAGCTGATTTTTATAGCTAGTAAATCCAAATTTAAACTTTATATGAAATCAAATATATATTACAACAACTACAAGTAATAATTAAATAATAATAACTAATGAAGGGCTAGTTACTTGTACTTAATTAAAGACTAATTAATTGTAACTGAACAATAACTAATTAAAACTAACTGAACAATGAATAATTATTAATAAATAAATAATAAATGCCACAATTAGCTGTTCGTAATAATTTAATTATGACAGATTTAATACACATAAGTAAAATCAAAATACTTATATGTGCTTAAGTTTCAAATATGCTGTATACTCGTTCTTAGCTAATTATGAAATTCATTAGATTGTGATTTATTTTAAAGAATTAAGATTAAAGAATTAAGATTCTTTAAGATTAAGGCGGAAAGGTGCAAATATGAAAACACGTGTAAGATCCGCCCCCCGTGGTTTCAGGTCGTTTGCAAATGTGAAATACTTCGTTGCATACTTATTACAAATGACTTCCAAGAAATGAATGGCATATTTTTTACTTTGATTCTTATCCCAGTTTCCATGTTATTGGATTTTAAGTTTTGTAAACGGCAGCATTGATTTTAATATCCGGTGAATGATAATGCATTGATTTGAATGTGGTCCTAAAAATTCGAATATATTAAGCGAGCGGAGAGACGTTATTAACCAGTGAATTGATGATCTGGCGGGCAGTTTAAATGATAAATAGATGAGAAAATATCAATTGCTTAGTTATATTTGCCCTAGCAATTGGAGCCATGTACCGTAAAAAGACAGCAGATCGAGTAATAATTGGAAAAAAATATATAGTGATCGAAAAAAGCAGTTTCCACAATCCTGAGCCTTCGCGCCAAAATTCCCGCATCCACCGTTGTACGCTGTCATGACAAAATTGTAATTGTAATTGTATCTCATCTTTAAAAAATATTATAACTGTTAAAAGTATCTACTCTCAACTTTTGTTGATTTGTTTCTAAAGTAACAGTTTAATGTCATCCATTACAAAATGTTAATCATGCGAATTCATTCCATGCGAATGAAATGAATTCGCAATCATCAATTTCAGAACATTTCGAAATAAATAATAATAAGTAATATATCATTGAGTATTGTATATTGTCGTTAGATGCTACTTAAAAAATCGAAAGTTTGTGAATGCAGACCTTACGAAAAAAAATTAAAATAAGGTGAACTCAAATTATTTCTGAATATAAAGTCCTGGACAAATCCTGAACGAAAAGCGATTTTATCATTTTGCCATTTTTAGGAGAAAAATAGCATATTATGGGCACATTGCGTGAGTCGGGAAATATACAACGTATCCCAATTTGTATTTGAGGGTAATAACATTTGAAAGAAACTCAGAATCAAAGTCAGGTTAAGGTATTATGGCGCCCTGCGTAATTTTTTCCGGGTCCCCTTTGCAGAATGAATCAAATCAGCATGATTATTTTTTGAGAAAATAAGGAGCAAGAGAAAATTGTATTATGCAAATCCTTCAATTAAGGCCTGTTTAAAGCAAATTATGCATATGTACTTCTAAACATTAAAAAGATATAAAATATGAAACTTCCATATATAACCCAAAAATTATAAAATATATATTAAAATATATATATATCTAACCTCTAGAAGCTTGTAGAGCTTCTCCCCTTATTGTTATGCTGGTACAAAGTAGATCCACCTACATTTGATGCATCCTGGGACCGCGTTAGATGCAAAGTGATCTACATTTTGGTGGCAGTACGGCCTTCTCCCTTCTCCGCATCCTGTAGTGAAACGTTGATGTTTCCTTTCTGTATACTTTGCGACCTGCACGAAGAAACGAACTTAGCCCACTTACTCCACTAACTTACGCTCACTTCAGCTCCATAGTGTGAACGGTATTGGGAAGCAAGAAACCGTATGGGCGCTTAGACTTCTTCTGTAGCCACCCGCGATTGGCTTCAGATGTCTTATACCAGCCATTGGAAAAAAAATTAAAAATCAAATTTTTTTTGCTCTTTTTCCAAAAACATTATCAATTATGTCCTCATGATCAATGTTATCTACAGCAGTTTGCTATGCACAGAGTTAGGAAATTTTGTTTTAACTGACTTAAGGAATTTCATAAGTAAGTTTTTACTCATCATAATACTGTAAATGATTTTTATCTAGTTACATTTGAAGTGGAGTTTCGGCTTTTATCAAGCTGAGTTCCTCAGAAGTGTAAGCCCGAGATATTTGCCTTTTTTGCTCTGACATCGCCAATAGTCAAAGAAAGAAAAGGGAGGTTACGTGGTTTGAATATTTGGATTAAACTTGAGGAGAAGCAGCAACAGTTGTCCTCGTTTACAATTAAAAAGTTATTACGTCTGCTAGAGAGACTATCGCATCCTCATGTTTCGAGAAGTCAATGCGCAAGTAGCTTGATTATTAATATTAATTCTGGAACCCGATTTAATACATACTTGGTTAGTTCCGGTTTACGCATGTATTCCCAAACCTCCATATCTCTGTTCATAGGAGTATCTTCAATCATTTCTAATATGTATCTATACCTAATCAGCCATGGCAAGGATACATTAAACAATCTCAGACAGCTGCTGCGAAATACCTGAGCTGGCCAGGAAGTGTACGAATATTTAAATGAACGGTCATATATCCCATATTTTTGAATGTAGTTTTATAAGTACCATGATTCTCTATAATTCAAGTGTTACATATTCTATTCACTGCATTTTAAAGAAAACTTTCACTAACAATTTAGCGTTTAATGTAATTTCATTCTTAATTATATTCAGTGTACATGTTATTCCTAATTTACTTATTTAAGGTAAGACATAAGATGATTAATACTTTAGAAAAAAGAAGAACAAAGCAGTGTTTTTGATTATTTACAGTAAATTTAATTAAGAGCAAAAGATTCAAAATAAATCGGCACATGAAAATAAACTATAATCCTGGTAGATAAAATAATTATCTAAGTTATATTCCTGAGGGTAAACTCTCAAAGGATCTCAGAACGTGTGTGTACAGCAATTCAAAATATTTTATGTCCTCTTCATATATATATCCACGTCAATTTAAAGAAATTTGCAGTTGTATTTCATACAACTTTAAGCTTGTCATACAACAAGAAATGATACTGATTTCCTTCATCTCCTGGGACAGCAAATCAGTTTCCTTTCCGGGGATTTAAAGCGTCTCGGATTCGAAATCGTTTTCAAGTAAAGCGTCCACGTTTATCTATTTAGAGCGATCCAACTCATTCAATTGTCAAATCGATAGCTTTCTGGGAAACTGGAGGGCATCTGAAAGCCCCTCATGAATCTGCTACACATTAATGTCACATACACCCTTCCATAAATAACTATAATGCACTTGCATTGACATAAATTTGGAGTGTTAGTAAAATTTCGGAAGTCTATTTCTTTTGCTTTAATATAATTCATTATTGCAGGGTTTTCTGGATCCGAAGCTAATGAGTTTAGGTAATATTTCGCTAATTATTTCCATATAAAGTAAGCTCCCTCTTTTATCCAGTCATGACCGGACCGAGAAACTTGCCGGTTAGTAAATTGGCCGGTTAATCCGAAAATTGAACTGTATATAGAAAAGAGTTGGTAAAATTGGCACTTTACGGTAAATATAAATCTGTTGATTATAAAATTAGAAAATTATTATCCTTCTTATTTTAAATCCTTATATACGGAGAAAGAGAACGTTGTTTCTGTCCTCGTTCGTCTAGCGGTCAAGACACTCCTCAGACACGCTCAGTGGAGGGACCCTGGTTCGAATTCAGAATGGGGACGGACTCTTTTTTCCTCCTAAAACAAAAAAAAAGCTCTAGCTTCAGATACTTACAGGTGGACGCCGAAAATTATTGTATAATAATTATTACTTAAACAAGAAATAACATTGCGATTGATGTGATACACTGCGTAAAAATATTAGATAAATAAAACACAATACTGTCGAAGTTAGAAATTACACAATTTAATGTCGTGACAGCTGTTTCAGTAGCTTCTTGCTACTTTTTTTCAAACGAAATATACAAATCAAACAAACTATTGATTGGCAATGCTGGTCACGGTTGCTCCTATACGAGCTACAAGTGACAAGAACACGTTCACTTTCCGTCGGACCTAAATTTCTTCGAAGCCTTCCACATATTTCAAATGGGCAATGGAGCTATCAACGATCCTAGTGAAAGCATATTTTTCCCAGAATGCTACAAAAAACTGTTCCCCCATTAACCGTATTTAAAATCCTCATCAGTTTAATTATGATTGCTTTTCTGAAAATTTCCGCCGTCTCGTGGATCGGCGTTGTATCCAGAGACGTTTCTCCTATCCCAGTGAAAAACGGTTATTTTTCTCCGAAGCATTACTTGTAACTCGTATAATGAAAACCGTGACCATCATTACCAATCAACAGTTTTTTTGGTTTGTATATTTTGTTTGAAAAAAGTATCAAGAAGCTACTGAAACAGCTGTCACGACATTAAATTATGCAATTTCCAACTGCAAAAGTATTATGTTTTATTTATCTACTAAGAAATAACATGCAGTAGAAAAATATTGTAACAGTATTTTGATATCAATGGCCGAAAAGCTCGAAAGCTCGGTTGTTTAAAACAGAGAGTGCCAGTTAAACAGGAAAGGGCAGTTAAAGCAGTGACTGGTTAAGTTGGTTGGTTGGTTGGTTTATTTATGGCGCAAGGAAACGAGGGTCCGCGCCAGGCGACCGGCTAAGAGAGAGAGTCTGTGATATATAATATATATATATATATATGGCCTGCAAAAGGGTTGCTGGTATCTAACTGGAAGGAGACCCACACACATTAATTGAAGGAACACATGAATATGAACTTCCATTGTGTGTTGCGTTTATTGACAATGAGAAGGCTTTTGACTCTATTAAAACATCAGAAGGCATCAACCCTTTAAGATCAACAGACGTTGAGGATGTGTACATTGACATATTGAAACGTGTGTATAAAAATGCAAGTGCAAAATTTCGGTTACATAAAGATACCAAAACTATTAAATTTGGCAAAGGTGTGAGGCAGGGAGATACCATTTCTCCAAAACTTTTTACTTCAGCTTTACAGATGATTTTTCAGCAGATAAATTGGAATAACAAGGGAATAAAAATAAATGGTGAATATTTAAATCATTTGCGGTTTGCTGATGACATTGTTATTTTTTCAACGAACCCATCAGAACTCCAAGACATGGTACAGGAGCTCTCAACTAGAAGTAAAGAAGTTGGACTCAAGATGAACCTACAAAAAACTAAGATCATGTTCAATAATTTCGTAGAGGAAACAAAAATACAAGTTGACAACATTGAGCTAGAAATTGCTGATTCATATATTTACCTTGGCCAGCTGATTTCAATGGATGGCAACATTATGAAAGAACTCAACAGACGTATTAAACTTGGCTGGAGTGCATTTGGAAGAAACAGTTTTATCCTGAAGGGGAAATTGCCTTTATGTCTAAAAAGAAAAGTCTTCAACCAGTGTGTATTGCCAGTCCTCTCTTATGGATCAGAGACATGGAGTCTAACAGTTGGAGCAATACGAAAGTTACAGACAACGCAAAGGAGCATGGAGAGGTGCATGCTTGGAATAACTAGGAGAGATCGGAAAAGGAACACTTGGGTGAGAGAGCAAACTAGAGTGGAGGACATCATTGTTAAAGTAAAAGGGCTGAAATGGCGATGGGCTGGGCATATTGCAAGAAGAACTGATCAACGATGGACAACAGAAATTCTGAACTGGA